>OZ010737.1:167011130-167611130 GCA_963932295.1 Tipula lateralis
CGATCGTACCGCCCAGCGGGACAGTGTTCTATGCACTGCGCCACATGGGCGGTGTGTAATATTCGATTCAACCAAAAATGGGCTTTATCCGAGAGCAAAATTTTGAACGGGAATTCAACATCAATACCAGTTTGTGCTTTAGCCCATTCGTCGATTTGGTGGCGCATACGATGGTCGTTTGGCTTTAATTCCTGCACAAGCTGAATCTTGAAAACTTTTAAGCCAAGATCCTTAGGTTGAATATTCCACACTATTGGAAAGACACAACCCATGATTTGGATCTTCTTCAATGCTTTCTTGTATAGCGGCTACAGCTTCTTAAGTGCGCACTGTACGGCATTCCACGAGACGCACATTATCATTAAGAATTAACGTGGTGGGTTGTCAAATACAGCATTGTTGCCAGCTCAAAGTTATGAACACATTTTACATCTTCATGCCATCCAACTTTAACCACGGCAACATTTCGGTGGTTGGTTTTTAGGTAGCTTCGAGGTATGATTCTACAGTAAATCAACTAATAGAATATATTCGTAATAAACAAAGATTCTCAACAACTTCTTTATAATACGTATATACGTAATAAATCCAATTTTAAGTTGTTTCGAATTTCTTTAAACAAGAACCCAGAATCCAGAACATAAGATGAAATAATATCACTTGGGATGGTTTCATATTCACTCATTAAAGTAAATAATATAGAATTGAATATCTTTATTGCTTCAATCTTATATATGTATATTGTGAAATTAGTGAAATCGTCTTGAATTTGAAACCAATTTAATTTGAAGCAAAACAACAACAACAAATAAGACGTTCATCTCAACAATCAAGAACAATATAAAAATAGAATTGATTTGAGTTTAAATATTGGGAAATTATGTAGGCTTATGTATGCTCATATAACGAACTGTATATCGATGTATATAGTCCATCAATCTGTAAATTAAGACGAAAATTGAGTATAAGAAATTAAACAACATAATTAAAAAAAAAAACATCTTCGGATAATCTTTATCACACACCCATTATTGACATAATATTTACAGTGTTTCCACTCGTTACAGCTGTACCGAAAGCTTTACAAAGCTAAACAATAGATTCTAATTAAATTTAATTATTTAACATTTAAAATATTTTTTGTCTGCTGCTTCATAATTAAAATAATTGTCTTGTCATCAATATTTTGTATATTTTCTTTTGTTTGTGATGCTGTACTTAAGATAACAGAACAAACAATTTGTGTGATTAAGTAATCAATTTTTTTTTTATTTTCAATATGTTTTCTTGTACTATACAGTGCATTGGGATTAATAGATTTTAAAAAATAAATCATCAATCTTCATTTAAACAATTAAGATGTTGAATTAAAATATGTGCCGACTGTCAGAACCCTATTTGTGTGTTACTTTGGCCTGTGACAATGTTGTAACTCAGTGGCCATTATTAAGAACGTAGGTAATGGTGATACAGGTCTGTTATCTCCGATGTAGGAGCAAAGGCCGTTCTCTAAATAAAGCCATCTGACATTTTGACCACAATCCATCTCCATCTGGTTTTTGTTTTCGGTTTCGAAGTCTAAACGGTTTTTTTATTCCTAAGTCTTTGTGAATTGTTATTCAAAGTTTGGATGTTAATGTTGTTGTAATTCGGTAAGCCGGTTTCAAGATCTGATGACGTCATTGAATGACTGTGCGATCTAAAAGAAAAAATCTATCTCATCAGGTTTATGCTACCGGACTTGGTGTTGCAACTCTAGCGAATTACAAGACGACAACTCGAAATTAATTTGTGGCGGTAGTTGTACGAATTAATTATTTTTGGTACTTATACAAACACCTGTAGTTTGTGTATGATCTTCTGTGCATGCTTCCATATTTCACAACCATAATTTTGAGACCAACTTCATTTGCATTGTGTGCATTGCTAACAGCCGCTCGCCTACAATGAAAAGAAAATCTAGTTGGCTCTTCTGGCACTGTGATAAATATGGAGGGAGATGGGCCGGCATACATCTGCCCACATGCCCTCGGACACTATGGTGACGAATCACGTCTTCGGGAACTATAACAACCCATCCTACCCCTCCGGTAACGATATGTTAATCTTTACTGACGGATCAGTATGCCGTTATCTATCTGGTGCCTGGTTATACATACAAAATCCTGAGGTCGTATTATTTATCCTGCTTGGTACGTACGCTTCTGTTTTACAGGCACAAAATCCTACAATCAGCAGCACTCATTGTAAAAGGCATAAATTGGAAAGATAGCCGTTGGTTCAAATACAATTTCATCGAAACTTTTTTTGGAAACGATAAGTGTCTTAAAACGACTAGGCTGAATAAAGTTAGTCTTCACTGGATACCTAGTCACATGGGTATCAAAGGGAATATATTAGCCGATAAATTGGCCCGTTTTTTCAGGTCCCGCAAGCCCGCTCTAGGAGTGACGTCACTTAATTTTTAACAAGATATTGACTATCACTTTGGGGATCTGCACCAAAAGAGATGGAGAGAAGAAAATCTGCTGAGCACTTTTTGTACTCCTGTTCTTCATACTCCTCCCAAAGACTTTACTGTTTCGGCTCACAATTCTTATTTGAGAATCAATTGACGATCTTGAGGATACAAGATATCTTAGACTTCATTAGAAGCACAAACCGATTCCGGGACTGAGAGTGTGTTCCTGGGAAGGGATGTCACAATGGACCAATTGATCCTGAGTGACTGGGAAAAGAAAAAAAAAGCCAGCTTGTTTCTTACTTAGCTGCGGGTTGATTGATAGGCCTCTTTCGAATATCTCTGGGTAAAGCAGTGATTATGTTCATATTTGGTTGATATCTTCATGATGTTCATTAAATTAATAATTTGTGGTCGAAAAGTTCGAGGCCAGTCGCCGGTGGCCCATGTGATCTAGTTGTAAAATTATCTATAGTTGTCAAATTATTAAATTTATAATTATATAATTTTTTTACCCCGCTTCTCACTGCTAACAGTTCCTTGTAACATCGTTTGTGTCATAACTGAAATACTAGTGCCCAGTAAGAATACCAAGCAAGACCCTCAACGTAGATTTTTTATATTTCAACAAGAAAATAATTTGAATAAGCGACATGTGCTTAGGAGGAAGAATGTGCCTTCCTATACGGTCTAGACAGTCAAGTCTATGTTTGGCTCTGGTTTTCACAAAATTGTAAGATGATAATAGTCTGACTGTCAGATAGATACGTTGATCTCTGCAGATCATTTCCGTCACGGAACTATATCATGACTAGGTAGTCAACTTGCACCATATATACTGATACGTCCGGTATGATTGCAACATTGCCATAAGAGGGATAGAACTGATTTAATTTATGCAATTCGACGATAAAGATATACTAAGCGCCTTGATGAGAGTCCTTATCCTTCTTTAAATCTTGCTGTAGGTTGCATATAGCTCCAACAATACTTAGACAAAAAAATCTTTCCATTTGCTTCATATGTTTCGTTCCTACTCCTCGCCCCTTCCCAGAGTTCTGAAAGTGCAAACGAAATAAAGTGTCTTACAAGCAAAATGTACAGCCAGGGATATCCTCCTGCCAATAACTCTAAAAATTTGAGAAGAAAAACGATCAGTCAGGACTATGGATCGAACACTTTTGTCCTGTTCATATTTAGGATTTTGATCCTTCGGGGTGAATACTTTTTTAACGTTGATCCACAATTTTGCCAGTAATATCTCAAATATCTGGTTAAGCCAGTAAATATCTCATCTAGTTAGGAAGCTTTGGAGATAATGGGAGTGATTGATTATGCAGATGATATAGCTGCCTCTGCTTAAAATTTAAACACGGTGAAGGAGGTGCTTCAAAATGCCCTTCTTATCATTACGGTCATCAGATCTGGACTGCCGATTAGCTCGTCCAAAACTGAACTGGTACTACTTACTAGGCAATACAAAATCCCGGTAACAGATCCACACCTGTTAAATGCGGCAAGTAGACTAGCTTTTACTGGCAAGGCAAGATTTCTGGGCGTAACCTTGGACAGTAAGCTAAGTTGGAAGTCCAACATTTTGAAAAGAGTCAACAAGGCTAATATAGACATGTACTCGTGTATAAACGCCATCCGAAAGAGATGGGGCGTGAAGCCGGAGCTGGTACACTGGGTATTCTCTTCGGTAGTAAGACCTGCATTTATGTATGGGGTGAGCGTGTAGTGTCCAGCTCTTGATATAGTAACGTACAGAAAACGGATCGAGAAGGTGCAAAAAACAGCCTGCATGATTATAAGCGGGCGCTGAGGACAATACCTACAAGTGCCTTGGAAGTAATATTTCACCTTCTCCCCGTGGACATTTATAGTAAGCAGATGGCGGCGATTACCGCCACTTGACTTTCAGCCATATCTCAGTGGAACTGTCTTCAGACGGGACACTCAACAATAATTTTATCGCTTAGGAAGGAACTGACGAACGATAGGTGGACGATCACCCTCTCATGTAGAGAGCAATGCAAGTCTTGCCAAAGCTGGACTTAAAACGCTCAAAGACACTAATCTCGCTACGAAGACGTGAACTAAAAACGCTGTGACTGTCTACCTCCTATGCTTAAGGCCAGCTTTGGCACACAAAAGACACGAATATTTTGCTAAGTTCTTAATCGACTGCCTTTCTGATCTCGAAAACTCTAAGGTGTGAGATTTATCACACTACGTAAGTAGCTCAACCTAGTTCTCATAAGGGAAATAGGGAAGTAAGATCATGTGGTATCACAACGAACCGTGGCCGGTCAGTGTGCAGTAGCAGCCACACAACCTTACCTAACCTAGGAAGCATTAAATTTTGAACATGAATCTTGGATACCACAGGTTTCACACACTTAAACCTGAAAACGTGAAAGGGTCGCCAAGCGATCGATGGTGAAAAATCCTGTTTGTTTCCTTGCCGCAGCTTTAACCACTACGCCACCTATGCGGTTTTCCATTCAGCTTACTCATTAGGGATCTTAAGTCGGTGCAGCTTCGATGACTGGATCTATTCATAAATGTCGTTTGCACTCGTTATACAAACCAAAGCCTAGAAGAGGGCTTGATAATTTTCGACTTCTGTTGTGAACATGTGTTTTTGTCACTAGAATCAGTCTGTCCACTTGTTAGAGCGTACCCTTTACGTTTAGAACAGTTATTTGCATTATCGATGGTTATATATTGGCGCGTCTATCAGTAACTGATATACCATCGTGCTTAATGTTTCAATGACTCCACCAGAGCTATGTTTTTATAGCGAAGTCGATTAACCCCACGGATGGGGAAGAAAATTGTTCTTTCGCCCATATAAAGCTACTGCGGCATCCGGATACAACACTTGGGCCGAAATATAGATTTGAGCCTGAACCACCTTTAATGTTGTGATTTATTTGTCCGATGATCACTACCGGTAACACAAGCACTAACTGACAGCTAGTGACAACTTTATTCCCCAGAGACGTTCACACTTGCCCATCCAACATCTGGTTAAGTTATGCCTATATATACACAAAATATTGATCTCCACTATTCGGTTTCTCAATTACTACATTTTTCCCCCAGTTATTCAGGCTCAATGGACCCATTGTGACATCACTTCCCAGGCGTACACTCATTCCCGGAATCTGTTTGTTCTTCTCATGAAGTCTACGATGTCCGGTATATATCCTCAAGGTCGTCAATTGATTCTCAAATAAGAATTGTGAACCGAAACTGTGCACTCTATGGGAAGAGTATGAAGAACAGGAACACAAAAAGTGCTCAACAGTATCTTCTCCGTCCCAACACTGTTCGAAGTATGAGATTTTTCATTCGAAACAAATGATTATTCAGGGAGCAGTGCCCAGTGAGAATGCCCAGCAAGATGCTTAAAGTGCGTCTAACATAATTTAAGAAAAAACAATGCGATCTTACTAAGAATCCAGTTAAGTCTAACTTTATTCAGCCTGGCTGTCAGAAAGGATGTAGATACAACGACCTCTGCAATTTATCCCTGTTACAAAGACTACTGCTTACAAAGAGTGCTGCTTTCTACATTACTACTGTTCTTCATAATATACCCCACGGGTGCAGGGGAAAGACAATTGTTTTCCTACTCAGATAAGGATACTGATGGCTTAGGCCTGAACTTCCATGTAATGTTGTGGATAAATTATTCGATGGTCATTATGGTTAGGGTCCCAAGCACATGTTTAAGCTTCAAGATATACGGGGCTGACAGCTAGTGACAATTTTACTCCTCAGATAGTTTCCTCCTGTCTATCCTCTGGTATAGTTATTCACCTATTCACACAGGGTTGATACTTTACAATGTAGGTTACGTGTTCCGGACCTGGTACATACTTTCCGATGATTAAGGGTTAAACCTAATTCGTTTTCACTATTTATAAACTCGAAAAATACTCTCAAAGTATCAAAATTATTGTTGCAGATGAATTTCTAAAAAAGCATCTTATACCTTTTCAATCCATCCATCCATCGTGTATAACGTAACCCGTGTCTATCATATCTAGATTACCAGGATAATAAAAATCGAATTTCAGCAGAATTTCGTACAACGTAAAACGATTACAGATTCTGCCAATAATGTAATAAAATTTTGATTTTCCGCATTTCCAAACAGATTTCATTCCGATATGTATCGACATATATAAATTTCACCGTACTCGTATACGAGTACAGCATATTATGATTTTTATGCTGCTCTATGTGTGCTGTACAATACACAAAGTGATTTGTTTCGTTTGTCGATATATAAATTGATATGCTGGCACAGTCTATCTATCATCAACGTCAACTCTTGTCACACATCTCGACTCGAATTTTCGTTTTCCATGGGAAAAACCAAACATACAAACAAACAAAAATGTAATTTTTCATCAGATTTTCCATTTTGCGTTGTCTGTGACGTTTGGTGGTGGTGGTGTGTGTGTCATCAAGTATAAATAATTTGAAGCGGCAACGAACTAATTTATTTGTAGCGTGTAGCAAACTAATATTTTGAATAGATATTTTAATTAATGGCTGCCCTTCTGCTTAGTTTAGATATTGCATTGAGTTTGAGGTCATCAAAGCGACAAAACCGTGTCACAAAATAGAACCGTACAATTTGTTGGCTGAAGGTGAGTGTCAACGATATATTAATATTATTATTGGTGTAATACAATATACTTTATTTTAATCTATGCAGGTGAACGAGTTACAGTACGTTGTGATTTGGAGGCGCTGATCAAAGAACAAAACGACGAGGAGATTCTATCAAATTCATCGATTTTAGACGAGGAACCGAAAAAATTAAAATATCATTGCCGTGGTGAAGGGTTACCAGCCCGCATGACCCGTTTTAGTGCTCTTGCTGTGCCCTCGTGTCGTGGCAAATGGTTACGATTGACCGAGAAGAAAACTAAAAAATGTACAGAATCACAATTTATTTTTATTTGAAATTTAAATTAATAAAGTTTGAAGTTTTTTTTAATAAAATTGGAAAAAAATACTATTCGAATCGTTTGTAACCCAAAAAAGCTCGTCTAAAGTAGTGAAAAGGTACTGCATTAAGGTAAGTAAAATGCTGCAGGTATGTGAAATATATTTTCATGTAGCTTGACCCAAAAGTTGATATTAAGCATTATTCGAATAAAAAAAGTTTTTACAGCAGCTTTATGTATATAGCAAGCAAGTAGAAATTTTCGGTCTCGTGTTTATCTTTTATCAAAAATCTCATACTGCAGACAGTAAATAATAGTTGCTAAATAAAGTTGGAAACTATAACCAGGAAGTTGTAAAGTTTTAATTGTGTATTTTCATTAGTTGGCTGTAAATTAGCATACAAATTTTAAACAGACATCTCTGCATGACTGGAGGGTACACGAAGTTGATTTTTTGTCACAGCAGAATTTTAGAATCACAAGAACCAAACCATAACGAGGACCCACTTCCCGGCATGCTTTTCCGACCAATATTCCATCGGATAAGGTATCAGATGTATCTGATTAAGTGCACATTTAAATGAATGTGTTGAGCGCTAAGGAAGAATAGAGGGGGGAAAGGATAATTTAAATATTGGTAAATAAACCTGGTTCCGAAGAACGCTTGGACAGACGAGGGTGCTTTTTACATGTTTCCGATAACACATAACAAGGAAAATGCTTTGTTTCAACTGTTTGATCCCAACACATTTATCTAGCGTTCAAATATCGATGTCGTTAAGAGGAAGCACTCAGATCATATCAACACTAAACGTACTATCATCACCATAGAATTGTAAAACGGCTGAGTCTGTATCTACTATTCGAACGTGCATTTGGCTGATTCAATCGAAATGCAGTTTGGAAAGTATTTTGTGAAATGCTCATCCAGCGAAAACTCGACACCAAATCTCCAAACGGTATTCAAAAGAGAGACCACTAACGGAACTCTATGATCTGAACTGCCCATATGACATTTGCCTGCTACCACAAAGACACGTCGACATGCAGCAGAAAGTCTGAAATGTATAGTTTGGTGAAGTATCGCGGACATGCGTTCTATAAAAAACTATAAGTCTTAGTCATTACGTTCAATCAGCAGAAGCGTGCGATCTATACCCATTAGAACATCATTATAACTTCCAAGGTTTGATTTCAAGTTTCGGTTCTGCGATGTTCTCGAGAATCTCGAGTTCTCTGATCCTGATATAGCATAGCTGATCAAATTCATATTCTAATCGAATAAGTTTGGGCACCTTTTTTAAAGATGGATCGTAATCTAATTCTAACGTCACTCAATGATAGTTCAACAAACATTTTTTGGATTTGCTGTATCTGGGTGTTGTAAACAAAGAGTTTACATTTTTTTTGACAGCTTGTACAGGCCATTATTGGTCCGTACCGTGTCAACAATCTGACTTCAATGGTTTCGATCACGAGCCAGCTCTTCATACTGTTGCAAGCAACCAGGAGATGCCCGATCGTTCTCTAGGCCGTGGAGCCATCGATTCGGTTCAGCACGCAGGACCAGACCAATCCAGAATACTCGCTGTCATTTGATTTCATGCTGTCCTTTGATTCTTCTCTCGAATGTTAGAAACCGTCTTTCGTACTCATCCGTCGCAAGGTCCAACTCTCACATCCATACATGAAAACTATCTGTACAGATTCAGCTTATCTGCATTTGCAAGATATTTTGATTTCAGCAGTCGACGTAGAGGGTATAACGCCCGATTGCCAGCGGTAAGGCGAACCTTGATATCCTCTCCCACACTATTATCCTGAGTAATGAGAGATCCAAGATACTTGAATCTCATTACTCCTTCAAACGTGCGGTTACCACAGGTAAAATCAGTTGCGTCGTGGTCTCTAAAACCAGATATCATATTTTTGGTTTTGGACTCATTGATTTAATCCAATCACACAGAAATCATCTAAAAGAAGAGTTAAGAAAAAATTTTGCCTGAGAACGAAATGTGATAGATATTTGAACTGTTCAAAAGTCCTATTCATTTGGTCTATACCACTCCATTTCTTTTATGAAGAGACGAGCGATCATACTAACCTCAAATTGGTGTTTGATGGTTTCGCGAAATTATTAATTCAACTCATTTTTTCCTGACGAAGTGAAAAAGCCGATGCTTAAAGCTTAAAGGAGCTTTTTCATCCTTGCCGATTATAAGACACCTGCACCAAACGACTTAAGAGATTCACATAAATCTGAACCAACTATTTTTTACCTGATTGGATTAGTTGTGTGATAGGAGTTATGTGGATGAGAACGCTGTAGCGTACGTGCATTTTATGGCATCAAAAACCAAAGTGGTAAACCAATCAAACAGGTATTCTTCAATGGATCGTGCATGCAATGCGGACTTGTTAACTATATTATGTTAGTGAAGTCATATGCAAGCTTCTAGAAGAGTATTTTGTAAATAGTTGGAAGAAGGTGAGTTTGTTACATCTTTTGCAGGTTCTAAGAGTGTTGAATATCTATATAGAAGTAGAACGTATGAAATCTTAACTACGTCTTTAGGTTTCTGAAGAATGCACAGTCATGAAAAATCAGCAGAACGACAAATCATATTTTAGTAACTGAACGAAGAGGTTTTAGGACCACATAATCAGCTATGTGCACCGATAAACATTCAAGACTGAAATAAATTGTTCGCGAGAAAGAAAATCGATGAAGAAGCAAATGAAGTACAGTGCAGATCTGGTAGAGATCAATATGACTATAATCATTCAATAACTGTTTCCCAGAGAGAGACATATATTCGATTCATTGGTTTGTGCAATCTAGTACATCCTGGATTGTCACTAACATTTTATTTGCCAACTCAACGATTCTCTTTAATTAACGGCAGAAGCACCATACTTAAGATTGTATGGATCAAATTCACTCAAAACATTTAAAATGGATTTGAGATTTAAATCATAAACATCTAAATTCGTGAGTGATTGATTATGCGGGAGACAGCCGTTGGACATTACAGGAATTGTTTTGGTGAATGAACGTATTCAGCTCATCGGTAGAAGTTGGCAAGACTTCATAATACAAGCGAGTCCAACTATCAAAGATTAACCGTAGCTAATACACTATACATAGATTGGCAAGCTCCTTTTTCAGGTACAAATATACCATTAAGTCCAGGAAAGGTAAAAATAGTTCAATCGTGATGACGTGGCTCACAAAATAAGGAAGGCACCATCTTGACAAAATTGTTATTAAACATAAGAAAAATGTGGCCAAATTTAACGACTGGCGTTTTTTCAACAAACCCAATTCGAGCTTATATTTGTAAGTGACTGATATGGCGAAGGCCATTTCATCATTGATGCGAGTGTAAAAATTCTAACAATAAGATCATCCCGAAGTGGAAAACATTGAGATGTTAGCTCGCTCACTGTGCCATAGTAGTCAGAGAAACCTGTTAACGTTTTCGTAATGCAACCTTGGCATCTATTCTGTACAAGAAATGTAGATAGGTTTATCCAATTGATTGTTCACACATAGAACAACCAATCTTATGTTTAAGTTTCAGCCGGTAACGTGATTATCCCCATTAGAGCTTTTAGAAGGGCGAAACGGACTACCACCACGAAGTCAGACAATCCCACTGTGAGAAGTTAATTTTTTTTCAGTATTAGGTTAGACAGGAGGTAGGATGAAATTTTATGGGAGGGTGTGTCACAACATTTTGACGTGTAATGTTCACTATGACAGGGCCGTCGGAGTTGATCGTTTCATACGGTCAAAAAGAAATATCTTGATTAGAGAACAGAATGGAATTACCATCGATTAAATACGGGTACGATACCAGATCGATATCCTATCTCCATTAATTTAAATCGAAACAATATTTTCTCCAAAATCGATCTAATCAGGGCTTATAATCTTATTCCCGTTGGTCAAAAGATGTTTATAAACGGCAATTACCACACCATTTGGCCTCTTCGAATTTACACGAATGCCATTTGAATTACGCTCAACTCTCAAACGTTTTAACGATTTATCAACGAACTCATATGCGATTTAGACTTCGTATTCATTGACGTTCTAGCGGCGAAAAACGAGGAACAACACAAACTCCATCTGGAAACACTTTTACTCGCTCCAATTCACTCACACTTGGCAGCTCTTCTAATAAAGCAAAGAAACAAAAGAATTTTTCCTAGCCAGAAGAATGCCATAAAGCCACTTACTAGAGCAATTCAGTCTAAAACTGAATTAAATCCAAAGTAATCTCGCCATTTGGATAATTTTAGTCAATTTATCATGAATATTCAACATGTGAACGGTAATGTAATCGCGGATGCTTGTTTCCGCATAAATGAAAATATATAGTCGCGGATGATAATACCCATACCTTCAATAAAATGGTCACGGATGTTATTCTCCGAGCGAGCAACTTCGAAACAGCCACAGTTGAGACTTACTTCGACTATGGCACAATTAATTAAGTACAAAAAGGAGACCTAGAACCTATGGATTTTACTTTCTGGCGTCCATTATCTGGTTACTGCAAAGCTACGATGGCAATTTCGTACAAGTCAGGGAGGACAGGAGAATATAAAACGCGATTCTCCTGTGAAGGTCTGATTAATGAAGAAACGCAACGAAAATATCAAAATCTTTGTCAGCAATAGCATTTTACGATCCAATTACCAATCTGATGATGTGAACAGTGTCTGGGAAGTATTGAAAACTTCGGTTGTCGATGCTGCCCAGCACACTCTCGGTATAGTGAGAAGTAAGTCCAAAACTGATTGGTTATTGAGGAGTGTCGTCGTGTTGTTGAGCAACGAAATATAGCCCACAATGAAGCGCACACTCGGTTTACAATTGCAATACAAAACAAAGCAGTTCTTGCTATAGGAGGACAGCTAAACGCATTTGTAGACAGAAGAAGCGCGAATGGTGGAAGGGTAAGGTCTTAAGAGTACAACAACTCAGTAATGAGCACAACTCGCGTGGTTTTTTTGCGATAAAATTGTCGGTGACTACCAAGGAGGATTCCGTCCAAATCGATCAGTCACTGATCCAATTTTTTCGCTACGGATGATTCTTTCCAAGTACTACGAAACATCTCGCGATGTACACCAGGTATTCCTAGATTTCAAGCAAGCCTATGACTCGATCAATCGAGAGAGATTATGGTATGCGCTTGAATATTTAGGAATACCGGAAAAATATGTACATCGCTGTAAAATGACAGTAACGCAGTCTCATTGCTGTGTTAAAATTGAGAACAGGCTATCGAGAACTTTTGCAATTACTTCTGGTGTTCGACAAAGAGATGCGTTGTCCCCGATACTTTTTTATCTCATGTTGGAATACATCCTTCGTAAAAGTGAAACACCTCAGAACGACATCTTAGTCCGACAATCCAATCAACTTCTTGCATGTGCAGATGATATCTGTGTGATTGGATTAAATGGCAACGGAGTGAAAGAGATACTTGATCCACTGGAATAATGTTCAGCTTCCGTTGGTCTTAAAATCAACGAGTCAAAAACCAAATAAATGATCTTAAAATAAATGATCAATGCATTTATTTTAAGAACGAAATAGATGATATTGAAAAATTAAAGACGGTCAAATCATCAAGCACCCTGAAAGCTTTAAATCCATTCATTGATGAATCACGAGTACTACGAGTGGGAGGAAGACTTGAAAAATCTGAGATATCATTTGCAACTAAACATCCAATATCATCTTATCATCGAAATCAGACATCACAAGGTTGATCCTGGAGGAAATGCATCGCAACCATAAGCACGCTGGCCTTTCATTATTGCTAGCAGTATCACGTCAAAGGTTTTGGATACCAGGAGCCAAAAATCTCATACGGAAAATTATACACAAATGCGTTCCGTGCACACGTCAAAAAGCCACAAGTGCAACACAACAAATGGGAAATCTTCCCAGTTATCGGCTAAAGCTAATACGTCCGTTTTTAAAGGTTGAAGTAGATTTTGCTGGTCCATTGAACTTATATTTAACTAGAGGACGAGGTCAGAAAAAACAGAAAGTCTATATCTGCCTATTCATTTGCTTCAGTATAAAAGCAGTACACATCGAACTTGTCGGAGACTTAAGCAGCGAAGCCTTTCTTACTGCTCTGAGACGTTTCATTGCACGTCGAGGTTGCTGTGAAGATATGTACAGCGACAATGGCACCAATTTCGTCGGCGCCAATAACCAACTAATCAAAACATTCAAACATTGTATCGAAAAATCTGATGACATTGCTTACTTTATTTCTAGCAATTCCATAAACTGACACTTCATACCATCAAGTGCTCCGCATTTTGGTGGCATTTGGGAATCGGCGATCAAATCCACTAAGTTCGATCTACATCGGGTCATTGGTGCTTCTGTACTTACCATGGAAGAGATGACAACACTTTTAACTGAAATTGAAAGTATACTTAACTGTAGACCATTATGTGTACTATCGACGGATGATATCGACGCTCTTACTCCTTCACATTTTCTAATCGGTCAGCCTGGAATTCCACTACCTAAACTTGACATAAGCCACTTAAAATCATCACATTTATCACGCTGGCAAATGATTCAATATATGAAGCAACATTTTTGGAAATGGTGGCAGCTGGAATACTTTACATCCTTGCAACAAAGATCAAAGTGGATGAAATCAACACACAACATAAACATAAACGACATGGTTATTATCAAAGATCAAAATATAATAAGTGACAGTAAATAAGTGGCTGCTTGGAAAGGTAATTATGTTACACCCAGGATCCGACAGTCTCGTTCGAGTCGTATCGATCAAAACAATTTGCAATCAACTAAATAGATTGTTATAACTTCATTATCTACTTAAACAAGCCGCTACTTACTTTAACCAGTAACGAGATTTTAAGTTCATCTAATCTACATCGTGGGAAAAACGTAGAATAATTCTCCAGGCCACGCTTAGCACGTGGAAATATTCATCGAGGCATTTTCTACCCCACCAGGGACTGTATAGGAAGATAAAAAATAATAATCAGTAAGCAGATTGTATAGATCTGGCTTACAAATTAGTTTCTTGCGACACAATAGCCATCTTACGTTTACCCCTCTCGAATGCCTTAGATTTTTGCGTCCTACTAACCATAAAGACGTATTTATAATCCATCAAGTCTGTACCCCAAAATCAAACGTATACCTACTCGTCCAAATAATATAAATATAAACAATTTGTATTAACAAATTAATTTTTCTAATAAGCATTATAACAACAACATTACCGCACCAACCACAACAAGAACAACAACAAAAACATCGAGAAAAACCGAAACCGCATAATCCAATGGATTAAGATTCTTAATTAATAAGCACTGACAAACGTTAATCCGTATTATTATTTGTTATTCAATAAATCTCTACATGGATCTGTCCGACAGATATTGTACATATAGATGTTCGAAACAAAAGCAGGGAAAAGTAGAAATGAAAATTTTTTTCACACAAAACCTAAAGTTATCTCGCATAAGTATGTGTATTTGTGTGTGTGTGTTTTTTTTTGTTTACGTGAAGATGGAAATTTTAATAAAAACGTTTCGCAGGGCAGGGTAGAGCTAATAGCTCACTCATAGACAAGTCACGATTTGTCCATTGGGTATTTCTGTGGTGTCACGTTGCTGCAGACATGGCAGCTCTTCGTTCGTCTTGCCTGACTTTCTGCATTATGCTGGCAATGATCAGGCTCGCCTTATTCCAGTTTTTTTCAGAGCCAAGCATGTATTGTACGAGGCCATGTGATGTTATTGGCTTACGTGTATACTGTTCGATCAAGTGACGTTCTTCTTCAAATCGTACACATTCCAACAGAACATGTTCTGCATATTCCGTTTTACCCTCACACTAGAGACAATTTGGGTCATTCACATGTTTGTACTTGTACAGGTATTCCCGAAAACAACCATGCCCGATAGCATATGCGTTAGATGGTAATTAACATCACCGTGTTTTCTGGTTGTCCAGTCCAATATATCAGGGCTCATCGCAAAAGTCCAACGTCCCTTCATGGACGTTCTCCATCTATCTTGCCATCCTTGTAGGTCCTCGCGTTTGTACTGGTTTTTCCCAAGTCTTATTGCTCTGAGTGTTTGAGCCTCTCGTACAGATATATCAATTGGCATCCTGCTCGCTATAACACAAACAGCCTTATCAGACACCGTACGAAATGCACAACAGATTCGTAATGATGTCAATCTGAAGACTGTGGTTATTTCTCTGACGTAAGATGGCGTTTTGGTAGCTCGTGCCCAGATTGGCGCAGCGTACATCAAAATAGATGTGTTTACACTGGCCAACAGTTTCCTTATCGGCTGCTTCGGTCCACCAATGTTTGGCATCAATCTTGCAATGGCGGCTCCAACTCGCTTGGCTTTGTCACTAGCATACTTCAAGTGCTCCCTAAAATTCAGCCTGTGATCCAAGATAACCCCAAGGTATTTCAGGTATGGACTCGATCGTATCGTTTGATTTCCAACTTGAATCTCAACGGTTTCTACCACTTTCCGACTACTCATCAATACAACCTCCGTTTTTTGTTCAGCTAATTGCAACCCTGCATTATTGAGCCATAAACTAACACTTGCAATCATTTGGTTACAGTTATGAACAACGTCTAATTTATTTTTGGCTACTACAACTATGGCAATGTCATCTGCATAGCCGACAATCGTGTCGTCATGCTGCGTTCGCTCTTTGAGAATATCATTATACATGACGTTCCACAAGAGAGGTCCTAGAACTGATCCTTGAGGTAGGCCTCCTGTGATATTGTACGTCTTGGGTCCTGCCTCGGTGTCATATATCCGAATTCTTCCTTCAAAGTAGTTGGTTATTATCCGGATAAGGTACTCAGGAACATGCATCTCGTTTAAGACACGCATAATTTTACTCAAATTAGCAGAGTTGAATGCGTTTTTGACGTCTAGAGTGATAACAGCACAATACTGTTTCTTACCGCCTAGCCACCTTTCACCCGCTAACGCCTTCTGCGCTAAGTCGCGCTAAGTCAACTTGCATCACGCGAGTAGACAAAGAGAGTTCATGTTGAGGAAAGAGACCAGACCCTAGCCTGGCCATACTTTCCGGGCATACTGGTGCTACTGCATGTATTCGCTTGACTCTGGTTAACACAATCCTATATGCACTGCCCCATGGGTTGTTCTGTACTTCATCTCTAAGTAGGTTGAACGATTGGCTCTTGCTATGTGCGATTGCTTTTTGAAGTTCTTTATGCTTTCCCTTGAATTCACTGTGAATCTGTTCATAATTCGTGTGATTCCTTCGACGAATACATTTCCGGCTGAGTTTTAAACAGTCATTCCGCAGGTTAGCAATAGCTTCATTCCACCATAATATCGGAGGTCGTCCATTCCCTTTCCCTTTGCGTGACATTGTTGCATCACAGACCTTTGTAAGATATTTCCCAAGCTGCTTTGTCCCATCTACTGCATCTGTTTTTGGAGCTTCGATATTATTTACAATGAAGTCCAGCATTTCCATGTCCAGTTCTTTCACTTTCCAGCCTTTTCCCTGTGCTTTCCGTGCCGCTTGACTTAGGTGAAATCTAGTCGGCATTCGGGTTTCATAGATTAAGGCTCGATGGTCGATGTGAGTATAGACATCAGCCACTTTCCATTGCATTACTCTGGAAAGGGCCCTGCTCGCAAAGGTGATGTCCACTTTTGAGCCACATCCTCCTTTGGAGAATGTGTCCACATTTCCATGATTAAGAAGCACTAGATCCAACCTTGCGAGTGCCTCTAGTACTGCCATTCCTTTTGGAGTGGTTCTTTTACTGGCCCACTCTACTGCCCACGCGTTGAAATCACCGCCTATGATAATGGGCGTTTTTCCCATCGCATCTCTCGTTAAATGATCGAGCACTTCCTCAAGCTCTTGCAGTTGTGCATTTGGTGGAATGTAGCAGCTGTAAAAATGAATTCCCCTTATTTTGGCATGAACAAACCCTTCATGCTGTCTGTTATATTTGAGTTCAAACGGCAGTGCAATCAAATACCTAAGTATCGCGTTGGTCTTAGGTATTTGATTGCACTGCTATTCACAGGGCCAATTGTTGTGAATTGGTCCTCAATTGCAGTACAAATCTCTTCCGGAGTGGTCATTTCGTCAATATCACGGCATTCCATCAAGATTTCTTAACTGATAGATCTGACGTTCGCTAAGTTAGCAAGTACTTGTTCAGCCTGTTGTCGAAGCTGGTCGTGCCCTTCACCATTACTTCTTTTTAACTCGAGTAGCAGTTCTCCTTTTGCTGTTTTTCTGATTTTATTGACTTGTTCCCCAAGTTCATTCAGCTCCGAGTTTTCTTACCCGAGACGCAGGATTATATCTCGGAATATGGAATGCTGTCTCGGCAGCCTCACAACGACTTATCTCCTTTTTCTTGGGTACTTGCAAGGGAGATGTTTGGGAGAAACTAGTTTTCTGTTCCACCGAAGTGGCTCTAACATGCGCTTCCATTTCTACAAGTTTGTAGAAATTTTGGATGCTTCCGATTGCATCTCTCATTGGCAGGTGTATAGAACGCCGTTTGCCATCTTCTAACATGTCAGCTAGACTCCTTATTTGCGCCCCTAGCTTTTGAAAATTTGTTAGAGTACTTGGTACTGAAGATGGCCCTCCCGTATAGGTATTTCTCCTATCGTTGTCACACTGCCGTTTGTGCACTTGAATTTCACTTTGGAGCTCGTTTGCTCCGTTAAAGTTTGGTGGTGATGACCTCGATCTCTTGTTAATGATGTCAGATTTAATTGGTGACCTCTGCATCATAGTGCTCCTTCCAAAGGGACCTGTTATAACTCCCCCACGGACGCCTCTATTGACGCCTACGGTGGCTTTTCCATTGTCAGTAAGCGTGCTATTCCTCATTTCAGCTACGCTTGGCTCGACCATGAGTGCGACTAGAGTGGGAGTCAATGGCACCTTCACTGGTGAATTGTGGTTGCTTGATCTCGACGGTGTTGAGCCCGCTTGCCCACTCAACAATTCCGCCGGTTGTATTTGTGTGTGTGTTTATTTTTGTATATCTACATACATGATAAGATACTATGCATATGTAGATCCAATGTACGTATAGGAACTATGTCGTATATTGATATTTACTGAAAAATCTTAATTTATAAGTTGACTTGCTCTCATTTGCTCCCAGCCCGATTAGTAGTGGGAGTGAGGGAAAGTATAAAAGTATCATTTATTTCAGTAAACTCTTATCGAATGTAAATATATAGAAATAAGAGTTCCCATTTCATTGTACATGAAAAATAAATGTTATTGTAATTACAATTTTTATTACTTTCCTTGTGTCTCGCCCCTCTCTCACCCCTCTATAGGAGATGAAGGAATATCAATTTTCTTAAATAAATAAATTTTTAATAATATTTCCAATCAATTAAGTTCGAATCGTTTGAATGAGTTTTGTTTTTGGATGCTGCATACAAATTCACGAATGTTAAATCATTAATGTATGGATGGTATGCAGATGTGTGGCTATCGAATACATGCATGACGTAGTATAAGGTTGATTTATTTAGAGGAGGTTTGATTAGGGTTGGAGTGGCTGCTTACGTAAACTTAATTTGGGAACGGTACATTATGATACCAGCTGAGAGATATAGTTTTATATGTAAACTTTCTCAAACACAAATGTATTTTGTATAAAGGCTAGTGATGGACAGATGCCGAAAATTCTTTCTCGTATGTTACTCAAAAATTCAGTGTCCTGTAAGTTTACCTACTACCGTTGTTAATTTTTGTCTTTGTAGTGAAATAGGCGTACAAATAGTTTTGGCCACAAAAAGTGCCTTGTTGTGGCTGGTGCTTAAACGAATCTCCGCTCGTAATCAGGGTGATCATGATGTTGACGTGCTAACTAATCTCACTTAAAGTGTAAGCTGAGCGGCACCCTAGAAATATTGAATAAATTGACTACTTAAGTCTTTTTGGTAGCCAAGTGGTTGCTTCACTGGTTACGAATTTTGATATGAAATTACACTGGTTTCTCACCATTTCATATGGAAACTATACGTTCAGTGCCTCTCGAGCTGGTGGCTTTTGTACCACCAAGCAGCATATGAGTTTCCATAAGATATTCTAGAAACATGGATGGATTTTAAGGAATATTTTCCTATGCGGCTATAGAAATCTCGGAAACTCCATCAGTATTAGCACTTAACCATTTCTTAACTATTTTTCTAAACTTTCAGGTTCTTACCAAATGTTCTTCATATGGAGCCATTGTTGCCTAAAAGTGCAAAAGATTTGGATCCTATTTGAAGCGAACCGGTTCGAGCTGAGGGTAGAGTCTCCAACCACGATAAAATCTTTAAGAAATATAGGGCTTCTCTGTTTCACAATCCAGTGGTCGAACTGAATTTATTTGATTAATTCTTGCTTAAATCGTAATGCTCATTTCATATTCGGGTGACATCTATTAAAAAAAATTTGAACTAATTCTGAACATATTTTCTTCCTACCATAAGTTAAGCAATTGCTTCTATACTTTCTTGATAAATGCGTCTGTTTGTTCAACTGCACGTTATAGGGTTCCTATTATCTCTTAAATTCAATTTGACCTCGATGTAACCCTAACCGTATCTTGAACCAACAACAAAATTCCATTCGATGTAGATTTCAAGTTAGTTTGAATGTGCGTTGATAAAGATGCGCTTGTGGAACTCATTGGTCGTGATTTTGATACTAGTCAGCTGTACCCAATTAACTGCAAACAATGTCAAATCGAAACGAATAAGTGAAATAAGTGAGTGTAAAAGTAAAGACGTTCGACCAAATAACGTATAATGTTGATTATATTTCAGAATGTGATGCAAATAAATTATTAGAGTTCGATAGAAGGTCGCAACATCCATATTTAGTACAAATTTTTAAAAAGAGCGATCTTATACCTAGCGACACTGGTCTGCTAATAAGTGCTGATTTTGTTCTTATGTATTCCTTATCAAGTACTCAATTGCACATGAATAATAATTTATCAGAGTTAAGATTACGTAAGCTTAAACTTTTTGGTGATGCCTATCCAAATAGTGAACAGTTTAGCATCAAACGAATAATCTCGCGTGATAGTGCAAATTCTGGCATTGTGCTGCTTCAACTGGAGCAACCACTGTCAATCGGTACAAGTGGATCCATTTTTCGACCCGCTTGCCTTTGGACCAATAGTTCATTTGAAACTAACTCATACCGTCTATTAGAATCAAGTTATAGAATGATTAAACCAAACTTGTTAACAACGACTATCCTAAAATATTGTTAAAATTATCATGAGGATCACTTGTGTTTGAAAGCAACTAATCAAACGGTAAGCTAATGAGTTGTTTATTCTTAGGCTACTTTTTAAGATGTATTTTTTTACAGGGTAAATACGCGTCTCCCGTCGAGATCGATTCCAATTATATAATCGGATTTGTATCGAACATCTTTCAAAGAGAAGCTGAGATTTTCTACGATGTGTATAAAATTGCCGATGATCTAGACTGGATCGAATCGATTGTGTGGCCGGTGAGTTAATTTCGAATAATAAGGTGTCTAATTACTTATCAACCTAAAAATATTGCATTCATATCTAATAATATTGGATCTGGGTTTTGCTCCGCATGTATTCGGTATTGGTGATAGCGTTGAAAACATAGAACGTTGTTCACTCAAAGTTTATTTTGTAGAAGTGAAAACAAGAATTTCCTAAACTTCCACCTAACCAAGCTATTTGATCTGCCTGATGACTCTTGAACAATATCAAGTAATGAATTTAAATTTTTCCAACGAAGCCTTCTGGGGAATCATTAAGCGCGACTTCCAGTTTTAGTTAGAACCTAAGATGGAAAACTGGGGTGACAGCTTATTAGATCTAATTGAAAAAATTATTTGGCAAATCACATATTTGTTGACTTAATCCATCGTGAACCAAACCGTCGACATTTAGTTTATTGAATCATTTAACCAATTTTTAAAATTCGTTTTACCAATTTTTTTTTTGTATACAATACATTCTTATAATAATTACAGAACAATGCCAGTTTTCAATGTGGGCAGCGAATTGTTAAACACAAACCATTAATGACATTTGCCCAACCAACTTATAACGGTGAATTTCCTTGGCAGGTAGCTTTGTTTAAAGTGAATCGGAACTTAATCTGCGGTGGTACTATAATTGATACAGTCACAATACTATCAGCCGCCCATTGTGTACATGATCAACGTGGTGTAGTCCCAGCTAATCGATTAACAGTTTTGTCTGGAACTCATACCCTAAATGATTATCCAATCGATGCCCGAAACTATGCTGTCAAGAAAGTGTTAGTCCATGAAAATTATAATAAAGATTATCTTGAAAATGACATAACAGTGCTAAAGCTGGCGTGTCCAATTGAGTACTCGAACTATATACAACCAATATGAGTAAGCAATTCCTTAGATTACAGTAATATAAGAATGGGGACGGTGGCGGGATGGGGAAGAAATGAGCACCACCTACCTTCGGATGTATTACTTCAAGCAACGCTACCCATCGTTGATTATTTTGAATGTCGCGATAGTAATCGAGAGTTTTTCAACAACTACTTAAACCCAAATAATTATTGTGCTGGATATGGTAATGGAACGAGCGTTTGTTCTGGAGATTCTGGAAGCGCAATGGTATTTCAACACAATTCACAGTGGTACATTCGGGGGATTGTGTCTATGGGTGTTGCGCTTGAAAATACGAATCTATGCGATATAACGCAACTCGTTCTATTTACCGATGTGTCAAAATTTTACGATTGGTTAATAGATAAACTGGAGGATGATGATTAACGCTTACGACTAATCTATTAAACAGATTTATGATTTAATAAAAATAAATTTTATTTGAAAAAATTATTATGTGTTGAGTATTAATTGAACATTTTGGTTTTCGGAATCTGATGGGTTCGACCTTCATTTAATCAAGGATAAATGGAACAAAGGAAATCCTTAGAATATACTTCGAACTAAAAAATCTAAAACAATTTCTGCGAGCAAGTACACTTCCTACATGTAAAGGATAACATAATCCGGATGGGGTGAACCAATTGCAGAAAGCGTTCATCAAAATTGGTATACAGCAAGAAATTTAAAAACTTGAACTCAATATTTCACGGGTTTTGTGATGACTCCGAAAAGGCTTATTCTGGTCTAGTATAATCCCAGGAGTCAAAACTCTTAGATATGATAGAAATAAATAAGAGTCTCTCCAAGAATATAGTGACTCCATAAATCGCACAACTTTGCTTAGTAGTCTGGTTAAAGAGTAAAGATCCGCACTTGGGATCAAAATTCAATTCATACAATGCTCAATCTACACTACCAACAGTAATCATTCCCATGGTTGGGATTTATAATATTCGAGCACTATTGCTTCAGTGAAAAACGACGATTCAAGTGTAGTCATTAAGGGTTAAATCAGCATACAATGGAAAAGCAGTACATGGAAAACTACAAGAATAGCGTCTTGCTGATCCTGAGAACATGGCAACAAACGAGGAGTCCATCTGACAAAACGATTCTAAATAACAAATCAGTACAGCTTAAGCTCATTCAGAAGCTAAATGAAAAGTCATTTTCTTTGTATTTTGAAAAATTGTCCGATGATGAAAATACGAAGTACTCACTGAGAATCTATGCTCGCCCTATTGATTGATTGATTGATTGATTGATAGGACTGTAGGACCAAGCGCTAGGCAAGATTCCCGGATAACGCCGGGCCTATTCCTACAGCCGTTTACATAAAACGATAGGTAAGGATTGGAAGGTATGTTAGTTAGGAAAGAGCGACCCGGTTACAGACACCATGACAGTCGGTACTAAACTACTATTATCACAAGACAATCACAATTTTAATCTGCTAGTCTGCAATCGCCACTCAGCATTCTCCAGTCCGCAACGCCTATCCGCTCTTCTGTATTTTGAATAAAATTAAAACTAAATTAAAATTAAAATTCTAAAATAAATTTATTAGTTCGCTCAGGAATCTGTAATTTAATTAATTAGTTTTATTATTTATTTGAACTCCCATCCGCACAACAAACCTAATTAGAACATAAGTACAGAACTCTGAAAGAATTTTTTTTTTAACTTATCGCTCAGGTATCTGAAACAATTTAATTAATTTAGTTTGATAGTTTAAGCCATCCATTACGATAATGTTACCATAATACTGTAACATGCTCATCAGAGAGTCAAAATAGACTATAGGGCGACAATCTTCAGCAGAACCATTTTCCTGTTACATAATTATTACAATAATATAATTTGTTAGTAAAATCTATATAATTTTCACATTATCATTGGTTATTATTTTTATTTGGATAGGAAGGACATTTCCAATTCCATCATATATATTGGTGCTACCTCAGCAGTTGAAACTGGAGTATTTAGGTTAATTATCCTGGGGTCTTCTCATCATATGCTGCATATAAATTTGCGTCCCTATATTTACAGATCCACCACCATCTAACGCGAGGGGCAATATTTATTTATTTTATGACCCGACAGCATTTCATATACATACATTCGTGTATAGGGTAAATTATTATACAAATAAATAATTGAGTAAGTTAGATATTACCTGCAACTTAGCTATAACGTATTAAAATTAAATCATTTAATAAATGTCTAAAAATAAATTTAATAGATAGGAATCTGTAACTTAATTATTATTAATTTTATTATTTATTTAAAATCCAGTCCGTACACCTATCAAAGTTAAAATAAAATTCAAAACTCTTAATTAATTAACTTACGGCTCCTGAATCTGTAACCATAAATTAAATTAATGTGGTTTGCTAGATTAAGTACCCGTCAACCATTACGCTGATATTGGATTGGAATACGTTTATCAGAAAATCCAAATAATTCTCTTAAAACGTATTACATTCCAAAATTATGCAACATTTTATTAAAAATAACATAAACTTTCCTTGTAAACCCTCTCCAACTATAATCATATTTACACTTATATATAAGTAATTAAAACCAAACCTTTTCCATAAATTATTATTATTATTTTATATTATTATTTAAATTATGCTTTATTATTATTTAAATGCATTGTATTGCAGAAATATAAATTTTTTATATTTCTGCAATACAATGTAATTGTAATGCAATGCCCGTATTATGGTCGTGATCAGGGATGTCACTTTACTACAAATGTAGTAGATCCGCTCCGACCTTCACCGTTCATAAATCAAAAAAGAACAATTGATATTGTCTTCAAAAAGCACCCTTAAATCCAAATACGAAACTTAATAAATTGAAATTACGCATGGATAACCCACAGGCACGTATGCACGACACACAGGCAATAAAGCAGGCAGGGACGCCACATAATGCAATGGAACAGAAGCACCCCAAAAAGTGAAGAAAATCGACACCCCTCGAAGCGAACCCTATTCAAGCAAACCAAACACGATCCAAACTCAACATTCAACCAAACATACATCTATTAGTAGCAAATAAACTCTAACACGAGAACCCAATCGTAAGCATCCAAAATATAAACTCTTTCAGAGCACCCTCAACAACGGAACACCAACCTTAAAAAAAATAAAAATAGAAAGTACAGACATATCTCAACTGACTTTCAACAAACCGAAATTCATCCAAACACCCCACATTCCGGCGAATCCTCCAGGCCCCAACAAATCCCACTCGCGTCCAAAATTCCACATGCCAACAGAGGCTCCCAACCGCCACCGCAACTAGATTAACCCTCATGCCCGTCTCAATCAAATCCAGCTTCGAAAACGCCCCCCCCCGCGAACCGCAGCAGTATCATGAGTCAAAGAACAAATCACCAGCATACCTACAAAAACCGCTTCTTTCAAACCGCTTCCGACATCCTTCAAAAATCCAACCAAAACATCAAAACCTCCCACCACTCTGCAAAACTGAATGCCTCCAAACCACCACTGCAAAACAGCTACGATCCCGCTGACATCCAAATATTTAAATAGTTCCAAATCCTCGCCACTAGATTCAAATACCCGCCCGACCCATCACAATCTTCCAGACTAAAACAACCCTCAACCGCAATCCCAAAATGTAACTCCGATAATGGAAGATACATACCCGTGTTCTGCACCAAATCTAAACACTCCTGTCCTACAAAATCCCTGAGGATGTGTACACCTTCTTTATTAACTATGTGTCACACACACGCACCCTTTCGAATTGGAATACAGAAAACAAATTTCCAGAAATTTAAATATTCCACCAACAACTGAAAGAACAATTTTTATGCAAAAAAAAAATTCGCTAAAGAATCTAAATCATGCTAAAGCGGGAACCTCAAAAAGTACGAAAATTTTTGCTAATTTTAGAATCGAGACAATGGAATTATTGTTGATAGATTGGATAAAAGGCTCAATCCAAAAAATATTACATTTAGTACGTCGATCATCCAAACCAAAACTAAGAGTATTTGCGGGCCTCTTGTCAACTAAATAACGAAGAAACAAATACTTTCCAATATAGTCGGAGTTGGTTCCAAAATTTTAAAAATCGGAACGACTTCCTAAATATTAAAACTTCAGGTGAGTCTGCTAGCGCAGACACAGCTGCATCAAACTTCATTCTGCAAACAATCAAAAGCATCGTTGCAGATGGCTATTTAAGCCATCAACTATTAAACGACGAAACAGCTTCTTATTACTTGAAAATAACGCCCTCGCGAACATATTTGACCACAGCAGAAAAACATGCTTCCGGCTTTAAAGCAGCAAAAGACCGTTTGACGCTTCTGCTTGGTGGTAATGTCGTCGGCGACTTCAAGTTAAATCTTTTGCTGATTTACCATTCGGAGAACCCGTGAGCTTTAAAAGGTATCACAAAAACAAGTTTACATGTTGTTTGAAGAAGTTATAGAAAGGCTTGGGTTACTGCCAGTCTCTCTACACGAAATGACATGTTTTCAACATTAGCAAATCTTGGGATGAAGTCAGCGACACCACCAAGTCTGGATCGTGGAAAAAGCCTTGGTCGAATCAGTCCACCAGTTCTATCGAAGATGCAGCTGAAGTACAAACTCAAATCATCAACATGGCCAAAAAAAACTGGCTTTATAGATGCTGATCCGTCTGACGTAGAAAATTTATTAACCTAGCAGGATAAATGATGAAAGTATTTCATCATCTGATAAGATTACATTACATTAAAGTATTCAAATATACAATGAAAAAACATGCCGGCAACGTAAAAAGTACAATGTATTAAAATTACATTTAGAATTTAAATACATTGTACCCCGCACAGAACCAACATATTCCCTCATTACACATTTAAATACTTTTTCGACTTACGTCGTTTCAAGTAACGTTGAACTTTTCAGGAACGCATCCACGACGTAAGTCAAAGATCGCCTGTATATATGTATATGATAATCTACGACGTAAGTCAAGGATCACCTGTATATATGTATATATAACAACTGCATAAAATATATAAAATAAAAATAAACAAAAAATTCTCTAATAAACATAGGAAACAGAATTTTGATGGACGAAACGAAAATTCTGTTATATACATAATATGAATACCTAGGCATTTAAATGAGACAGTCGTGTGTAAATTTGCGTTTTCAACAATCAAATAATGATGTATATACAACACAAACACAATCCAAAAATTTATAAAAATAAAATGTAATTCGCCAATTACATTGAATATATTAACATTTTCCTACACAACGATCGCACAATGGCAGTGATCGTGTTAAAATTTAAATATACAAAATCCCTACTACTGTATGTTTTGAAAGATACATAAACCAAAATATAAAAAAACATCTAAAGGAAAGGGGAATAAGAGAATTGTATGAAGAGCGATGTGCTAGGCAAACGAAAGAAGACGAAACATACATAGCATGCGATCGCTTTCAATGGAATACTGTGGTGTGCGTGTGATTTGAAAATTGATGTACATAAGACACAAAGACAAATCGTTATGTATTACAAATTACAATATTAAACATATAACGGAGAAACAAGAACTGAATGTAACACAATAATACCAATACTTGTATAAAGCATTGCCTGTGAGATGTCAATGCGTAATAGCGTATGGAGATGTAATAGTATCGTACAAAATATAATTAAATACAACACAACACAATATATAATGTAATTACAATAATAATAATATATAATATAATAATATAATAGCGATACTCATCTGTGATCCGATTTAAAACCACGCACACACAACAAACGAATTTATTTTATTTAATAACACCGAGAGGAAAAAAACACGTCCTCTCGGTGTGAAGATCAACACAACACTCACTGAGAATCTATGCTCGCCCTATGATATCAAATTTCATGGAGAGACTACTCTTGAGGAGAATGAAGCCAAAAATAGAAAGTAGAGACCTAATTCCGGATCACTAATTTGGATTCAGATGCAATCATTCAACAAATGAAAAGACGTTACAAGACCAACAAATTTGTTCGACCTTATTTCTGGATGTGGCAGCAGCAGCTTTCGATTAGGTATAATACATAAACTAAATGTTATGCTTCCAGGACCATAAACGTTCTCTTGAGATCATATTTATATGAAAGGCTTTTTAGAGTAAAACAAGAAGATGAGTATTTTGGAATGAGAGAGATAATGGTAGAAGTCTCTTAAGGCAGCGTTTTGGGCCCAGTACTATACCTACTAGATACAAGTCATATACCACAGTCAGATCAAGAAAGCGCAGCAACGTTTACTGACGACACCGCTGTACGAGCAAAACTGTAGGAGACCGACTCTCCAATAAACTTTTATGTGAAAGTGAATAAATTTGAAGCATGAAGCTAATAGAACATGCCAATGGGTAAGACTCTCGGCTACTGGATAGTGAACATTTTTATTAGAAGACTAAAACGAACCAGACCCTTCGATCTCGTTAGTATTAGAGCAGCTACCTACAAACGGACAGGCATTGATGCATCGCTGAATCAACATAAGTAAATTGATGGTTACTCTGGAACGACTAGTTTCAATATTATAAAAAAAAGTTATAAAATCTGTTGATGTTACACCTACACAGGTACACGTACTGAAATCACCTACTGTGCTAACATAATTAAAGTTTACCACCTCAATATATGATAACATAACTCGGCAGGAGTGCTAGGCTCGTAAACAACTATTGGACTACCTTATGCTTATTAATAAAACTCGTATTACGGTACCATACACCTACCGCACCATCATCACATGTTAATAATGCAATTACATTTCCAAAAACAAAAACAAAATCATAAAAATGTTATTTTCAACAAATTTTCATCTCAATTTTCCAAATTCAATTAAATTACACATAAGGAGATGGAACTTTTATTTTGGGCGAGCATTTTGTGAGCTTTTGGTACTCGTGTACCTATCTGTAAATCAACAAAATAATGAAAGATAGTTTTTCATTTGTTTTTGTGTTGAACATCGAAATGTTTTTCCATCTCGAAAATTGGGTTGTATGCCCATTCATTCTTTAAAGATGTACAACAACAAACCAAAATGAATAAAGCTCGGTTATGATAAAATGGAGATGAAAATGGTTAGTCGTTTTGTTTGAAGTGTGTAGGTTTATGTCTTTTGCATCAGAAACCTCCCTCTCACTCGACTTGTCATGTAGAACTTCGTGTATTGTCATCAAATTGATCTCAGTGTAAAAATCATACCTCATTATGGGCTTATAGGATTCAGCCCAAACTTGAACTCGTTGCTACCAATATTCGATCACATATACAAATAAGAATCCATATATGGAAATGCTTCTGATCATCTCTTTTCGCAAGTCAAATTTCTATTGGAGTTTTGGAATGATCCAGTTTGAAGGCCAATCACTAATATAATGTCGTGCTCATGCTTTTACTCACAATCGGCAATCATGGCAACTGGAGGCATGGCAATTGAAAGTTGAATCTTAAGGTAATTTGACCCATAAGGAAGCCTTCATTCGGGTTTGGGGAATGTTAGAATCTAGTTCTATTCGCTTTGAGACCTATAACATTGGGCTTATATGAACAATTTAAAACATCCACAGCGGCTTCATTTCTCTCAGTGCCAGCATAGATTTTCAATTTAGTTCTTCGTGCGATATATTGATTCGTGATATCAAGTCAGTTTCTCATCTATATTATTACTCCTATAGATATTTGACTTCTTAACCATGACGAGACATTGCCAACGATTCTATTTCCGTGATTGATATCCCAATCTTACAAAAGAAATTGCTTAAGGCCATCACAGTAGATGTACTAAATTTTTTTTGTGTCATCCGTCACAAAGGCTCAATTGGCTCATTGTGACATCCTACTTTTAACTTGACGTCATGGCTATAGATCCAATTTTACGTAAAAACCATCTGCACATTGTATATAGACTTGTACCAGCCTATAGTATTGACAGGGAAGATGGGACGGTCCACGGGTTCTAAACTCAACAGGGGGTCTAAGATGTGTTCATTCCGATCGCGTGCTCTCCAGTTTAAGCGAGTTTATGAATCAAGCTATACCATATGCAAGATCGCTGATGGAAACCAGTCGAATTACACTCAGGAATGTGTGCTTTCACCCTTCAGGTATTGAACAACTTCTTGTTAAAATTTATGGACAACTGGTTCTAACATATGCATTCGAATACTCTCTTTATCATTAAGCTCATTCTTTATCTACCACATAAATAGTTTTTTTAGCTTGTTTAGCTGCTTTTTGAGGTAGGTTATCCATCCAGCGAAAGGTGGTTCTCACCATACTTCCCCAAACAGAATTAAGCTAATATTCATTTCAAATAGCTCTCGCTCTATATCTCTCTCTCTTTTTCCGCTCTCGCTCTATCTCTCTCTCTCTGAACAGGCTGCTGCTTCTGTTACCTATAGTACCTATCTGAAGGTCACGAAGTTATTATTTATCACGCAGAATTGTGGTTATCAGCTGTATGATTGTAGATTTACTATCGCTGTCGATGATAATGCAATCGTGTTCTGTAATGATAGTCAATCTGCCCTCAACTCTTTGAACCAACTATAAACTGGTAAGGGATTGTAAGAAACTGTTCAATACTCTTGATTGAAACAACAAAGCAACGGTCAAGCAGGTACCTGCTCATTGTGAAATTGAAGGGAACGGAATTATCAAAAGTTCGGCCAGAATAGGTTTCCGTTTATATTTCATTGAACCTGAACCAGTTACTCCTATGCCTCAGTACTAAACAGATTTGTGGCACCGATGCTGGGATGCTATCTAAGTAAGGATGTCTTTTTATGCAAATGTGCCAATGACGCAACTTACAATTGGTTTGTCGAAGAGATTGTCAAAGTAGGTGATCTTTGGAGTGGTTGTCATGTCTCAGTTGGTGACCCTCCTAAACCACTGCTAATCCATACTTGAATCCCTGGTCCTCCCGAGGAACATAGTGTGGTTTTAGCCAACATAAGTGTGATGAATCCAAATGTAAATATCAATGGATGGAAAATCGTCCGACACAGACGAGAGGCAAATCTCCAATCAATTGTGTTCCAGGTAGATTTAAAGTCTATTGAGTATATTATTCCGGATCAGTCTTACAGCACGTGCTTGAGAGAAATTAAGATTTTCTCGGGCCCGTAGTGTTCTATTTCTTGTTTTATCTTGCTGATGTTATTATGGCATCTATGCACATAATCAAACAGATCAACTTGCAACATAGCAATTCAGCTTCTGAAGAATTAAAAGTTTGGTTTCTGAACTTAACACCTCCTGTGGTAGAATTCTGTACAAGAGATCAACCGCGAGAACCAGAGCGTGTATCTGTATCTCGAAGAACGTTAATGCATCTCTTATTGAGGAGTGTAGTTCATCTGATATTGCATCTGCACGCATCACTCCTAATTCTCAAACTTAAGTTGTTATTGCATGAGTGTATTTTCCCTACGATTCCGCTACTCCACCACCCTCTGAGGACTTTACATACCTAGTAAGTTTGTGTAAGGTTAAATACATTTCACTAATAGTGGGTTGTGATGTTAATGCACATCACTCTTTATGGGGGAGTATCGACGTTAACATTAGAGGTTCTGCTCTGTTAAACTATCTATGTTCATCTGAGTTGGATATCCTCAATGTTGGATGTGAGCCTACTTTTGTTAACTCTGCTTGCAGGGAGGTAATCCACATTTTGTTCCATTTGTTTCGCCAAATTTATTTTAAACTGGAGAGTGACGTATGATATTCTCACCTCCGATCACAGGTGCATTTCCTTTAATATTAATCTTAAAAGATCACCGCTTAAACCTTACCGTAATAGAAAGCTTACCAACTGGGAAACATTCTCTCTTGAGCTTTTTCCCTTACTCGAACCACCTATGATGATTCATTCGTCTGTGGATATAGAGCTGCAGGTTTCTGCATTATCTAAAGTAATCTCAACTGCGTTTGAGATCTCGTGTCCACTTATCTCACACCAAAAAACTCGGAACAAACCTTTCTGGTGTTCTGCTCTCAAACAGTTAAGGAAGACTACCAGGAAGCTGAAGAACAAGGCCAGAAGATCTAATCTTCAGTCTGATTGGGATCCTCCTGGATAATCTTCTGTGAAGAAATTAATAGCTTACCTGCTGCAGTTAGACCTTATAAGTCGCTCAGCAAGAATAATACTTGTTGACTTGATTCACTTCGTCTACCTGATGGCAAGTTTACTTCCTCTAAAAAGGAAGTATAGGCGACCTATTTCTCACTACCCATTTTTCGGGCTGTATAAGCATTCCAACCGACAATAGTGGTGTAGTTACCAACGATGCGGAGGTAATTCCCAATTGAAACCTAGCCTGCAGATTAATTAATTATGAAATCCTACGTTGGAGCTTGTTCTCTTTCAAACCCGTTAAATCTGCTGGTCCTGAAAGTATATTTCCTGCTTTATTACAGCATGGATATTCTCTTAATAAGGAACATGTAAGGTAATTTTTATTCCTAAAATTGGCAAGTCGGATTACACTGACCCCAAATCGTTTCGGCCTATTTGTCTACCATTAACTTTTCTGAAATCTTAGAAAGGATTGTTGATAGGTTTTTAAGATACCAACATTTAGTTACCGCGAGCGCTCAGTACTAGGCAACATAATTACAGAGTTGGCAAATCCTGTGAGACTGCTTTACATGAACTAGAACTAGGATTGAGCGATCTATGCACAGGAACGAGTTTCTTGTGGGCAATTTTCTGGATATGGCAGGAGCGTTTGATAATACTTCATTCGTCTCGATTACGAATGCATGTACTAAATTTGGTATCAATTAATTGATAATGTTGTAAAATGCTGATGAGTTTTTTTTACTATTATATTTATATTATGTTTGTAATAAAACACTTTTCTCAGCTTAATTTGGTATCGAACCCTACATTATCAGGTGGATTAAATGTATGCGATATATGAGGTTGAGGATACCTTTATTTCAGTGAAGGCTTCCAGAGGATGTCCGCAGGGAGGTGTGCTTTCACCCCTGTTGTGGCTTCTGGTCATTGATGAACTTCTTGTACTTCTTCGTGAGTCCGGTTTTATCGCTCAAAGTTATGCAGATGATCTGGTTATGACAGTTTCAGGCAAGCATCTGAATGTCTTATCAGATCTCAACACGCTTTTTTCATTATAGAAAAGTGGTGTCTGGATAAGAGTTTATGTCAAAAAACGATTTGGTTATTTTTACAAGGCGTAAGAACACCGCAGCTTTTTCTGTACCATCACTTTTCGGATGTAAGGTTAACAGGTCAGCCTATGTCAAACACCTTGGTGTTTTTCTGGATAATAAACTTTTTTGGAAGTATCATATCGATTTCAAACTACAAAAAGCCACTGTGATTTTTTGGCAATGTTGTAGAGCTTTTGGTAATTCCTAGGGGGGAAATGCAAAGTATACAAGAATCATTTATTTCGAATGTAAATATATAAAAATAAGATTTCCCATTCCACTGTATATGAAAATAAATGTTATTGTGATTACAATTTTCATTACTCTCCCTGTGTCTCACCCCTCTCTCACCCCTCTATAAGAGGTAAAGGAATATCAATTTTCTTAAATAAATAAATTTTAAATAATATTTCCAATCAATCAGGTTCGTATCGTTTGAATTAGTTTTGTTTTTGGATGCAGCATACAATGAATGTATAAGCATTAATGGATGAATGGTGCAGATTTGTGGCTCTCGAATATATGCATGATGTGGTCCAAGTTGTTGGAAAAGTCATAAATCCTGTTCGAATATTTATTTATTTTTTTTATTTTTTAACGGCTTTTACAGGTCATTATTGGCCCGTACCGTATCAACAATCTGACTCCATCGGTTTCGATCACGAGTAAGCTCTTCATATTGTTGCAAGAAACTAAAAGATGCCAGATTGCTCTCTACGCTGTGGAGCCATCGTCGCTGACAGTGACCTCTTCGCCTACCGAAAGGCGGTACTCTCTTCAAAGATCGCTGTAACATTCGGTTTGGTTTAGCACGCAGAACGTGACCGAGCCAGCGTACTCGCTGTCCTTTGATTTCATGCACGGTATCAGGAATTTGAATTTAAATTCCTATGATCTCGTGATTGAAAAGAACTCGGTAAGTGCCATCGACGTCGCGTTTTGGACCATATATCACACGCATGATTCTTCTCTCGAATGTTAGAAGTCATCGTTCATATTCATCCGTCAAGGTCCAACTCTCACATAAATATGAAAACGGGTCTGATCAACACTCTGTATAGTTCCAGCTTATCTGCATTTGCAAGATATTTTGATTTCAGCAGTGGACGTAGAGGATGTAAAGCCCGATTGCCAGCGGCAAGCCTGATATCCTCTCCCACACTATTATCGCGAGTAATGAGAGATCTAAGATACTTAAATCTCATTACTCCTTCAAACGTGTGGTTACCACTACTGAAATCAATTGCGTGTTGGTCTCAAGATTTGAGACCAACGGAAGCTGAAAACTGTTCCAGTGGATCAAGTATCTCCTTCACTCCGTTGCCATTTAATCCAATCACACAGATAACATCTGCATATACAAGAAGTTGATTGGATTGTCCTGAGGTATTTCACTTTTACGAAGGATGTATTCCAACATGAGATTAAAAAGTACCGGGACAGCGCATCTCTTTATCGAACACCAGTAGTGATTGCAAAAGTTCTCGATAGCCTGTTCTAAACTTTAACACAGCATTGTGACTGCGTTACTGTCACTTTACACAGATGAACATATTTTATCGGTATTCCTAAATATTGAAGAGTATACCATAGCCTCTCTCAGTCGATCGAGTCATAGGCTTGCTTCCATTTGTCAGGCATAACTTCATTTCGCCATACCAATCGAACAAGGTCGAAAAGACAGTTCCACAAAGTTAGCCCTCCGAATAACAAGGGCTCTGAATTAATGCAATCAACTCCCGGTGAACCATTTTTCTTTAATCTCTGCATGGCCATTGTGAATTCCTCATAGGATGGATCCTCAATGAACATCTGTATTTGAGGGTTTTCAAATACAGCTTGTGATACATGTGAAACAGTAAGCATGTCAGAAAAATGTTCACGCCATGTATCGCATCGAGGTGAGGTTTCCATCCTGGTCCCGAATGGCAGTTGACCGAGATCTTAAGGTATGTTGCAATTCGGTGATTCCCTTAAAACAACCACGCGAATTGTGCTCATTGTTGAGTTGTTGTACTCTTAAGACCTTAGCCACCCACCATTTGCGCTTCTTCTGTTTACAATTGCGTTTAGCTGTCCTCCTAGCAAGGACTGCTTTGTTTTTTCTTGTAATTGTAAACCGAGTCTGCGCTTCATTATAGGCTATATTTCGTTGCTCAACAGCAAGACGACACTCCTCATCAAACCAATCATTTTCGAGCCTAGTTTTCACTATACCGAGAATGTGTTAAGCAGCATCGACAACTGAGGTTCATACGTTCCAGACACTGTTCACATCATCAGATTGGTAATTGGATCGCAAAATGCTTTTGCTGACAAGATCTTGATATTTTCGTTGCGTTTCTTCATTTATCAGACCTTCACAGGAGAATCGCGTTTTATATTCTCCTGTCCTCCCTGACTTGTACGAACATTTCCATCGTAGCTTTGCAGCAACCATAAAATGGTCACTGCCTACGAATTTTCCGATCTCTTGTCTTGGACAACCCGAGCCCGCCTTTTTGAAATCAACTCATGGTCAATTTGGCTTCGGGATGTTTTACGTGGCTGTGTCCATGTTTCCAAATGAATGTTTTTATGGAGAGAGAATGTGCTTACCACTTTGAGATCATGTGCGATCGCAAAGTACATCATTCTTTCCACATTTTCGGTCGCTGTTTCGTGTCGGGAGTACGGACCTATATTATTGCATAAGTCGGTCTGTTTTTATGCCAGCTGTAGTATTAAAGTCACCAATCACCAATCTGACATCGTGCTCAGGTATAGAGCCCATCAGATTATCCAGATTATTGTAAAATGAGTCTTAATCCTGGGCTTGGCTTACATCAGTGGGCGCATGTATAGAGACAATTGACAGGTTGGCTAATCTCATGTGCAAGCGAAGCTTACACATTCGATTATCGACTGCCTGAAACTCCAGTACAACCCTTTTTATTACCTGTGGCCCAACCCAACCTTTTTCACCTGTTTGTTGACATTTTTAACAGGTTTGATTTTTTACGGATGCGGGTAGCCAGCCCAGTGATCCAACATGATTTAGTCTCCTCCTACGACAAGCTCTGGATACTGTGGTGGTATTCTATGGGTCTCATGTTTCGATCGTAATATTTACGAAACATGAATGCTCCCACCAACAGGGCTGATTAATTTTTTATAGGTTTGATTAGGGTGGAGTCGCTGCTTACGCACACTTAATTCGGAAATGGTCCATTGTGATACCACTAATCTCATTCCTCTTCGTATGAGCTGAAATATAGATAGTTTTATACGTATTCTTCCAAATACAAATGTATTTTGTATATATAGGCTTGTGATGAACACGAGCCGAAAATCCTTTATCGCATGTTATTCAAAAATTCAGTGTCTTGTGGCCTAAATCTCAGCTCGTCGCTCATAATCAGGATGATCAGGTTGTTGAAGTGCTAAACCATTTCATTAAAAGTGTTAGCTGAACGCTACTCTAGACATAGTTTAAATAGAATACAATGAGTTAATGACCATCTGACTATCAACAAAGATTGTCACATCAACATTGCTTAGATCCATCCGTAAAAAATGTTTAAACTTCAGCTACCAGCAACGATGTCTAATAAATTTCCTGGATTCCTAAAACCGATGTAGTATAATCGAGATGTAAGAGTCGCCTTATCTCCAACGATTGACTAGACGTGCTGCTCTGTGTCCCGTTCAAGAGGCATACTTCGCATTTTCTCTAGTATTTTCTTGTAAGTTTATTTGTCAAAAACACACACAAACCAAATACATGAGTATCGTCTTTGCTACGGCATTATAAAGCTGCTGTACTAGGTTACAAGCGTCATCTTTTAGTGGAAAAAATTTGGATCCTATTTGAAGCGAAATGGTTCGAGCTGAGAGTAGTGTCACAAACCACGGTTTTTCACAATCCAGTGGTCGAACTGAATTTATTTAGATTAGCTCCAAAATCGTAATACTCTTTTATGATTTCACTTCCCGATATTAACACTTCGAAATTCAAAATTGAACTGTTCCTTAACTCAAATGTCTACACCTATTTATATGACGCAAATACTTGTAGAACATTCCATTATTTTGCATCTCTACACTTCGTGAAGTTTCGTTACGTCGTATTTGGTTCGCTCCGCCTATTTCATTATTTATTTTTATTTTGTTCGTATGTGTAAACATTTGGTTACAGGGTAACCCTAAAATTACTGCTATAATTTTTGACTTTTAATTATCACAGGTGACATCTGTGATTCGTCACAACTCATTTCATATTCGGGTGATATCTATTGAAAGAATTCTGAACTAATAAACAAATATTTTCTTCCTACCATGAGTTAAGCAGTCGCTACTAAACTTTATTGATAAAGCCGCCTATTTGTTCAACTGTATGTTATACGGTTCCTATTATCTCTTAAATTCAATTTGACCTAAATGTGACCCTAACCGTATCTTGAACGAACAACAAAATTCTATTTGATGTAAATTTCAAGTTACTTTGAATGTGTATTGAAAAACATGAACTCGCGGAACTCATTAGTCGTGGTCTTAATACTGTTCAGTTGTACCCAATTTGGTGTAAACAGTGTAAACTCGAAACGAATAAGTGAATTGAGTGGGTGTAAAAGTAAAGATGTTCGACCAAATAACGTAAAATGTTGATTATATTTCAGAATGTGATGCTCATAAATTATTAGAGGTCGATAGAAGGTCGGAACATCTATATTTAGTAGACATTTTTTTAGAAAGCAAAAATACGCGAATAGGCATTGGAGTGTTAATAAGTGCTGATTTTGTTCTTATGTATTCCTCGGACAAGAATCAATTCAACTTGAAAAATAATTTATCAGATTTCAAAATACGTACGCTTGGACTTATCGGTGAGGCCTATCCAGATAGTGAAAATGTTAGCATCAAACGAATGATTTCAAGTGATAATGAAGATTCCGGAATTGAGCTGCTTCAACTGGAACAGCCACTGTCAATTGGTACAAGTAGATCTATTTCTCGACCCGCTTGCCTTTGGCCAAATAACAGGAGGATTACACGTTCATTTGAAATATACTCGTACCGTCTGTCACAGTCAAATTTGGCGATTAGATCGAACTTATTAAAATTAACTGCTCCATGGCATTGTGATACTGAAAGTGACGATTATCTGTGTTTGAAAATAAGAAGTCCAATCTTTGTAAGCTAATTTTGTTTTGTTATACTTAGGCTACCTCTTAAGATGTACATTTTTTACAGGGTTTAATCTGGTCTCCGGTCGAAATCGATTCCAATTATATAATCGGCTTTGTATCGGAGGTCTTTACAGACGATTCGCATTTTTTCCTCAAAGTGTTTAAAATTTCAGGTGCACTAGACTGGATTGAATCTATTGTGTGGCCGGTGAGTTGATTTAGAATAATTTTGGTGTCTAATTATTTATCTACCTAAAAATATTGCATTCATACCTACTAATCAGAGCTTTGATCCGCATGTATTTTGGATTGGCCATAACGTAGAATAAGAACAACGTTGTTAACTTCAAGTTTATTTTGTAGAAGCCCAAAAAGAATTAAGAAAGAAACAATTAGGAGTCTCCAAGATTTTTCACCTTTAGAATATAGATCGCTGATCGAAGACACACTCATCACCCATCAATACCATCCTATTCTGGATCTTGTTGGAGTTTTTGGTAAACCTCAAAACCTTTACAGACTTAACCGTTTTGGCACTTAGTAACCGATATGAATGTTTATTGGTCTTCCTGATTACTGCAGAGCCTAAAAAAGAGGTCAGATTGATAGAGGAGATCTTGAAGTGTTTCAGTCAAAATGTGGTATTTACAGTCAGGGATCAATCAAGTTACTGGAATTTGTTTCATTAATATTTAAAGCGGCGTTGTATATTAACTATATAAGCATTAGTTATATATTTTGGGACAGTTCGGAATCGTCTCATTCAATCACTGAAATCGAAACGCTCCTAAATCGAAATGCTGTCATCTTCTTGACCCTTGTCAATGACAGCGAGCTTTAGAAGATGCATCTTTATATTAAAAAACCTTTTAGATTTGTGCACTTACTAATTTAGTTCGTGTTCCCACCCTGACTCCTTTTGCTCTGACAGATTCCATCCGTTCCATTCATTGATGCCTCTAGAACACTTTTTCTAGATTTCGAAATGTATTACTCGTCTTTTGGCCCAAGTGTCTTAATACAGTCATTTGCGAATTTTGGAGTGTTCCGTATTCGGTTTTAATAGTGTTTTTATTATGAAGATCTGAAATTTTTCCAACGAAGCCTTCTGGAGGATCATTTAGTGTGACGTTCAGTTGACAGCTTTTAAAGATCCTAATTCGAGCCGGTTGAAAAAATTACACCATCGAGAACAGAACCGTCGACATTTGAGAAGTAAACAATCCTAATTTGTATAACAAAATAAATCATGTTTCGCATTTTCAGTTAACCAATTTTTAAAATTCGTTTTACCAATTTTTTTTTGCTTTCAATCCATTCTTGTATTAATTACAGAACAATACCAGTTTTCAATGTGGGCAGCGAGTTGTTAAACACAAACCATTAATGACATTCGCCCAACCAACTTATAACGGTGAATTTCCTTGGCAGGTAGCTTTGTTTAAAGTAAATCGGAATTTTATCTGCGGTGGTACTATAATTGACACAGTCACAATACTTTCAGCCGCCCATTGTGTACATGATCAACGTGGTGTAGTCCCAGCCAATCGACTAATAGTTATGGCTGGTACTCATACCCTGCATGATTATCCAATCGATGCCCGAAACTATGCTGTCAAGAAAGTGATAGTCCATGAAAATTATAATAAAGATTATCTTGAAAATGACATAACAGTGCTAAAGCTGGCGTGGCCAATTGAGTACTCGAACTATATACAACCGATATGTGTAAGCAATTCTTTAGATTACAGCGATATAAGAATGGGAACGGTGGCGGGATGGGGACGAAATGAGAACGATCTACCTTCGGATGTATTACTTCAAGCAACGCTACCCATCGTTGATTTTTTTGAATGTCGCGATAGTAATCGAGAGTTTTTCAACAACTACCTAAACCCAAATAATTATTGTGCTGGATATGGTAATGGAACCAGCGTTTGTTCTGGAGATTCTGGAAGCGCAATGGTATTTCAATACAATTCACAATGGTACATTCGGGGGATTGTGTCTATGGGTGTTGCGCTAGAAAATTCGAATCGTTGCGATACAACGCAACTCGTGCTATTTACCGATGTGTCAAAGTTTTACAATTGGTTAATAGACAAACTGGAGGATGAAGAATAACGCTTGCGAATAATTTATTCAACAGATTTATGAATTTATTAAAAACAAATTTTATTTGAAAAAATATTATACATTCTTTGGAATCTAATAGGTTTGACCGTCATTAAATCCAGAAAAAATCGCTCAAGGAACTTAAGAAGTTCTAAGAACATATAATACGAATTAAAAATTCTAAGACAATTTCTGCGAGCAAGTACACTCCTTGGTGGCCAACATTAAATATTATGACCAACCTGAAAACCCTGGTGAAACTTACAAAATGAGAAGACTCCTTGTATATTAGTAGTGTAACACTTGGGAGCACATTTACTGAAACACTGGACACATTTTTCCTATACACTTACCTAGATACTATAGGCAAACAAATGGTAACGAACTCCGCTCCTATAAGTTAAAATCGATTCCTCTATATATGCCTACAATGACACAATGATCACTCTTCAACTCTGCGTATACAGGTATCCTGTATAATAAACTAAATTTAAACTTAGATCATGATCTTTTGGCCCACTTGGGTGACTTATAAAATTTTACTTCAAATACTCAGGTTATGATAATCTGGATGAGGTGATCCATTGCCAGAAAGCGTTCATAAAAGTTGGTATACAGCAAGAAATTCAAAAATTGCAATTCAAAATTTCACAGGTTTTGTGATGACTCTGAAAAGGCTTATTCTGGTCTAGTATACTCCCAGAAGTTATAACTCTCAGATATGATATAAAGAAATTAGAGTGTCTCCAAGAATACAGTGGCCGTGACTCTATAAATCGCACAACTATGCTAAGTAGTCTGGTCAAAAATTACAGATCCGCACTTGGGATCAAAATTCAATTCATACAATTTATACTACTAATAGTAACCATATAGCTGGTTGGGATTCATAATATTTGGGAACTATTACTTCACTAGCAAAAAAAAGGCTTAAGCGTAGTCATTAACGATCAAATCAACATACAATGGAAAATCAGTACATGGAAAACTATGTACAAGTATCTATAACACTTTTATGTGAATTTTATATTTAGGTTTATTAAATTATATTTTATTTATTTACATATTTATTTAAAATTATTTTGTATTCAATTACAATATTTTTTATTATTATAAATGTTATGTTTAAATTATATATATATATATATATATATATATATATATATATATATATATATATATATATATATATATATATATATATATATATATATAATTTATTAATTTATTTATTTCCACTATCCACCATCAAACAACCACATGAAAATTCGTGAAGGTAATGGCCGAAAATAAGTGGCTTGTCAACTCAACCAAGAGGGAGGACACGCGCGCCACGATCGAGAAATACTAACACGAGAAAAACTAACCCGAACGTATTAAGTAAAGTTGTTAAAAAGAATGGAAGTAAATTATACTTCGATAGATGTCGGCATAATAATATTCCTATTGTCACGAATCACAGATGTCACCTGTGGTTACAATACGAATCGGGAACAACAGTTTTCGACATGAAGTTCTGGTTGCGAATATTGTGGATGAGGTCATCCTGGGAATGAACTTCATGAAACGAAATGGATTCGTATTGGATGTCGGACGGGGAACATTGAGCTACGGTAATGTCGAACTGCCTTTGCAACTAAACAACGGGAAGGAGCCAGTCGTAAGGAGGATAACATTGGATCATCGGACGAAGCTACCATCACACTCGGAAACGGTTGTTTGGGGGAAATTGGATGGAGGTCCTGGAACACAAGGGTTGTGGGTTGTGGAAGCCAACAGTGACGAGCTACAAACCAAAGAAATTATCATCGGAAAAGCTTTGGTTAAACCGGATTGTGACTTTAGAGGTCCGATAAAGGCTCTTAATTTATCGGATGTGACAAAAACAATCAAAAAGGGAACTATCATCGGCCGAGGTGAGGAAGTATCCACGATTATAAAATGCGAGGAGACGAATCCGTGTGTAAGAGCCAAGGATCAAAGGCAACGGAAAATAACGGAGGAACTAACACAGAAATGGACGGAACAATTAACATCTGAAGAAAAGCAAGCAGCAAAGAAGTTGCTCCAGAAATACATGTCCATTTTCTGTGGTGCACCGGAAGATAATGGCAGAACAAATATGGTTAAACACCGGATCGACACAGGAACATCAACACCTATTCGACAAGCGCCAAGAAGATTACCATTGGCTAAACAAGCAGAAGTGGATAAGATGGTTACTGATATGCAAACATCGGGAGTAATTGAGCAGTCAACGAGTCCATGGAGTTCACCAGTAGTATTGGTGGAGAAAAAGGATGGAAGCATGCGATTCTGCGTTGATTATCGGAAGCTCAACACAGTTACCAAGAAGGATAGTTACCCATTACCAAGGATCGACGACACACTGGATACATTGGCAGGAGCACGGATGTTTTCAACATTGGATTTGCAGAGCGGTTATTGGCAAGTGGAGGTCGCAGACGAAGATAAGGAAAAGACAGCGTTCAGTGTGGGCAATGGATTATGGCAATTCAATGTCATGCCATTTGGACTTTGTCACGCCCCTGCGACTTTCGAACGGCTAATGGAACGCGTACTAAAAGGACTCCACTGGAAAACATGCCTGGTTTATTTGGACGACATCATCGTTATGGGAAAGGACTTCAACGAGCACCTACGTAATCTAGAGGAAGTATTCGAAAGAATCCAAGCAGCTGGATTGAAGTTAAGTCCGAAGAAATGTGTATTGTTCCGGGATGACGTCAAATATTTGGGACACAAAATAACGACAAGCGGCATTCATACAGATGAAGACAAGATCTCCGCCGTAAAGGATTGGCCAAGACCACAGAATTTACATGAACTAAGGAGTTTCATCGGACTATGCACATATTATCGACGATTTGTGCCAGGATTTGCCAACATCACAAGGAGTTTACACGAGCTGACACAGAAGAACAAGCCGTTCCAATGGAGTGATGAACACGAGGAAGCGTTCAATGAACTGAAGCAGCGATTATGTACAGCACCATTGCTTTCGTATCCGGTTCCGAATAAACGTTTTATTTTGGATACGGATGCAAGTAATTTTGGCTTGGGAGGTGTGTTGCCACAGGAAATCGATGGGCAGGAACGTGTCATCGCATATTATTCAAAGATCTTATCGAAGCCAGAACGGAACTACTGTGTAACAAGAAGAGAATTATTGGCCATAGTGAAATGTGTGGAACATTTCAGAAAATACCTCTATGGCCAATCATTTCTGCTAAGAACGGATCATGGCGCCTTGACATGGCTACTTCAATTTAAAAATCCCGAAGGACAAGTAGCACGGTGGATTGAGCGATTGGGGAGTTTTGTTTACGAAATCCAACATCGGAAAGGAAGCGCTCATGGAAATGCGGATGCATTGTCAAGACGACCATGTAGAGTGGATTGTATACATTGCGGACGGGTAGAAAACAAGGAAAACATCGTCGACATCAGACTAATGAAAGTGTTGCCAGCTAATGAATGGACCAAGGATGTTATCTCCAAAGAGCAACGAGAGGATCCAGATTTGGCAGTAATTATTAAATTCATAGAGGAAGAACATCGTCCCACATGGAGTGATATTGCGGATACAAGCCCAACTATCAAGGCTTACTGGGCCCAATGGGATAGTTTAACCATGGAAGACGGCTGCTTAAAGCGAACATGGGAGAGCTCCGATGGCAAGACAAAGCAATCGTTGGTAGTAGTACCGAGGATCAGGATGGCGCAAATATTGGAGGAATACCACGGAGGAACAAGCGGAGGCCACCTAGGAATCAACAAAACGTTAGCCAAGGTACGTGAAAGGTTCTACTGGGCAGGATGTAGACAGACAGTGGCTGAATGGTGTCAAAAGTGTGACCAATGTATGGCCGTGAAAGGACCGGCAAAGAAGAGCCGTGGAGCGATGCAACAATATAATGTGGGAGCACCATTCGAGAGGATTGCCATAGATGTTGCAGGACCATTTCCAACCAGCGATAGTGGCAACAAATATGTTTTGGTAGTAATGGACTACTTCAGTAAGTGGCCAGAGGTATACCCGATTCCAAATCAGGAAAAAACCACAATCGCCAATGCAGTGGTATACAATTGGATAAGCCGTTATGGGGTACCAATGGAACTGCATTCCGACCAAGGGCGGAATTTTGAATCGGTTGTCTTCCAGGAGATGTGCCAGTTACTGGGAATTAATAAAACGCGGACAACACCTTTCCACCCACAGTCTGATGGCATGGTCGAGCGTTTCAATGCCACATTGGAAGAGTTCATAGCCAAAACAGTGGATAAAAACCAGCGGAATTGGGACCAAGGTATTCCATTATTCTTAATGTCCTATCGATCGGCGGTGCATAACACAACAGGAGTAACACCAGCGACAATACTTTTCGGCAACAATTTAAGACTGCCAGGCGATCTCAAATTCGGAGCGGTTCCATCATCAACCAAATGGGGACAAGCATATGTCGACCACTTGAAAGAGGAGATCAACAACATACACGGATTTGTCAGAGAGAAAATCAAATTGTCAAGTGATAAAACAAAGGCTCGGTATGATGTACGAGCGAACAATAAAGGATTTGACGAGGGTCAATTGGTATGGCTTCACAACCCACAACGTAAGAAAGGGTTATCGCAGAAATTACAACCTGGATGGGAGGGACCGTACAAGGTCATAACAAGAATAAATGATGTGATCTATAGGATCCAAAGAGGAGTACGAGGAAAACCCAAGGTTGTACACCTGGAACGACTGGCATTCTATAGAGGTAGAGATCTAGATCCTGTTCGGGACGAACAGGTTTGGGCGGAGGGTAGTGTCACGAATCACAGATGTCACCTGTGATAATTAAAAAGAATATTATAACAGTAGGGATTACCCTGTAACCAAATGTTTACATAAACGAACAAAATAAAAAGAAATAATGAAATAGGCGGAGCGAACCAAATACGACGCAACGAAAATTCGAGAAGTGTAGAGAAGCAAAATAATGGAATGTTCTACAAGCCTTTGTGTCGTATAAATACGTGTAGACATTTGAGTTACGAAACAGTTCAATTTTGAATTTCGAAGTGTTAATATCGGGAAGTGATAAAAAGTGAAGTGTTAAAATAAAAGTAGTGATAAATATTGTGTAAAATAAAAGTGTAAATAAATATTAGTGAATTATTTGTGAAATATTTGTGTAATATTTGTGGGAAATAAATTTAATTGAAATTTAATCTTTGCGAGTTTAATATTCACAATCCAGTGATCGAACCGGAAAAAGTATTAGAATAACCACTCGGCGAAATCGTAACACTATTCAAAAGTAGTAACAACTGACTGTACTAAATATGCTATCGAAACGAGAATATTCTACTGGAATATAGATGGCACCTCGATCACTGTGATTATTTATTTACCTCGATTATACGATAGAACGTGACATAATAAAATTCGGAATTGAATCAAATCGATACGATTCTCGAAATTGAAGTGTTCTACGAAATATAGTGCACAAGAGAAAGATATAATAACAACCATATATATTCTTGCTCTTAGGCAATAATATAAATATGTGACCCGCACGAACGCTATGAAACGTATCTATATTCAAGAATATCACTACTTCTTGAAAAGAAGTCTCATATAGTGTAGTGAACGAAGAATGTAAGGTTTATGTTCGGATGCCACTCTTATGCAACGATACATAATATTGAGTCGGATATACGACCTTGTTAGTAACCACAGAAAGTTCCATTGTCATGCGGACCTTATTCCGTACTATTTGCACGAGTAATGAGATTACATTGAGGCTTGGTTAATTTCAGGTAACTCTTTTAACAAATAAAGCAATTAATTTTAATTGCGTACTTGCTCGAAGCCCCCTATTAAACCAAGAGTCTATCGACAGCCAACTGGTTTATTATTTTCCCAAAGCACAATCCTTCAAAATAGTAAGTTGCTTGAATGATCTGTAGTGTTCCTTGAGCAGACACGCTAGGTTATTCCACCAATTTGACTATTTGTGACCTAAAACAGATTAGTTCTCGAATATAGCCTTAGATGTCGCAGATACTAAACGAACAGCATCGAAAGCTAGTGGTACAAGTTACCCAACAACGAAAAGCTAGGAGAACATGGCAACAAACGAGGAGTCCATCTGACATTACATAACTAATATATCTATAAGATATCTATATCTATAAGATCTATAAGATCTGATCTTAGTAGGGTTTTTTGAGCATTTCCTTATGTCACTCTCAGTTAGTTCTTCTGTGTCTTCTTAAGGTTAACAGAGCTACAGTGTGTTAAAGACTACAGGTTGTGCCATTGACAAATTAGTTTACCGGGAAATGCAGGAGAATGTCCAAAGAATGACTTGTATGCTCCAATATAACGTGTATACTCGAAGGCGATCGATACGGCCATGACGTTATATATACAAATGGTTAGAGAAAATGTCTTTACACACAGGACTCGAACATAATTGGGTCGCTAGGTGAAGAACTGGTGAATCCTGATTATACTTCATCGGCTTAAAGATTCATTGATTCTAGTCTAGGATGAAAGCATAACCACTGGCATGCAGTGAGCCACGATACAGCAACCAGTGTTTATATGATTATATCGCGTTGGATTTGTAACCACGAAGTCGATTGTGCAGGAGGGCAAGTAAGGGCAGTATTTATCCGAATGGGTTGGTATTAATTATATTTATGAAGCTAGTGACCTGAAATTTCTGATAAATCTTCAACTAAGAGATTTGGGTTCTATTCAGATCAAATCGGTTTAGATGTAGGGAAGTGTGTCGAACCGTTTTCCCTCTGAAAAATTCATGTATGCAAACTAATTTTTTTTTTATAATTTTGTTTTACTAATGGATAACTCAACTCTGAATTTTCCCAGCAGTGGATTTACAACAATTGTGCAATCACTACAAAACTATATTGATAAAATCGTCGATGTGTTCAACTACAAGTTACCCGATTCTACTTTATCTCTTAGATTCAATTTGACCTAGATGTGACCCTAACCGTAATCTGGAACAAACAATAAAATCCCATTCAATATAGATTTCTAGTTAGTTTGAATGTGCATTGATTAAGATGCACTTGTGGAACTCATTAGTCGTGGTTTTGATACTAGTCAGCTGTACCCAATTTGGGGCAAACAATGTGAAGTCGAAACGAATAAGTGAAATGAGTGGGTGTAAAAGCAAAGGTATTCGACCAAATAACGTCTAATGTTTATTATATTTCAGAATGTGATGCAAACAAATTATTAGAGGTCGATGAAATGTCGCAACATCCACATTTAGTAGACATTTTCGAAGAAAGCAATCGTAAACGAAGAGGTAATGGAGTATTAGTAAGTGCTGATTTTGTTCTTATGTATTCCACGGCCAGGAATCAATTGCACATGAATAATAATTTATTAGATTTAAGAATACGTAAGCTTAAACTTATCGGTGAGGCCTTTCCAAATAATGAAAATTTTAGCATCAAACGAATAATCTCACGTGATAATGAACATTCCGGCATTGTACTGCTTCAACTGGAGCAGCCACTTTCAATTGGTACAAGAAGATCCATTTTTCGACCCGCTTGTCTTTGGACGAATACCAATAGTTCATTTGAAATTAACTCGTACCGTCTATTACAATCAAGTTATATGATAAGATCGAACTTATTTAGAACGGCTGCCCTAGAGGATTGTAATACTCACCGTGGCGATTATCTGTGTTTGAAAACAACAAATGAAACCTTGGTAAGCTAATTTTGTTTTCTTATACAAAGGCTACCTCTTAAGATGTACATTATTTTTACAGGGTTTAATCTCGTCCCCGGTTGAAATCGAATCCAATTATATAATCGGCTTTGTATCGGAGGTCATAGCAAAAGATGCGCATTTTTTCTTCAAAGTGTTTAAAATTTCAGGTGAACTAGACTGGATTGAATCGATTGTGTGGCCGGTAAGTTAATTTAGAATAATTTTGGACCAGGGCTTTGCTCCGCATGTATTCGGTACTGGCCATAGCGTTGAAAACATAGAATGTTGTTCACTCAAAGTTTATTTTGTAGAAGTGAAAAAAAGAATTTCCTAAACTTCCACCTAACCGAGCTATTTGATCTGCCCCGATGAATCTTGAGCAATATCAAGTAGTGAATTAAAAGGTGTCAAGGAAGACTGCTGATCTAAGACAAAGTCATCACCTATCGATCTGGATCCATCCTCTTCTGGATCTAGTTAGAGTTTTTGGTAAACCTATCAAAACCTAAGTTGGTTCTGTAATTGGACGAGCGAATAATTTAGAAGCTTGAACTCGTGATTCTGTTAGAAGGTGATGACCTTTACAGGCTTAACCCTTTTGGCACTTAGTCACTGATATGAATGTAAATTGGTCTTCCTGATTACTACAAAGCGTAAAACAAAAAAGAGGTTAGATAGTTTGAGGAAATCTTAAAGTGTTTGAGTCAAAATGTGGTATTACCAGTCAGGGGTCAATCAAGTTACTGGAACTTGTTTCATTAATATCTAAATTGGCGTTGAGTTACCAATACTCTCATAACAAGATGAATCCAAATTCAATATCCTCGAACGTTATTGGAGAATGAAGAGCAAATGTACTAGTTAAGTGATGATGAAGTATTCAACCTCTACCAAAACGGTCAGGTGTGGGGAGAAATCGAGTGCACGTGTTTGGCTCCAGTTTGACATGGATACGACATTAACTATATTAGCATAAGTCATATAGTTTGACCCTTGACCCTTGTCGATGACAGCGAGCTTTTTAGGAGATGCATCTTCATATCAATAAAAATTTAAGGTTTTTGCGCTTACTAAATTAGTTCGTGTTCCCACCTCTCACTCTCCTTTTGCTGACACCACCTCTTATGTGTCTTTTTCATAGTTTAAATTGTTGCCATCAAATGACAGATTTCATCCATTCCATTCATCGATGCCTCTAAAACACTATTTCTAGATTTTCTAGGCACAAGTAACTTACTACAGTCGTTTGCGAATTTTTGAAAGTGTCGTATTCGGTTTTAATGGTGTTTTTATCATGAACCTATGAAATTTACCAACGAAACTTTCTTATCATTTAGCGTGTCGTTCAGTTTTAGTTAGAACCTAAAATGGAAAACTGGGGTGACAACTTATTAGACCCTAATCGTAAGACAACGCTCAAAATTCGAGCCAGTTGAAAAAATTATTTGGCAAATCACATATTTGTTGACTTTAACCATTGTGAACCAAACCGTCGACATTTAGTTTATTGAATCATTTAACCAATTTTTAAAATTCGTTTTACCAATTTTTTTGTATATAATACATTTTTATAATAATTACAGAACAATACCAGTTTTCAATGTGGGCAGCGAATTGTTAAACATAAACCATTAATGACATTTGCCCAACCAACTTATAACGGTGAATTTCCTTGGCAGGTAGCTTTGTTTAAAGTGAATCGGAACTTTATCTGCGGTGGTACTATAATTGGCACAGTCACAATACTTTCAGCCGCCCATTGCGTACATGATCAACGTGGTGTAGTCCCAGCTAATCGATTAATAGTTTTGGCTGGAACTCATACGCTATATGATTATTCGATAGATGCCCGATATTATGCTGTAAAGACGGTGATAGTTCATGAAAATTATAATAAAGATTATCTCGAAAATGATATAACAGTGCTAAAGCTGGCGTGTCCAATTGAGTACTTGAACTATATACAACCAATATGTGTAAGCAATTCTTTAGACTACACTAATATAAGAATGGGAACGGTGGCGGGATGGGGACGAAATGAGCACCACCTACCTTCGGATGTATTACTTCAAGCAACGCTACCTGTTGTTGATTATTTTGAATGTCGCGATAGTAATCGAGAGTTTTTCAACAACTATTTAAACCCAAATAATTATTGTGCTGGATATGATAATGGAACGAGCGTTTGTTCTGGAGATTCTGGAAGCGCAATGGTATTTCAATACAATTCACAGTGGTACATTCGGGGGATTGTGTCTATGGGTGTTGCGCTACAAAATTCGAATCAATGCGATGTAACACAATTCGTGCTATTTACCGATGTGTCAAAGTTTTACGATTGGTTAATAGACAAACTGGAGGATGAACAATAACGCTTATGGCTTATGTAATAAACTGATTTAAGATTTAGTTAAAAATAAATTTTATTTCAGAAAGATGATGTGTTGAGTATTAATTGAAAATTCTGATCTCCAGAATTTAATCGATTTGACCTCGATTAAATACAGGATAAATGGAACAAGGCTCTTAGAACAGATAATAAGACTTAAAAAATGATAAGACAATTTACGCGAGCAAGTATACAGACACATTTGGTGGCCAAAATTAAATATCATGACCAACCTGACAACTCTGATGAAATAACTGAAAAAAGAAATCGTCTTGGGTATTAGTGGAACACTTGAAAGTACACCTACTCAAGGATTGGAGGGTTTTTTCTCTCACTTACCTCTCTGTTGAATATACAGGTACCCTGTTTCTTCACATATAGTTCGAAAATAGATGAGAAGATTCCAACTGAGTTCATCATCCAACTGATATGGATACCAGTGCATTCTAATGTGACGGGGAACGAAAAAAATTTTCTCGTCAAGGAGCAAACTGTTCCAGTTGAATAAATAAAAACCAGATCAGTACATCTGTGTTACGATCTAAATCAAATCAGTACGGTCCTGGGAGTTGTATCGGGCCGTGTCTGAGGGTTTGATCACTTTCGAGGTAAACAAAATGAAGATGACAGTAATTCACTTTTTATTAATCTGTTCTCGTTTGGCACAACTAAGCAGTCTGAGTATCTTTCATGATCGACTTGACAGATGTCAGTAAGATGGATGGTCACGCAAACTGTTGCCTACTGATACGATCTTGAACAACTAAATTATAACTTAGAACACGATCTTTCAACCCGCTTGGGTGATATATTAAACTTTTACTTCATTGGTTAACATAATCTGGATTGGGCAATCCATTGCCAGAAGGCATCCTTCAATGTTGGTATACAGCAAGAAATTCGAAAACTGCAATTTAAAATTTCACGGGTTTTGTGATGAGTTTTAAAATGCTTTTCGGTCTAGTATAGTCCCAGGAGTTATAAATCTGAGGTGACATATTAAGAAATTAGTCTCTCCAAGAGTACAGTAGCTCCACAAATCGCACAACTTTGCTAAGTAGTCTGGTTAGTGTGTGAAGTGAGAATCTGTACGTAAGATCCCAATCGTTGGTTGGGATTCAAAATAATTAAATATTTTAAACTATTGTTTCACTGTAGAAAAATAAACTTAGTCATTAAGGGTCAAATCTGCATACAATGAAAAAGAAGTACATGGAAAACTCCATCTGACGATTCCATCTGACAAGACGATTCTAAATAACAAATCACAACAGCTTAAGAGAAAAATTCGTATCTTGGAAAATTGACCGCTGCTGGAAATATACACTACTCACTATGAAAGGCAAGAAACAGATTAAAAGCCCCAATTATTCAGTTCCCTCATCTTTAACAGTTCGCGATAATAAATCAAAAACTGAAGAATTTGCTGATCGTCTGATATTTTCAACCGAATGAGACCTGATATTATAATTGAAAATGGAAGTTACGATAATGGAGGTAAAATGCCTCTAATAATCCAGAAAGGAGTTACTTGGGAAATAAAATTCAATCTGAAGACAGCAAATGCTCCTGGACACGACCTTTTACTCACTGCTCTCAAAAATTTCAAATCTAATGGAGAGATTACTCTTAAGGAGAATGAAGCCAATAATAGAAAGTAAAGACCTAATACCGGGTCACCAATTTGGATTCAGATGCTTATTTCTGGATTTGGCAGCAACTTTCGATAAGGTATGGCACGAGGATTTAATTCATAAACTAAATGCTATGCTTCTGGATCCATATGTTGAGTAAGACAAAAATATGAGAATATGACAACGACGTGATGGTGACGTACGAATTCTCTGCTATACACTTGGGTATGACACTGGATGTTAATTGGACAGAGGTCAAAACTAAGCATATATAACAAAATACTGATTATATGACATTCAGCTTTGCGGTTGTACCAAGAATGCTAAGATCAAACTTATGGTTCGGAGTTTAGTCGATTTGCATCGTGATTTGGGATACGTATACACGAAATAAAATGTTTTGCAACGAAGGATGAATCAAGGCTAATGGAACATATCTATGCGAGACTAACTCGGCTATTGGATAATGAACATTTGGTAAGAAGACTAAGAATTTCCAAACCATTCGAGCTATGGTTAGATGAGATCAGCTGCCTACCAACAGGCATTGGTGCATCGATTGATCAACAGTGACCACATTATAGTTTAGTTTTTACGAATTAGTCTCACTATAATAAAAAATAGTTAAAAAATCTGTTGATGTTACACCAACACCGATAGACATATTGAAATCACCTACTGTGCTAACATAATTAAAGTTTTCCACCTCAATATATGATAACATAACTCGGCAGGAGTGCTAAGCTCGTAAACAAGTATTATAGTGTAAATATAGTGCGCCACACTATTCGTTGATAACGAAGATCAGTAGGATGTATCCATATTTGGCGATATATCTTCTCTGCATCAGCTGTGAAAACCATTTTATGAGTTCGGAAACGAATTAGGATATCGCTTAGAAGATTTTGCAATGTTGGCCCTTTTAAGAGATTGTCTTATTGGAGTGCTTGAGTTGTTCTGGTTTCAGGATTTCAAAAAACTTATCGGCTCCAGCAGTAAGTCAATTTTGGATGCGGATTTTAAGCTTGTATCAGCTAACAATAGGGATGACAAACTTGGTGTTTGGATAACTCAATCTTTCGCGCTGTGTTAATCGTGGTGATATATGGTACTACATATGCTGACTTGCCGGATGTGTAGTCTGACAGGAAATGTGGTGATATTATTACGCCAACTATACCCTTGGTACTCACAAATTTCTTTTTGGCTAGACCTAAGATGCTGATTCGTCCGTTTCGGCGTTCTAATCCTAATTTTTGAACGAAGGCTTCGGTGATTAAAGACGTCTCCGATCCGGAGTCGAATAATACTTGACATGACTGGAACTGACCGCTCTTATCTTGAATTCGTACAGTGGCTGTTGTAATGGAAGCCGATGGGTCAGCATTATGTTGTTTCTCTCCGGCTGAGCTATTGGCCGTGGAGGCGATGTGTAATAGGGAATTGTGACTTCGGTTGCAAAAATGGCATCGACTCTTGGATTTGCATTGTAATACGGTGTGGGATTGGTTGAAGCAGTTGAAGCATCGATTTTCAGTCTTGATCCATTCTCTGCGTTGCTCAACTGTCCATTCCCTAAATTTCGAACAGAGGTACAAGGGATTGTAATCACTTTTACAAACAGTGCAGGTTCTAACGGAATTGGTTAAGGCTTTCGTAACACTTCTGGTATGAGCAACCGGTTTTCGGGGATAATTTTTCACAGAATCCAACGTGTCAGCTCTTTTCATTACAAAATCAATTAGGGATTGGACAGTTGGAAATTCTGTTTCCGCGGTCTCGTTTGCCCACTTGTCTCTAGTTTCCTCGTCTAACTTCTGGATTAACAAAAATGCAAGCCATGGATCTCTCGTCTCTGCTTCAGTGTCCATTAATTTACGTATATGGTGTGATGTAGCGTTGCTAAACGATGGTATGTCCACGAAACCTTTTATAAACGATTGCACGGTGTAACGCTTTCTATCGTACCGGGTTCTAAGCTTGGTTAACGCTTCGATGTAGTTGGCGTCGGAGATCGGAAGATGTTTCAACAGGTTGGCCGCTTCACCTCTAAGAAACCCCTTTAAGTATTGGAATTTCTGCGCCGGGTTCAGGTTCGGATTCTCGTGAATGGTCGAGGAAAATAAGTCGTAGAAGGATTGCCATTCGGTGTAAGAACCAAAGAAGGGTGCAATATTTATTTTAGGTATAGTTTCACTTCAATCGTTGCCGCACGAATTTGATCGCCTTGCGAAGAATTGAAGTCGGTTGTGGCATTACCGTCAGCTAAGCTTACTCGTCTGATGGTTTTGTTTAAATCAGCAACAGCGGTATAATACTTGTCCTCGAACTCATCTTGCTGACTTACGTCGGTTGGATTTAGGTCGCTAATAGCTTGCTCTACTCGATGGAACTCGGCTAACAAATCATCTGCACGTCGTAATCGCACCTTCAACTCTTCAATATCAATAAGAGATGCATTGATTGGGCTTTTAGTTTGCGTGTAATTAAAAATCTTTGTAAGTGACCCCTTGATATTGGATCGTCGTTTGATCAAGGTTTCGAGTGCCGGCATTCTTTTCTTCACAAATATTTTTTTTCACTTGAATGGATAACACGCGGTATCAAATTCTCAATGCACTTCAATGGTTTAGTACCGTTAATTCCGTTTTGTGTAATGACCTTGGAATATGCAACCCACGGCTTCTTCAGACGAATTTATTTGTAACACGCGAACGATTAAATTACGAGTGATTAAATTCAACATATCGTTCGTGAAACTTGGAATTCTTCCGAAACTCTCTCTCCATGCCGTGCAATCTTTTAACGGCAATTCCTAAGGATCCATGTAACGGGTTTCGTACTTCCTGAAAGGGTCATGTAGAACTTCGTGTATTGTGATCAAATTGATCTCAGTGTAATAAATCATACCTCATTATGGGCTTATAGGATTCAGCCCAAACTTGAACTCGTTGCTACCAATATTCGATCACATATACAAATAAGAATCCATATATGGAAATGCTTCTGATCGTCAAATTTCGATTGGAGTTTTGAAATGACCCAGTTTGAAGACCAATCACTAATATAACGTCGTGCTCATGCTTTTACTCACAATCGGCATTCATGGCAACTGGAGGCATGGCAATTGAAAGTTGAATCTTAAAGTAGTTTGACCCATAAGGAAGCCTTCATTTGCGTTTGGGGAATGTTAAAATCTAGTTCTATTCGCTTTGACTTATTGAAACCTATAACATTGGGCTTATATTTGGAACACTTTAAAACATTCACAGCGGCTTCATTTCTCTCAGTGCCAGCATAGATTTTCAATTCAGTTCTTCGTGCGATATATTGATTTGTGATATCAAGTCAGTTTCTCATCTATATTATTACTCCTATAGATATTTGACCTCTTAACCATGACGAGACTGATAATTCCGTGATTGATTTCCCAATCTTACTAAAGAAATTGCTTAAGGCCATCACAGTAGATGTACTAAATTTTTTTTGTGTCATCTGCCACAAAGGCTCAATTGGCTCATTGTGACAGCCTACTTTTAACTTGACGTCATGGCTATAGATCCGATTTTACGTAAAAACCATCGGCACATTGTATATAGACTTGTACCAGCCTATATTAGTAACAGGGAAGATGTGATGGCCTACGGAAGTAAACTCAACTGGGGGTCTCAGATGTGTTCATTCCGATCGCGTGCTCTCCAGCTTAAGCGAGTTTATGAATCAAGCTATACCATATGCTAGTAATATACGACAAAAACCAATCCTATGTCAATGGGAAAAGATCGCTGATCTGAACTCTTGGAGATTTAAGCTAATATTCATTTCAAATAGCTCTCGCTCTCGCTCTCGCTCTCTATCTCTCGCTCTGTATTTCTCTCGCTCTATCTTTCTCTCACGCTCTCTCTCTCGCTCTCGCTCTCCTTCTCTTTTTCTCTCTCTTTCTCTCGTTTCTTCTCTTTCTCTCTTGGTTTTTCGAAGAGATTGCCAAAGTAGGTGATCCATACTTGGATCCCTGGTCCTCCCAAGGAACCTAGTGTGGTTTTAGCCAACATAAGTGTGATAAATCCAAATGTAAATATCAATGAATGGAAAATCGTCCGGCACAGACGAGAGGCAAATCCCCAATCAATTGTGTTCCGAGTAGATTTAAAGTCTATTGAGTACATTATTGGGTCCGGATCAGCCTTACAGTACTTGCTTGAGGGAATCTCTGCAACATAGCAACATAGCAAGTCAGCTTCAAGAACCTTACCTTCTTGATGGTTTGGTTTCCGGACTTAACACCCCCTGTGGTAGAATTCTGTACAAGAGATCAACCGCGAGAACCAGTAAACTTGTGTAAGGTTAAAAACATTTCACTAATAGTGGGTTGTGATGTTAATGCACATCACTCTTTATGAGGGAGTATCAACGTTAACATTAAAGGAGCTGCTTTGTTAAACTATCTAAGTTCTTCTGAGTTGGATATCCTCAATGTTGGATGTGAGCCTACTTTTGTTCACTCTGCTCGCAGGGAGGTAATCCACCTTATGTTCCATGTGTTTCACCAAATTTATTTTAAACTGGAGAGTGACGTATGATATTCTCACCTCCGATCACAGGTGCATTTCCTTTAATATTAATCTTAAAAGATCACCGCTTAAACCTTACCGTAATAGGAATCTTACCAACTGGGAAACATTCTCTCTTGAGCTTGTTCTCTTACTCGAATCACCTATGATGATTCATTCGTCTGTGGATATAGAGTCTGTGGTTTGAAATCTCGTGTCCACTTATCTCACACCAAAAAACTCGGAACAAACCTTTCTGGTGTTCTGCTCTCAAACGGTTAAGGAAGACTATACCAGGAAGCTGAAGAACAAGGCCAGAAAATCTAATCTTCAGTCTGATGGGGGTAGCTTTCTAGCTGCACAAAAAGTTTACAAAATAGAATTAAGAACTTCTCAGAGATCCTCTTGGGTTGATCTTCTGTGAGGAAATTAATAGCTTACCTGCTGCAGTTAGACTTAATAAGTTGCTCAGCAAGAATAATAATTGTAGCTCTGAATTAATGCAATCAACTCCCGGGGAACCATTTTTCTTTAATCTCTGCATGGCCATTGTGAATTCCTCATAGGATGGATCCTCAATAAACATCTGTATTTGAGGGTTTTCAAATACAGCTTGTGATACATGTGGAACAGTTAGTATGTCAGACAAATGTTCACGCCATGTATCGCATCGAGGTTGACACAGAGGTTTCCATCCTGGTCCCGAATGACAGTTGACCGAGATCTTAAGGTATGGTGTAATTCGGTGATTTTCTTAAAGTAACCACGCGAATTGCGCTCATTGATGAGTTGTTGTACTCTTAAGACCTTAGCCTTCCACCATTCGCGCTTCTTCTGTCTGCAAATGCGTTTAGCTGTCCTCCTAGCACGAACTGCTGTTTTTTCGTGCAATTGTAAACCGAGTCTGCGCTTCGTTGTGAGCTATATTTCGTTGCTCAACAGCAAGACCTAGTTTTGGGCCTAGTTTTCACTATATCGAGAATGTACTGGGCAGCATCGACAACCGAGGTCAAACGTTTCAGACACTGTTCACTTCATCAGATTGGTAATTGGATTGCATAATGCTATTGCAGACAAGATCTTATAGACAAGATATTTTCGTTGCGTTTCTTCATTTACCACACCTTCACAGGAGAATCGCGTTGATATTCTCCTGCCCTCCCTGACTTGTACGAAAATTTCCATCGCAGCTGTGCAGTAACCATAAAATGGTCACTGCCTACGAATTTTGTTGACGACCGATACGATCTCTTGTCTTGGACAGCCCGAGCCCGGTCTTTTGAAATCAACTCACGGTCTATTTGGCTTCGGTATGTTTTACGTGGATGTGTCCATGTTTCCAAATGAATGTTTTTATAGAGAGAGAATGTACTTACCACTTTGAGATCATGTGCGATCGCAAAGTACATCATTCTTTCCCCATTTTCGGTCGCAGTTTCGTGTCGGGAGTACGGACCTATATTGTTACATAAGTCGGTCTGATTTCTGCCAGCTCTAGTATTAATGTCAACAATCACCAATCTGACATCGTGCTCAGGTATAGAGCCCATCAGATTATCCAGATTATTGTAAAATGAGTCTTAGTCCTGGGCTTGGCTTACATCAGTGGGCGCATGTACACAGACAATTGACAGGTTGGCTAGTCTCATGTGCAAGCGAAGCTTACACATTCGATTATCGACTGCCTGAAACTCCAGTACAACCCTTTTTTTACCTGTGGCCCAACCCAACCTTTTTGACCTGTTTGTTGACATTTTTAACAGGTTTGGTTTTTTACGGATGCGGGTGGCCAGCCCAGTGATACAACCTGATTTAGTCTCCTCCTACGACAAGCTCTGGATACTGTGGTGGTAATTCTATGGGTCTCATGTTTCGATCGTAATATTTACGAAACATGAATGCCCCCACCAACAGGGCTGGTTAATTTAGTATAGGTTTAATTATAGGGTGGAGTGGCTGCTTACGCACACTTAATTCGGAAATGGTTCATTGTGATACCACGAATCTCATTCCTCTTTGTATGAGCTAAGATATAGATAGTTTTATACGTATTCTCCCAAATACAAATCTATTTTGTATATATAGGCTTGTGATGAACACGAGCCGAAAATCCTTTATCGCATGTTACTCAAAAATTCAGTGTCTTGTGGCCTAAATCTCAGCTCGTCGCTCATAATCAGGATGATCAGGTTGTTGAAGTACTAAACCATTTCATTAAAAGTGTTAGCTTAACGCCACTCTAGACATAGTTTATATAGAATACAATGAGTTAATGACCATCTGACTATCAACAAAGATTGTCACATCAACATTGCTTAGATCCATCCGTAAAAAATGTTTTAACTTCAGCTACCGGCAACGATGTCTAATGAATTTCCTGGATTCCTAAAACCGATGTAGTGTAATCGAGATGTAAGAGTCGCCTTATCTCCAACGATTGACAAGACGTGCTGCTCTGTGTCCCGTTCAAGAGGCATACTTCGCATTTTCTCTAGTATTTCCTAAATTTATTTGTCAAAAACACACACAAACCAAATACATGAGTATTGTCTTTGCTACGGCAGTATGAAGCTGCTGTACTAGGTTACAAGCGTCATCTTTTAGTGGAAAAAATTTGGATCCTATCTGAAGCGAAATGGTTCGAGGTGAGAGTAGTGTCACAAACGACGGTTTTTCACAATCCAGTGGTCGAACTGAATTTATTTGGATTATCTCCAAAATCGTAATACTCTTTAACGAATTCACTTCCTGATATTAACACTTCGAAATTCAAAATTGAACTGTTCCGTAACTCAAATGTCTACACCTATTTATATGACGCAAATACTTGTAGAACATTCCATTATTTTGCATCTCTACACTTCGTGAAGTTTCGTTACGTTGTATTTGGTTCGCTCCGCCTATTTCATTATTTATTTTTATTTTGTTTGTATGTGTAAACATTTGGTTACAGGGTAACCCCAAAATTACTGCTATAATTTTTGACTTTTAACTATCACTCATACATCTGTGATTCGTCACAACTCATTTCATATTCGGGTGACATCTATTGAAAAAACTCTGAACTAATAAACATATATTTTCTTCCTACCATAAGTTGAGCAGTCGCTACTAAACTTTCTTGATAAAGCCGCCTATTTCTTCAACTGTATGTCATACGGTTCCTATTATATCTTAAATTCAATTTGAACTCGATGTGACCCTCACCGTAATCTGGAACAAATACGATAATCCCATTCTGTATAGATTTCAAGTTAGTTTGAATGTGCGTTGATAAAGATGAACTCGCGGAACTCATTAGTCGTGGTCTTAATACTGTTCAGCTGTACCAAATTTTGTGTAAATAGTGTAAACTCGAAACGAATAAGTGAATTGAGTGGGTGTAAAAGTAAAGGTGTTCGACCAAATAACGTATAATGTTGATTATATTTCAGAATGTGATGCTCATAAATTATTAGAGGTCGATAGAAGGTCGGAACATCTATATTTAGTAGACATGTTTTTAGAAAGCAAAAATACGCAAATAGGCATTGGAGTGTTAATAAGTGCTGATTTTGTTCTAATGTATACCATGGCAAGGCATCAGTTGTACATGAATAATAATTTATCAGATTTCAAAATACGTACGCTTGGACTTATCGGTGAGGCCTATCCAGATAGTGAAAAATTTAGCATCAAACGAATAATTTCGCGTGATAATGAATATTCCGGAATTGAGCTGCTTCAACTGGAACAGCCATTTTCTATTGGTACAAATACATCCATTTCTCGGCCCGCTTGCCTTTGGACAGATACCAGTAGTTCATTTGAAATGTACTCGTACCGTCTGTCACAGTCAAATTTTGTGATTAGATCGAACTTATTAATATTAACTGCTCTAAAGCATTGTAATACTGAAAGTGGTGATTATCTGTGTTTGAAAATAACAAATGTAACCCCGGTAAGCTAATTTTGTTTTGTTATACTTAGGCTATCTCTTAAGATGTACATTTTTTACAGGGTTTCATCTCGTCTCCGGTCGAAATCGGTTCCAATTATATAATAGGCTTTGTATCGGCGGTCATAACAAAAGATACGCATTTTTTCCTCAAAGTGTTTAAAATTTCAGGTGCACTAGACTGGATTGAATCGATTGTGTGGCCGGTGAGTTGGTTTAGAATAATTTTGGTGTCTAATTATTTATCTACCTAAAAATATTGCATTCATACCTACTAATATTGATAACATAAAAAAAGATTTTTCACCTTTAGAATATAATTTCTAAAACTTCAACCAAACCGAGCTATTTGATCTGCTCCGCTGACTCTTTAACAATATCAAGTAGAGAATTAAAATAATGAGTTAAGGAAGATCGAAGGCACACTCATCTCTTATTTATACCATCCTTTTCTGGATCTAGTTGGTGTTTTTGGTAAAGATCTTGAAGTGTGTCAGTCAAAATGTGGTATTTACAGTCACGAATCAATCAAGTTACTGAAATTTGTTTCATTAATATCTAAAGTGACACTGAGCTACCACTACTCTCATAACAAGATGCATATAAATCCAATATTCTCGGAAATTTTGAAGAATGCAGAGCAAATGAACTAGTCAAGTATACAACCTCTACCAAAACGGTCAGGTGTGGTAAGAAATCGAGTGCAAGTGTTTGGGCCAAGTATGACATGGATACGACATATATTAACTATATTAGCATAAGTCATATAGTTTGGGACAGTTCGAAATCGCCTCATTCAATCACTGAAATCGAAATGCTGTCATCTTCTTGACCCTTGTCAATGACAGCGAGCTTTAGGAGATGCATCTTTATATCAATAAACCTTTTAGGTTTGTGCGCTTACTAATTTAGTTCGTGTTCCTACCCTGACTCTCCTTTTGCTGACACCACCTCTTCTGTTTCTTTCATTCCGTCCATTGATGCCTCTAGATCACTTTTTATAGATCTCAAAATGTATTACTCGACTTTTCGTATTACTCGACTAAGCCTCTAACTACAGTCATTTGCGAATTTTGGAAAGTTTCGCATTCGAACGTTCGCGGATATGAATGCTATAGCATTCATATATTTTTATATGTGTAGGGAAATGACTGTTTTTTTTTTTTTTTTTTTTTCTATGCCATCTGTTTTGGGGCTCAAGGCACTCCCAACTCTTTCGCGGTTCGCTTATTTACGTCCTTACCTTACGCTTTGCAGCCAAATCGAGGACGTACGGCTATAGGTCCGATTTTCCTAACCATCTTCACATTGCATAGCTCCATGCCAGCCTATAGTACTGACATGGAAGATGGGTCGGCCCATGGATTCTGCACTCCAACAGGGGGTCATAGTTGTGTTCATTCACACCACCGATCGTAATCAAGTGGTGAAAAATCCCTTTTGCAACCTGCCCCTATCGGGATTCGAACCCAGTACCTCCCGCTCCAACTGCCACAGCTTTAACCACTGCGCCACTTGGGCGGTAAATGACTGTTATAGCATTCATAAAATTATATCTATGCAATAGTAAATCAGTGACATCAATATTATTCGGCATTCTTTCTTTTTACACACAAATATATTTTTCCTCTGTTTTCCGTTTGCAATGTTTAAAAAAAATTCTTAACAGGGTATTCCCCGTTTTCGAGTAAAGTGTTTTAATTTGCTTTATTTTGTTACAAAGAGATGAAAGAATGCTATAGCATTCATTGTTTCATACAAATTTATTCAGTTAATGAAAAAGTGGCGTTCTGGAAAGTCAACTGCTGTTTTCCGCGTTACGTATTTTTTTATATTTCTTATTTAGGTTTATTGTAGGAAAGGCTTTGCCAATTATTTGACGAACCTGGCATTTGACGAAAATAGCGAGTATCCTAATTATCTAGAACATGATCCCTTTTCTGCTAATGGTGAATTTGATGGAGATCCTTATGATAACCCAAGCGAAAATGAGTCCGAAACGAAGATTTGGATAATTTAGTAGATGAAAACGACGAAAATTGACAAGAAAATACAAAAACAATTCCAGAATTTCCATTTTCCAAACACGATGCCGTTCTCAAAATTGACATTGATGAAAATTCAAGCCCATGAGAAATATTCGATCAATTTTTTTAAAAAGATATTATTTCAAGAATTAGTTAATGCAACTAACGCGTACGGGAAAGAATTGTGTAAATCTAACCAGCCTAATACTCGAATTCGACATACTGCTGTCTTTCACGATACTAGTGAATTGGAGCTTTGTAAATTTTCGTGACTTTGTCTGTTACAAGGTCAGAGACATAGCCTAAGCATTCGCCATTTTTTCTCTAAAGATTTCTTGTATAACTCACCAATATTTCCATTTAAAATGTCTGGTCGTCGTTTTGAACAAATACTGCGGTGTTTTAACTATCATATGACAGAAGACGGTTATGATGCAAGTGGTGAAAAGTTGAGGAAAGTTTCTCCTATACTAAACCAGCTTCTAGCGAACTTCAATTTAGTAATTTCGCCGCCTAAGGAATTGTCATTAGACGAATCATTACTTTTGTTTCGGGGTAGGGTACATTTCAAACAATACATCAATGGTAAAAAGGCCAAGTACGGGATAAAAATTCGACTGTTATGGCAGTCATTTGCATAGCAAATGATAAATTATTTATGACAAACATATGACTGCTATAGCAGTCATGACTGATATAGCAGTCCTATATACAGTAAATACAAAAAAGAGTTGTATATGCAAATGCATGTTATAGCAGTCATAACGGTTTCTTTTAAAAATAACAGTTATAATTAACTTTTATCAATTCCAAACATAGAACTTCAATCCGTTTTGAAAAAACTTTACAAATGCAGAAGTTATGATATGTGTGTTTCCCAGTAGCTTCTGTATTAAAAATGTGTCCGCGAACGTGTTAATGGTGTTTTTATAATGAGGGTCTGAATTTTTTCCAACGAAACTTTCTGAGGGATCGTTTAGCGTGACGTTCAAGTTTAATTAGAACCTAAGATGGAAAACTGGGGTAACACCTTATTAGACCCTAATCGTTAGACAACGCTCAAAATTCGAGCCGGTTGAAAAAATTATTTAACAAATCACATATTTGTCCACTTAAACCATCGTGAACCAAACCGTGGACATTTTAGAGGTAAACAATCCAGATTTGTATAAAAGAATAAATCATATTTCGCATTTTTCAGTTAACCAATTTTTAAAATTCGTTTAACCAATTTTCCTTTATTTTCAATCCAATCTTGTATTAATTACAGAACGAAACCAGTGTTCAATGTGGGCAGCAAATTGTTAAGCATAGACCATTAATGACATTTTCCCAACCAACTTATAACGGTGAATTTCCTTGGCAGGTAGCTTTGTTTACAGTGAATCGGAACTTTATCTGCGGCGGTACTATAATTGACACTGTCACAATACTTTCAGCCGCCCATTGTGTACATGATCAACGTGGAGTAGTCCCAGCTAATCGATTAACAGTTTTGGCTGGTACTCATACTCTATATGATTATCCAATCGATGCCCGAAACTATGCTGTGAAGAAAGTGATAGTCCATGAAAATTATAATAAAGATTATCTTGAAAATGACATAACAGTGCTAAAGCTTGCGTGGCCAATTGAGTATTCGAACTATATACAACCAATATGTCTAAGCAATTCTTTAGATTACAGTGATATAAGAATGGGGACGGTGGCGGGATGGGGACAAAATGAGCACCACTTACCTTCGGATGTATTACTTCAAGCAACGCTACCCATCGTTGATTTTTTTGAATGTCGCGATAGTAATCGAGAGTTTTTCAACAACTACTTAAACCCAAATAACTATTGTGCTGGATATGGTAATGGAACGAGTGTTTGTTCTGGAGATTCTGGAAGCGCAATGGTATTTCAAAACAATTCACAATGGTACATTCGGGGTATTGTGTCTATGGGTGTTGCGGTGGAAAATTCGAATCGTTGCGATATAACGCAACTCGTGCTATTTACCGATGTGTCAAAATTTTACGATTGGTTAAAAGAAAAACTGGAGGATGAAGAATAATGCTTATGGCTATAATGTGTTAAACAGATTTATGATTTTATGATTTTATTAAAAATAAATTGTATTTGAAAACATTTTTTGTGTTGAGAATTATTTGAACATTCTGATCTCCGGATAGATGGCGCAAAGCACTTAGGAAGTCAACAAAACATATAAATTTAATCTTAACCATTTTTGAAAAATTATCGTTAGCAACTACACGGGAAGTTGTATGTTGCTTGCAGATCAGGGGGTGATGGCTTACAAGGTTAGATATTTGTACCCTATCTTCTGGGACTTGATCGTAAGCTATTTTACTGAACTTGATCTTTTAGAACAAAAGTGATGGACTTCAATCTTTTCTTGGACAATAAACTTAGTGGGACATCTAAAACCGAAGAAAGGGTAATATAAGCCACCCTTTCTATATTTGAAACTTCCATGTGTATTAGTGAAACACTTAGGAGTATACCTACTCAAGCACTGAAGGTTTTTTCCTCTCACATACCTAGGATACTATAGGTAAACAAATGGTAAGAAATACTGCTCTTATAGACTGAAATCTATCAGTCTATTGACCTGCAATGACAATGATCACTCGCTGTATCATTCGGTTCGGACAACAAGCAGAACGTGACCGAGCCAGCGTACTCGCTGACCTTTGATTTCATGCACGATATCAGGAATTCTCATTAAATTTTTGACCGCGTGGTTGAAAGGAATTCGATATGTGCCATCAACATCGCGTTTTGGGCCATATATCACATGATTCTTCTCTCGAAACTTAGAAGCCATCTTTGGTACTCATCCGTCAAGGTACAACTCTCACATCCATACATGACAACACTCTGTACAGTTTCAGCTTATCCGCATTTGCAAAATATTTTGATTTCAGCAGTGGACGTAGAGGATATAACGCTCGAGTGCCAGTGGCAAGGTGAACCTTGATATCCTCTCCCACCCTATTATCGTGAGTAATGAGAGATCCAAAATACTTGAATCGCATTATTCGTTCAAACATGCGGCTAGCACTACTGAAATCAATTGCGTCTTGGTCTCGAGATTTCAGACCAACGGAAGCTGAAAACTGTTCTAGTAAATCAAGTATCTCTTTCACTCCGTTGCCATTTAATCCAATTACACTTATATCATCTGCAAAACGTTGATTGGATTGTCGGAATAAGATATTGTTCTGAGTCGTTTAACTTTTACTAAGGATGTATTCCAACATGAGATTAAAAATTATCGGGGACAGCGCATCTCCTTGTCAAACACCGGAATGGATTGCAAAAATTCTTGATAGCCTGTTCTCAACTTTGACATAGCATTGTGACTTCGTTACTGTCATTTTACAGAGTTGTACATATTTTATCGGTATTCCTAAATATTCAAGCGCATACCATAGCCTCTCTCGGTTGATCGAGTCATAGGCTTGCTTGAAATCTAGGAATACCAGGTGTACATCGCGAGATGTTTCGTAGTACTTGGAAAGAATCATCCGCAGCGAAAAAACTTGATAAGTGACTGATCGATTTGGACCGAATCGTCCTTGGTAGTCATCAAAAAATTTCCTCCGCCAGGGGAATCCGAATTTTGTGGGTGAAGTTGCCATAGCCATACACAGTGAGAGTTACAATCCTGGGCGTACATTCACCTGTCTTCATTACATGGTCGTTGGAGCCAAATGCTTCAAATCAACGATTGAATCCGTCCACAATACTGCACTATAAGTCAGCGAGGACGTGTGTAAGTTAAGAAAGCCAAATCGTAAAGAAAACCGTATTGTTCAATCCAATCCGCATAAATCATCAAGGTGACAATATTCAATGGGTTGCTTTTTGAATCAACGTGGTTCCAGCATCCTCTGGTGGTTTTTGCTAATATGCTTGATGTGCGGTTTGCTACAAATGTTTTCCACCTTCTGGGGGGTGATGATAACCTTGCTAACGTAATGGTTGAATCTGTCCATAGCAAAGTTTTAACTTCTGGAGCCTTCAACGCCTCCTTTACCGATACTACTAGTGTTGCTAATAACGATGCAGCGCATAACTCTAGTCTTGGTACGGACACTTGATTTATTGGAGCAACCTTTGTTTTCGAGATGATTAGGCTCACTCTTACTTCGCCAAGCTCGTCAATGGATCTGCAATACACAACTGCAGAGTAAGCCTTCTTTGATACGTTGCTAAACCCATGAAGCTCGAATGGCCTGTTTCCAGTTCGGTACCATCTTGGAATTTTTTCCAGTTCTGACAGCTCGTTTTTAAGAGTTTGCCATATTTCTTCTTGATGGTGGGGTATAGTTCGTCATCCCAATCGAGATTTAGTAGCCATAAACTTTAAAATAAAATTTTGAAATTAATGATCGCTGGTGCTAGCCATCCCATTGGATCAAATATCCGAGCTGATTGTGATGAACTACTACTTAAAATTGGAAGTCGTCTTTGATTGGATTTCACTGTATACCAAGTAGTTTTGAATACGCTTGATCATCTTCAATGTTTAATATTTTGGTTTCTCTCTGTTCTGGAGCAATTTTATCTATTAATGGGCTATATAGTTAGAAGACCATTTCCGCAAATTGAAGCCATAAGTTTTTAATACATCTGCTACAGTTTTTTGGATCTTGACGACTTCTTCCGCAGTATTACAACCGGACATAAAATCATCGACGTAAAAATCTTGTAAATTTTTTTGAGCAATTTAGAGCAAACAAACAGACGCTGTTCCATAGGTCACTGTGGTAAGACGGTAGTGTATTGGTGGAATTGTGCTATCAGTGCGCCATAAAATTCGGTGATAATCCCTGTCATTAGCATGTAAGACAATTTGACGGAACATCTTTTCAACATCTGCAGTAAAAACGAATTTGTACAGGTGGAATCGCATTAAAATTGAAATAAGTGGTTCATATACTGTAGGTCCAACCATAAGCATATCATTGAGAGACTTTCCGTTGGAAGATAGTTGTAGTACTATACTCCTTTAGAACTCCGTGGTGAGGAAGATAGTAAACCCCATCGCTTTTATTTATATCTTCAGCTGGTACTTCCTCCATGTGGTTGAGTGCAAGGTATTCATTCATAAAATCGTGATAATAGGTTTTGAATTTCGGATCTTTCACAAACCGTCTCTCCATTGCTTCCAGTCTTTTAAATGCTCCACGTTTGCTATCGCCAAGCTTTAATGATATTGTAGGTTTGAAAGGAAGTTTTATTGATCTATTCCCACAAGTAAATCTATTTGGCTAGGTTGATTAAATGTGGGATCAGCTAACGGTAGGCACTCAATGTTGGATAAATTTGACTTCTCCATAAAGTAAGATGGTTGAAATCTAGTTACCCCTGGTATAATCAAACATTCTACTCTCCAAATTGTATCCTCAATTGGCGATGATATGAAGATGTCAACTTTGCCTTTCGATGTCGCCGCGGTTGATTGACCAATCCCCTTGATGACTATGCGTCCATAGGTTCGGTTAAATTTTAATCGTTGCACCAAGTCTTCACTCACGAAATACGCCTGTGAGCCAGAGTCTAGTAGCGCTCGACATGACTTCCACTCACCAAATGAATCTTTAATTTGAATTGCTGTGGTGACTCTTCAAATTTTGGTTTATGTACGCCACTGGTTGCAGATGTGCTACTGGAGGCCTGCTTGTCATTTGCGGTCACATCCGGTATGTGTAGGAGTGAATGGAGCTTCTTAAAGCAGATTCGAAATTTTTTGTTGGATCGACAGTTGTAAACAGTATGGTTATTGTTAAGACAATTGAAGCAACGACCATCTGTTTTTATCAGGTCCCTCCGTTCTGCTGTCTCCGTCTAGATATTTAGAGCATTCAAACAAACGGTGTGTATTAGTTTGACAAACTGGACTGGATGTTTGGATATAAATGGAATCCTTTAATCGTGGAACTTGATCTGGATGGTTGACTTTCATTAAGGTTAATTCCTTCTAATTCGTCTGCCCGGTTCGCCAAAAAATCTTGTTACTGGTTCGTCTTATCCATAATTGTTTCGACTCGTCATCCAATTCATTCATCATGTATGATGAGGCAGCGAGACGAATACCAGGCTGCTCCATAAAAAGCTTAATAAATGAATTGGCCGTCAAACCTTTACTATCGTATCGTTTGCAAAGTTTGTGGAATGCTTCTATATAATTCGATTCTGTGACTGTCATTTGTTTTAACAAATTAGCTGCGTCGTCCTTAAGCAGAACTTTCAAGTATTGAAACTTTTGTGCCGCTGATAACACCTGATTCTCATGAATCATTTTGCTGAACAAGTCAAAAAATTCTTGCCACTCGTGATAATCACCTGAAAAATTTGGGATGTTCACTCTAGGGAGTTTGAAATCGTTGTTGGTGTTTCCAAGTTGTGATGTGTTCATGGTAGTGTCATTAAGTTGGCTAATTGGCGTAAACGTTTGCACATATTAAGTGGTTGCATGCGAGATGTGACTTATTAGTGGGACTAGTACGATAAAAGTACTGGATAATTCGAGCAAGAGTCGTGGTGCGACAACCAAAACTCGAGAACCAATTGATGGGCGATTTACTTTCAGCTCGAGTGAGATATTCACATCCATTTACTAAGGTAGGAGTTGATTACTGTGGGCCCTTTAAAATTCAACTAATACGACGCCGTGGTCAAGTTCCGTCAAGAATGTATGTGTGCATATTTGTGTGCCTTAGTACTAAGGCTGTACATATTGAGGTGGCCAGCGATATGACGACAGATTGCTTTTTAGCCGCACTAAGAAGATTTATCGCGAGAAGAGGAATATACCAATCCATCTTAAGTGACAATGGATCTAATTTTGTGGGCGCAAACAATCAGTTGAAACAGTGGTTTTCCGTGCTTAGACAATCCCAAGAGTACATCCAAAGAGAGTAAAAACGAGATCCAGTGGTACTTCAATCCACTCGCCAGTCCGTATATGGGTGGGCGGAGTACAAATTGAAAATGCGGGATTGATAACAGATGGCGTTACTAACGCTATACGCATCAGGCAGTACTCTGACTATGTTCATGTCAAAGCTACGTCTTATAGCTTTAATTTTCAGTATGTGTCAATTTGTCGCAGTGTCAAATTCATAGTTTTTTGAGCTCTCAATATGTCGAGTTTCGTGCCAACAAAACAGCATTTGCGGGAAGTTTTAATTTACTTCTTTAATTTGAAGAAAAGTGCTGCTGAAGCACATCGGTTTCAACGTGCGAGAGATGGTTTGTGCGGTTTAGAAGTGATGATTTTGACGTTGAGGACAAAGAGCGGCCGGGCCAAGTGAAAAAGTTTGAGAATGCTGAATTGGAGGCAATACTCAATGAAGACTCGTGTCAATCTCAACAAGAGCTCGCAGATTCATTGGGAGTGACACAACAAGCCATTTCCCATCGTATAAAAGCCCTCGGAATGATCCAAAAGCAAGGACATTGGGTGCCGTATGAGCTGAAGCCGAGAGACGTAGAGCGCCGTTTTTTTGCATGCGAACTGCTGCTCGAACGGCAAAAACGGAAGGGTTTTTTGCATCGCATTGTCACTGGTGATGAAAAGTGGATCCATTACGATAACCCGAAGCGCAAAAAATCATATGGTTACCCCGGCCATGCATCATCATCGACGGCCAAACCAAATATTCACGGCGCCAAGCTCATGCTCTGTATTTGGTGGGACCAGCTGGGTGTGGTGTATTATGAGTGGGTGTATTATTTGTGGGTGGGACCAGCTGGGTGTGGTGTATTATTTTTGGTTGGCGACTTAAATAATTTATAACAGTTTATAATTTATATATTGTAGAGCTTTTAACTATAATTTAGAATTTTAGCTATAATTTTCAGGTTTGGCTGCTGTCGTAACATACTGCCCGTCTTGAATCAGTTGATTCAATTAATGGGAAGTTTACACAATTTGCTTATGTGCTTCTTTGTATTTCCAGCTGTAGTCTTGACGGTGGCCACTCGAACATATCCATCACTGCCGGGATGTGTTTGAAGGACTCTACCTAGAGCCCATTGAGCTGGAGGTAATTGCTCATCACGGATTACCACGATGTCATTAACTTGGAGATTTAATGATTTATCCTGCCATTTATTCCGAAGTTGTAGTGTTGTAAGATAGTCACGGTGCCAGCGATGCCAAAAATGCTGCTTAATTCTTTTTACCGCATCCCAACGTTTTGATAAGCAATGATTATCCGGTATGGAGCGCTCGGGTAGCGCCAATAGTTGTCGCCCAATTAAAAAATGCCCTGAGGTAAGCACCTCAATTTCATCGGAAGATGTTGCATACAGTGGACGTGAATTCATGATTGCTTCAATACCGGTAAGGAGAGTTGTAAATTCTTCTATGGTTAATATGGCAGCTCCAACCACTCTCTTCAGATGAGTTTTAGCAGACTTCACCGCTGCTTCCCAAATGCCTCCCATAGTAGGAGAGCCTGCTGGGATGAAATACCAATTTATATTTTTTTCTAGGAGAGATAAAGAAAATTTATTAGAATTGGCTTTAAGAAAACTGTAAAGCTCAATTAATTGTCGGTTAGCGCCGACAATGTTGGTGCCATTATCGCTATGAATCTCGCTACATAGTCCGCGGCGGTCAGTGAATCGGGATAATGTGCCAAGAAAATGTTCGGTTGTTAGATTACTGACACATTCGATATGAACTGCCTTTGTGCTGAGGCAGACGAAGATGCATATGTACATTTAGACTGGAACTTGCCCTCTTTTTAGAATGTTTTGAACTTTAAATGGGCCTGCATAATCCAAGCCAACTTTATGAAACGGGTGCACATACTCAACTCGCGCTGGAGGTAAATCGCCCATTAATTGTTGCTGTTTTAGTGGGATGTGTTTGAAACACTGGATGCATGTACGGACCACTTGCCGAATTGCGTCTTTTGCGGGAATCACCCAAAACTGCTGGCGTAGAAAATTCAGCATAAAACTTATACCGACTTATCCTTTGAAAACTGCTATATTTAATTACGATATCATTCAATAAATCGCTATTGACACTGATTTTTAAGGTAATTTTGCTTTGTTTTGCTTCCTCATTTGTGCCAAACGAAACTGTTTGTGCCGGCCACTCTGTCTCTGGTCCTGCCAGCCACTTGGGCCCATGCCACCACAATACAAATGCATTCAACTCTTTGGCAGATAAACCACGGGATGCACAATCGGCTGGATTATCAAGTGACGAGACATGCATCCATTTTTCGCGGCTATACGAACTCAATATTTCGGTTGTTCTATTTGCTATAAATGTAGGCCACCGCCGCGGATGTGTTGCCAACCAATCTAATACGATTTTTGAGTCCGTCCATAGTGTTATACTTTCTATATTCTGTTTGAGTGCTGAACGTACTTTATTCATTGAATTTGTCAATAGCAGAGCACCCATGAGTTCTAACCTTGGAATACTTATCGCCTTCAGGGGAGCTACCTTCGTTTTAGCCATCATTAGGTTTACTTCAATCCCATCCTCTGTTTTGACTCTGCCGAAAACCGCTGCCGCATACGCCATCTCGCTAGCATCGCAAAATCCATTCAATTCGATGCTGCTATGAGTTCCCAACCAACGCGGAATCTGTATTTTGTTTACTTTTATCAGATCTGAACGTATATTAAGGCAATTGGATACAATTTCGAATGGTAATTCATCGTCCCACTCCAACTTCTGCAACCACAAGCTTTGGAACAGTATCTTCACCCGAACAATCACTGGAGCCAGCCATCCAATCGGATCAAAAATTCTGCTAGCCTCGGATAGTAATGACCGCTTTGTGTGCTTTTCTCGATCATCCAACAGTACCTGAAACGGGAAACGATCTTTTACAGGATCCCAAATCACACCGAGCAACTTTGTTGTTGATGGATTTTCGTTTAATTGCTTTACGTTCTCTACAGTGATACCCAAACGTGAGCGTAGCTCGTTGCTATTATAGAGAATTTTCGTAAATGAAAGCTTGCAGTGTCTAAAATAGCGATGATTTCATCCTTAAGGCGCATTAATTCAGTTTCGGTGTCGGCCCCGGTCATGAGATCGTCCACATACATATCGGATAGAATTGCTTGTGTTGCTATTGGGAATTGTTCTCGGGCAATCACTGCTACTTCATTGACGCATCGGGTCGCTAAAAATGATGCTGGTGCTGTACCATATGTCAGGGTTTTTAAGCGGAAAGTTTTTGGTCGGACTCTAGGATCTTGTCTCCATACAATATTCTGATTTTTCATGTCTTCGTCGCTTACCCATATTTGACGGTACATTTTTTCTAGTCACCGGTAACAACAAATCGATGCTGACGAAATCTCAATATTATGTCAACTAAAGCAGATGGAATTGTTAGCCCGACACACAACTGATTATTTAAGGATAGTCCTGTCTATGATTTGGCAGATGCATCGAATACCACCCGAAGCTTTGTGGTGGTACTGGCTGATTTCAAGACTCCATGGTGCGGTAGGTAATATGAGCTAACATCGGTAGGAATTTCGACCATGTGTCCTAACCTTTCATATTCTATCATAAATTCGTTATAAAGTTGCTGAAACTCTGGATCACGCTTGAATCTTTTCTCCATGGCAACCAATCTGGTCATTGCTAAATAGTACGTTGATCCCAATTTAGACTCAGATTCTCGACAAGGCAATTTTACTACGAATTTTCCATCATTAGCTCGTTTAGTTGTGGCCACGAAAAGTTCCTCGCATTTTATCTCTTCGGCTGTAAAGGTTGGTGCTGCTGCTACTGATTCTATTTCCCAAATCCAGCCCAATGCAGTTTTTTCGGCCACAAGACGATCTCCTAATTTGATTTTTTCGCATTGAGTTGCTTGGTAGTAAATTTCTGTGCCAAGTAATACATCAATTGGACTGCGTTGTCATCTATTTCGAATTCGTATGATGATAGCTCTTCTCCGTCGATCGTCCGTATTGATAACTCCACCTTTCCCCTTGAACTACCTAATGGAGAATCACCTAAACCTTTCATCAAAAGTCTTCCATTACTACGAGGTAGATCTAGATTTTGAGCACACTCTTCCGTAATAAATGACTCCTGCGACGTGGAGTCCAGAAGTGCTCGACACATTCGAAAGCTGCCAAACCGATCTCCTTTTCATATGAGCTGCGATATAGATAGTTTTATACGTCTTCTCAATGTTTTGTGGCTAAAACTATTCTTACGACCCAATTATGTTCGACGAATTTCCACTTACCAGTTGCATATAGTCTCACAACTGATAGGGTCTGTAGTAGATCTGGTTTCAAGCGTCATGTTTCTCCAATTGGGCTCGTACACTAGTATAATGCTTTAAACTTGTCTTGTTCACTCTTTCTTAATTATGACCTAACCACACTTCTTCTTACTTTATAACCCTGCAGCTTTATTAGAGTATTAACATACGCATGTTGGGATTGCTCCCAGTTGTAGGACTTCATCATTGCTCGGATATATATAGCTACCAGCTTTCCAAAGTTTTTGAAAGAAATGATGTCAGTGTAATATTGCTCTTAACATTTAACATTTCAAATGGTATGAGTAACTATACGTCCCGTGTCTCTCGAGTGGGGTGGTTGGGCACACGTATTATTTTCCTATGAGGCTAAAGAAGTTCCGAAAGCTCCATCAATATTATTATTATTATAACATTATAATAATAATAATTGATCGCATAACATTATTGTTTCCACGATCTCTTTTACGGCTTTCTTGACCTTTTTCTAAACTTTAAGGTTCTTACCAAAGGTTCTTCATATGGAGCCATTGTGGCCTAGTGGAAAAATTTGGATCCTATTTGAGGCAAACCTGTCCGAGCTGAGAGTAGTTTTACAAACAACGGTGTTCCACAATCCAGTGGAAGAACTGAATTTATTTGGATTAATTCTTGCTAAAATCGTAACACTCATTTCATATTCGGGTGACATCTATTAAATAAACTCTGAACTAATAAACATATTTTCTTCCTACCATGAGTTGAGCAGTCGCTACTAAACTTTATTGATAAAGTCGTCTATTTGTTCAACTGTATGTTATACGGTTCCTATTATCTCTTAAATGCAATTTGAACTCGATGTGACCCTAACCGTAATTTGGAATAAATAATAAAATCCTATTCAATATAGATTTCAAGTTAGTTTGAATGTGCGTTGATAAAGATGAGCTTGTGGAACTCATTAGTCGTGGTTTTAATACTGTTCAGCTGTACCCAATTTGGTGCAAACAATGTGAAGTCGACACGAATAAGTGAAATGAGTGGGTGTAAAAGTAAAGGTGTTCGACCAAATAACGTCTAATGTTGATTATATTTCAGAATGTGATGCTCATAAATTATTAGGGGTCAAGAGAAAGTCGCAACATCCATATTTAGTAGAATTTTTTTTAGAAAGCAATCGTATACGAATAGGCACTGGAGTGTTAATAAGTGCTGATTTTGTTCTAATGTATACCGTGGCAAGGAATCAGTTGTACATGAACAATTATTTACCAGATCTAAAAATACGTAAGCTTAAACTTATCGGTGAGGCCTATCGAGATAGTAAACATTTCAGCATCAAACGTGTAATCTCACGTGATAGTGAAAATTCCGACATTGTGCTGCTTCAACTGGAGCAACCACTTTCAATTAGTACACGTAGATCAATTTTTCGACCCGCTTGCCTTTGGACGAATACAAATAGTTCATTTGAAATAAACTCGTACCGTCTGTTAGAGTCAAGTCATAAAATGATTGAACCAAACTTGTTAACAACGACTATCCCAGATAATTGTTTTGATCGTCGTGTAAATTTCCTGTGTTTGAAAGCAACTAATCAAACCTCGGTAAGCTAATGAATTGTTTATTCTTAAGCTACTTTTTAAGATGTAAATTTTTTGCAGGGTGAATATAAGTCTCCCGTCGAGATCGATTCCGAATCTATAATCGGATTTGTATCGAACCTGTTTCAGAAAGGTCCTGAGCTTTTCTACAACGTGTATAAAATTGACAATGATCTAGATTGGATTGAATCGATTGTGTGGCCGGTGAGTTAATTTAGAATAATTAAGGTCTTTAATTATTTTTCTACTTAAAAATAATATTGGATCAGGATTTCACTCCGCTAATTGAAAAATTTCAAGTCGTGAATCAAAATACATTTTTAAAGAAGTTGAGAGTAGCACTCAACACTCATTAACTATCCCACTCTGGGTCTTGGACGTGCAAATCATTTAGAAACAGCAAAGAACACTATAACCATACTCATGTGATTTTTTCAGTTCAGCAGAAGGTAATCTTTACAGGCTTAAACCTTTTGGTACTTGGTCATTGATATGAAAGTCTATTAGTCTAATTACTGCAGCTTGTATGAAATAGAGGTGAGATCGATTGAGGAAATCTTGAACTATTTGGGACATAACGAGGTATTTATACAATTAGAGGTCAATCAAGTGACTGCGGAATTTGTTATAAAACAAATGAAACTACAACCTCTTCGAACGTTTTTGGAAACTGCAGAGCAAAAGAACTAGTCAGATGTTGATGAAGTAATCAACCGTTACCGAAAAGAACATAATTATGGCCCAAATATAAGATCTTGGTCCAAGTTTGACATTGACTTAGATCTTAACTATAAGTCATAATCTATAAACAAATTTTTATTTCCCCGATAATATGTTGCATGTTTCAAAATGCTCACATCTTCTTGACCCTTGTCAATGGCAGCCAGCGTTAGAAGTTGCATTTTAATCACATTAATTAACCTTTTAGGTTTGTGCACTTACTGATTTAGTTCGTGTCTCCACTCTATTTTTGCTGATGTCACCAACATGTTTTTGAAATTTTTGGTCCTTTAAACTGATAGCTTAGACTGTTGCCAACATTTTTCCGGGTTCAAATGAAAAATTCGACCAATTTCGTGCATTGATGCCTCTGCTCGAAATATATAACTTGTCTTTTCGGCCAAAGTCTCTTACTTCGGTCATTTGCAAATTTTAAAGCATACCGCATTCGGTTTAATTGGTGTTTTTATCCTGAAGATCCGAGCTTTTTCCAATAAAGTCGTCTGAGACTCATTTAGCGTGACGTCAGTTTCAGTAAGAGCCGTACAGACGGAAAACTGAAGGTGAAAACTGTTACAGAGCCTATTCGTAAGAAAACCCTTCAATTAAAGCCGGTTGAAAAAATTATTTAGCATATATACTTAAACCACTTAAACCATCTGGAATCAAAATGTCGACATTTTAGAAGTAAACAATCTGAATCATTTTGACATAGTAGAAATATTTGTGAGTTTAACTCGTTAAACTATTTTTATTTGAATTCAATCCATTCTTGTATTAATTACAGAACGAAACCAGTTTTCAATGTGGTCAGCGAATTGTTAAACATAAACCATTAGTGGCATTTGCCCAAACAACTTATAACGGTGAATTTCCTTGGCAGGTAGCTTTGTTTAAAGTGAATCGGAACTTTATCTGCGGTGGTACTATAATCGACACAGTCACGATACTTTCAGCCGCCCATTGTGTACATGATCAACGTGGTGTAGTCCCAGCTAATCGATTAACAGTTTTGGCTGGTACTCATACCCTGTATGATTATTCAATCGATGCCCGAAACTATGCCGTGAAGAAAGTGATAGTCCATAAAAATTATAATAAAGATTATCTTGAAAATGACATAACAGTGCTAAAGCTGGCGTGTCCAATTGAGTACTCGGACTATATACAACCAATATGTCTATGGAATTCTTTAGATTACCGTAATATAAGAATGGGGACGGTAGCAGGATGGGGGCGAAATGAGCACCAACTACCTTCGGATGTATTACTTCAAGCAACGCTACCTGTTGTTGATTATTTTGAATGTCGCGATAGTAATCGAGAGTTTTTCAACAACTATTTAAACCCAAATAATTATTGTGCTGGATATGATAATGGAACGAGCGTTTGTTCTGGAGATTCTGGAAGCGCAATGGTATTTCAACACAATTCACAATGGTACATTCGGGGTATTGTGTCTATGGGTGTTGCGGTGGAAAATTCGAATCTTTGTGATATAACACAACTCGTGCTATTTACCGATGTGTCAAAGTTTTACGATTGGTTAATAGACAAACTGGAGGATGAAGAATAATGCTTATGGCTATAATGTGTTAAACAGATTTAAGATTTTATGATTTAATTAAAAATAAATTTTATTTGAAAAAATTATTATGTGTTGAGTGTTAATTGAACATTCTGATCTTTGAAATTCAATCGGTTCGACCGTCATTAAATCCAGGAGAAATCGCTCAAGGCACTTAAGAAGTTCTAAGAACATATTATGCGAACTAAAAATTCTAAAGCAATTTTTGCGAACAAGTACATTCCTTTGGTGGCGAACATTAAATATCATGACCAACCTGAAAACCCTGTTGAAACTTACGAAAAGAAAAGACACCTTGTATATTAGTGAAATACTTGGGAGCACATCCGAAAGCTAGGAGAACATGACAACAAACGAGGAGTCTAGTTGACACTAAATACTGATATCGCAAAATCTGGTTTTAGTAGGAGTTTTTTTCAGTATTTCCTTATATCTTCTTAAGGTTAACACGGCTATCTACTGAATTTAAAGACTACAGTGTGTGCCATTGAAAAGGTAGTTTACCGGGAACTTCAGGAGAATGTCCAAAGAGTGACTTGTATGCTAAATTATGACGTCTTTACTCGAAGGTGATCGATACGGCCATGAGACTATACATAACTAGTCAGAGAAAATGTCTTCATAGACAGAACTCGAACATAATTGGGTCGCTAAATGAAGAACTCGTGAATCCTCCGATACATCAACCAGTGATTGTGATCTTTGTTCTTAAAACTATAACTATATAGAGTGACTTGGTCCACAGTGTCGAACTCCACTTCGTATTGAATAAGGAACCACGAAGACGATTGTGCAGGAGCACAAGTAAACGCAGTATATTTATCCAAATGGTTTGGTTTCAATTGTATCTATGGAGCTAGCAACCTGCATGAAGTGAAATTTCTGATAAAATTTCAACTACCAAAGCATTTTGTACCACAAGAAAAATTTGTAGTGGTACTGAAGATTGCCGAAGATCAGTAAAAGCCATGTAGGAAGATTTATTCGGATCAAATCGGTTTAGACTTAGGGTAGAGTGTCGAACAATATTCTTTCTGCACAAATTCGTGTATTTTATTGATATTCGCTTTCATCTTGACCACATATGCCTGTGCACATCTAGGTGATGATGGAACTGCACCAAATTTGAGATGTTCTGGTAGTACCATATTGTTGCCGAAAACTCCTGTTGTATTATGAATTGGAGATAAGATTGCCATCAAGAACAATTTAATTCTTTTATTTTGTCGATTTTTTCCACTGTTTTGGATCTAAAATCTTCCAATGTGGCATTGAAACCCTCAACCATGTCATTAGATTGTGGATGGAAAGATGATTTCGCGATTTATTGATTCCCAGCAATTGACACATCTCCTGGAAAATAATCGATTCAAAATTCCGCCCTTGGTGAGAATGTAGTTTCAAGGGCACCCTATAACGTCTTATACGTAATTGTATACCACTATATTGGCGATTGTGGTTCATTTGGAATGGGGTACACCTATCAAGTTATCACCACGTTGAGCTAATCAGGAAATAGCGCCGAACGTTATGAAGCATTTGGTTGTGGGAATCAGCTTACGCTCCTCAAAGTTGACTCTTACTCGTTGACTCTTACTCATTCGCTGTTATTTGGCGTTCCTACTCGGCCGCTATTTTTTTTTCATCAGATGTGTTCTGTTTTATCACAAACCCAACATCTGATTTTAATTCCATCCCGGAATCTCACTGTCCGCGAATTATATGATGATTTGATGTTATTATCTGGTTTATGCTTCATTGCTGGTTCTTATCCTAAACGAAGTACCCTGACTGTTGGTTTGATGATGATGTTGGCTTTAATTTCATTGAACTGGTTGGCCAAGAAATTTGGGCACTGCCGTTGGTTTGTAGAACCATCAACTCCTTCTCGGTCTTCATGAATCGTTGATCAGTCACCTTGGTTTGTTGATCAATTTTATGATCCATTTCCGTTCGTAGCGATACGGCCATTTCCTCGAACTGTTCGTTAACATCTGCCATTAAAAATTGTTGAAAGTTTTCCCGTTGTTCAAACCCTTGTTTTGGTTCAGCCCGCATACTCTCTTATTCAGCCAACAATCGTGTTGGTTCGATCATCGGGTCGTATTTGCACCTTCTGTTCGCTCTTCTTATGATCTTGCCCGGTAATCATATCGGTTTTGAGCCCACTGATCATCTGTTGCGTTTGTTTGGCTATCATTTGTTGAGTCTCAAGTTGCTTTTGTTGCATAGCCAACAAAAAGGTAACAATGATTACGGCAACATTTTCCTTTTCTGTTATGCTCGTTCCGGCAATTGATGATGTAGTTGCTTCCGTTGTCGCTTCAATCTGTTGAATCGTTGAATTCGGTGACTTCATATTGAATTCATGTTGATTCGTGTCAACAGTTTCCTCCGTCAAAAAAGTGCAAAGTCTAAGCTGCAACTCGTTTCTGTTGGCCGAAGTTGGTAGATTTCGCTAACCCAACTTCTTGCCACTTTCAAGTTCAATAGTTTCATTTTGTTGCATTCACAATCCCTCCGCCGTCACCAATTGTAACGATTTATCCGAGTACAAATTCAAATTTATTATTTCGTCGATCACTGGAATGTGAATATAAAACTCAACTACTATAATATTCACACTTTGGATTTCTACATTTCGCGAATTTCCGTTTCGTCGTACTTTCGTCGGATTGTAATATTCAAAATGGCGATTATAGTGTTTTAAAGCAACAAATGAAACCTTGGTAAGCTAATTTTGTTTAATTCTTATTCTTAGGCTTATTTTTGTTTTCTTTAGATGCACCTGTTACTTCCGGGATTAATCTCGCCCTCAGTCGGAATCGATTCCAATTATAATCGGCTTTGTATCGGAGGTCATAGTAAAAAACCGTACTGGATTGAATCGATTGTGCGGCCCGTGAGTTAATTTAGAATAATTTTGGTGTCTTATTACATATCTACCTGAAAATATTGCATTCATACCTACTAATATTGGATCAGGCTTGCTTGAAATCTAGGAATACCTAGTGTACATCGCGAGATGTTTCGAAGGACTGGAAAGAATCATCCGTAGCGAAAAAACTTGATCAGTGACTGACCGATTTGGACGAAATCCTCCTTGGTAGTCCGGACAATTTGAACCCGATTATTTTCGTACTTCAGGCGATCACCTTTCTGAAAAATTGGGCATAACGTGGCCACTTTCCATTTATCAGGCATAACTTCATATCGCCATACCAATCGAACAAGATCAAAAAGACAGTTCATCAAAGTTAGTTCTCCGAATATCAAGAACTCTGAATTAATGCAATCAACTCCCGATGGACGGTGAATTCCTCATAGAATGTATCCGCAATAAAAATCTCTGCGGTCTTTATTTAAGGGTATTCAAATACAGCTTGTGATAAATGTGGAACATTAAGCAGGTTACAAAAATGTTCACAACATGTATCACATCGACATCACACTTAAAGAAACCACGCGAATTGTGCTCATTGCTGAGTTGTTGTACTCTTCAGACCTTAGCCTTCCACCATTCGCGCTTCTTCTGTCTACAAATGCGTTTAGCTGTCCTCCTCGCAAGAACTGCTTTGTTTTTTCTTGACTATATTTCGTTGCTCAACAACACGATGACGCTCCTCATCAAACCAATTAGTTTTGGGCTTAGTTTTCACTGTACAGAGAATGTGCTGGACAGCATGGACAAACCTCGGTTCAATACTTTCCGGACCACTGTTCACTTCATCAAATTGGTAATTGGATTGCAAAATGCTATTGTTGACAAGATCTTGATATTTACGTTCCCTTTCTTCATTTATCAGACCTTCACAGGAGAATCGCGTTTTATATTCTCCTGTCCTCCTTGACTTGTATAGAGGTATAGAGCCCATCAGATTATCTAAATTATTCTAAAATGAGTTTTTATTTTGGGGTTGGTTTACATCAGTGGGCGCATGTGCACAGACAATTGACAGGTTGGCTAATCTCATGTGCAAACGAAGCTCACACATTCGATTATCGACTGCCTGAAACTCTAGTAAAACCTTTTTTACCTGTGGTCCAATGAGATATCCAACTATAAGATTTCCGAAGTCATCTTCACTGTGTAGCAACGTTTAGCCTTGGGACACATGGTCTCCACTTTAAGGGTATCGTGTTTCTTGGAGCGCTACGAGTTCCAGCCAATACTCTTTCATATACATGTGACAGGGTCGTCAAACGCGCCAGGTTTTCTAAATGACTGCACGTTCTACGTGCCGATCATCAATCTCGTTTTCGGGTACTTAAGCATGGAGTCATTTTTTTATGGCGGTGTATTTTTTTTTTGTTTGTTGACATTTTTAACAGGTTTGGTTTTTTACGGATGCGGGTGGCCAGCCCTGTGATCCAACATGATTTAGTCTCTTCCTACGACAAGCTCTGGATACTGTGGTGGTATTCTATGGATCTCATGTTTCGATCGTTATATTTACGAAACATGAATGCTCCCACCAACAGGGCTGATTAATTTTGTATAGGTTTGATTAGGGTGGAGTAGCTGCTTACGCACACTTAATTCGGAAACGGTCCATAGTGATACCACGAATCTCACTCCTTTTCATATGAGCTGAGAGGGATAGTTTTATACGTCTTCTCCCAAAAACAATTCTATTTTTTACATATAGGCTTGTGATGAACACGAGCCGAAAATCCTTTCTCGCATGTTACTCACAAATTCGGTGTCTTGTGGCCAAAACTATTCGTTCGTGAAGACCTCAGCCTTCCGCTCATAATCAGGATGATCAGGATTTGAAGTTAATGACCATCTGACTATCAACAAAGATTGTCATAGCAACATGTCACATCCATCCGTAAAAAAATGTTTAAACTTCAGCTACCGGTAACGATCCCTACTGGATTTCCTGGATTCCTTAATCGAGATGCACTTGAGTCCCAATTATGTTCGACGCATTTCCATTTACCAGTTGAATATAGTCTCACAACCGTAAGGGTCGCCTTATCTCCAACGATTGACTACACGTCCTGCTCTGTGTCCGTTCAAGAGGCATACTTAGCATTTTTTCCAGTATTTTCTTGTAAGTTTTTTTTTTCAAAAACACACACCAACCCAATACATGAGTATCGTCTTTGCTACGATGAATAGGTATGAACACCTATTCATACGACGCATATACTGTAAGAACATTCCATTATTTTGTATCTCTACACTTCGTGAAGTTTCGTTGCGTCGTATTTGGTTCGCTCCGCCTATTTCATTATTTATTTTTATTTTGTTCGAATGTGTAAACATTTGGTTACAGGGTAACCCCAAAATTACTGCTATAATTTTTGACTTTTAACTATCACTCATAAGTTACATCTGTGATTCGTCACAACTCATTTGATATTCGGGTGACATCTATTGAAAAAACTCAAATACTCAAAACGAGAAAGTAAGCTTGCCATTAGGTAGACGAAGTCGATCAAGTTTACATGTATTATTCCTGCTCAGTGACTTGTTAAGTCTAACTACAGCAGGTAATCTATTAATCTCCTTACAGAAGATTACCCAGGCAGATCTTTGCGATGCTCTTAGTTCTTTTTTGTACAGTTTTTACGCAGCTAGGAAGCTGTCCCAATCAGACTGAAGATTAGATCTTCTTGCCTTATTCTTCAGCTTTCTTGTAGTCTTCCTTAACTTTTTTAAAGTGGAGCACCAGAAAGGTTTGTTCTGAGTTTTTGAGTTCGAGACAAGTGGACACGAAGTCTCAAACGCTGTTGTAATAGCTTTAGACAGACCAGAAGCCTGCAATTCTAAGTTCACAGACGAACAGATCTCATAGGTGGTTCGAGTAAGGAAACAATCTCTCGAGATAATGTTTCCCAGTTGGTAAGCTTCCGATTACGGTAAGGTTTAAGCGCAATTCTTTTAAGATTAATATTAAAAGAAATACACCTATGATCGGAGGTGAGAATATCATTCGTTTAGTGAAAAGTTGGTTCACATCCAACATTAAGGATATCCAACTCAGATGAACTTAAGTAGTTTATCAGAGCAGAACCTCTGTTATTAATGTTGGTACTTCCCCAAAGAGAGTGATGTGCATTAGCATCACAACCAGCTATCAGAGGAATATTTTTAGCCTTATACCAGCTTACTAGGTATGTAAAATCCTCCGAAGGAGGTGGAGTAGCGGAATCGTAAGGAAAATAAACTGAGGCAATAACCACTTCAGTTTGAGAGTTTAAAGTAATGCGAGCAGCTGCAATATCAGCCGAACTACACTCTTCAATGAGAGGTGTATTAAAATACTTTGAATGCATATGCACGCTCTAGTTCTCGCGGTAGATCTCTTGTACAGAATTCTTCCACCGGGGGTGTTTAGTCCAGAAACCAAACCATCAAGAAGGTAAGGTTCTTGAACTAAACATAAATCTGTGTGCGAATTAACAAGCAACTTCTTTTATTCTACAGAAGCTGACTTGCTATGTTGCAAGTTAATCTGTTTAAATACATGCATGGATGCCATGATAACATCAACAAGATATAAAAAAAAATTTAAATAATAAAATTGTCTGAGATGATCTTAATAGAGATCCTCTCAAGTACGTATTGTAGAGAAGAGCCGGATCCAATAATGTGCTCAATAGATTTCGAGTCAACCCGGAACACAATCGATTGACTGTTAGTCTCTCGTCTGTGTCGGACGATTTTCCATCCATTGGTATTGACCATTGGATTCACCATGCTGATGTTCGCTAATACCACACTAGGTTCCTCTGGAGGTCCAGGGACCCAGGTGTGGATTAGTAGTGGTTTGGGAGGATCACCCACTGACAGCTGACAACCGCTTCAGAGATCTTCTATTTTGGTAATCTCACTGACAAACCAATTGTAGGTTGCATCACCGGCACATTTAAAAAGAAGGACGCCATCATTGAGATAGCAGCCCAACATTTGTGCTACGAAACCGGTAGATTTTGCCGCTTCAAGAATACGACGGCCCAACTCTATACGAAAAATACCCAGCTTAGCCTCATCAAGCGAATTGGCGCCGTTGTTGTCACGCACGCAGAATTTTTTAATCGTTGTCACTCTGAGCTAATAAACATATATTTTCTTCCTACCATGAGCTAAGCAGTCGCTACTAAGCTTTATTGATAAAGCCGTCTATTTGTTCAACTGTATGTTATACGGTTCCTATTATCTCTTAAATTTAAATTGACCTCGATATGACCCTAACCGTAATCTGGAACAAATACGAAAATCCCATTCTGTATGGATTTCAAGTTAGTTTGAATGTGCGTTGATAAAGATGAGCTTGTGGAACTCATTAGTCGTGGTTTTAATACTGTTCAGCTGTACCCAATTCGGTGCAAACAATGTGAAGTCGAAACGAATAAGTGAAATGAGTGGGTGTAAAAGTAAAGGTGTTCGACCAAATAACGTATAATGTTGATTATATTTCAGAATGTGATGCTAATAATAGAAATTTTTTTAGAAAGCAATCGTTTACGAAGAGGATATGGAGTGTTAATAAGTGCTGATTTTGTTCTAATGTATACCGTGGCGAGGAATCAATTACACATGAATGATAATTTATCAGATTTAAGAATACGTAAGCTAAAACTTATCGATGAGGCCTATCCAAATAGTAAAAATTTTAGCATCAAACGAATAATTTCACGTGATAATAAACATTCCGGAATTTTGCTGCTTCAACTGGAGCAGCCACTGTCAATTGGTACAAGTACATCTATTTTTCGACCCGCTTGTCTTTGGACAGATACCAGTAGTTCATTTGAAATACACTAGTACCGTTTATTACAGTCAAGTTATGTGATTAGATCGAACTTATTTAGAACGGCATCTAAGGAATTGACGAGTAATCAATGAATGGAACGGATGAAATCTGTCATTTGATCCCGAAACATTGTTGACAACAGTCTAAACTCTGAAAAAGACACATAAGTGGTGGTGTCAGCAAAAGAAGTGTCAGGGTGGGAACACGAACTTAATTAGTAAGCGCACGGATAGAGGATTGTAATACTCACAATGGCGATTATCTGTGTTTGAAAGCAACAAATGAAACCTTGGTAAGCTAATTTTGTTTTCTTATACTTAGGCTACCTCTTAAGATGTACATTTTTTACACGGTTTAATCTGGTCTCCGGTCGAAATCGATTCCAATTATATAATCGGCTTTGTATCGGAGGTCTTAACAGACGATTCGCATTTTTTCCTCAAAGTGTTTAGAATTTCAGGTGCACTTGACTGGATTGAATCGATTGTGTGGCCGGTGAGTTGATTTAGAATAATTTTGGTGTCTTATTATTTATCTACCTCAAAATATTGCATTCACACCTACTAATCGGAGCTTTGATCCGCATGTATTTGATCCGCATGTATTGGCCATAACGTTGAATAAGAACAACGTTGTTAACTTCAAGTTTATTTTGTAGAAGTCCAAAAAGAATTAAGAAAGAAACAATTAGGAGTCTCCAAGATTTTTCACCTTTAGAATGTAATTTCTAAAACTTCGACCAAATCGAGTTATTTGATCTGCCCAGATGACTCTTGAATCTACTAGTGAATTAAAATAAAGTGTCAAGGAAGATCGATGATCGAAGACATACTCATCACCCATCAAAACCATCCTATTCTGGATCTTGTTGGAGTTTTTGGTAAACCTATCAAAACCTTTACAGGCTTAACCCTTTTGGCACTTAGTAACCGATATGAATGTTTATTGGTCTTCCTGATTACTGCAGAGCCTAAAATAAGAGGTCAGATTGATAGAGGAGATCTTGAAATGTTTCAGTCAAAATGTGTTACCACTACTCTCCTCACAAGATAAATCCAAATCCAATATCCTCGAACTGTTTTTGAAATCATCTCATTCAATCACTGAAATCGAAATGCTCCTAAATCGAATTGCTGCCATATTCTTGACCTTTGTCAATGACAGCGAGCTTTAGGAGATGCATCTTTATATCAATAAACCTTTTAGGTTTGTGCGCTTACTAATTAAGTTCGTGTTCCCACCCTGACACTTCTTTTGCTGACACCACCACTTATGTGTCTTTTTCAGAGTTTAGACTGTTGTCAACAATGTTTCGGGATCAAATGACAGATTTCATCCGTTCCATTCATTGAGTACTCGTCAATTCCTTAGATTACAGTGATATAAGAATGGGTACAGTGGCGGGATGGGGACAAAATGAGCAACACTTACCTTCGGATGTATTACTTCAAGCAACGCTACCCATCGTTGATTTTTTTGAATGTCGCGCAAGTAATCGAGAGTTTTTCAACACCTATTTAAACCCAAATAATTATTGTGTTGGATATGGTAATGGAACGAGCGTTTGTTCTGGAGATTCTGGAAGCGCAATGTTATTTCGACACAATTCACAATGGTACATTCGGGGGATTATGTCCATGGGTGTTGCGGTACAAAATCCGGTAGTAACATAATCCGGATGGGGTGAACCAATGGTTTTGTGATAACTCTGAAAAGGCTTATTCTGGTCTAGTATAATCCCAGGAGTCATAACTCTTTGATATGATAAAAAGAAATTAGGGTCTCTGTAAGAATACAGTGACTCCATAAATCGCACAACTTTGCTTAGTAGTCTGGTTAAAAAGTACAGATCCGCACTTGGGATCAAAATTCCATTCATACAACTCTCAATCTATACTACTAACAGTAATCATAGCAGGTTGGGATTAGAAAACGAAGATTCAGGCTTAAGCATTAGGGGTCAAATAAGCAAACAATGCAAAAGCAGTACATGGAAAACAACAAGAATCTCGTCTTGCTGATCCTGAGATCATGGCAACAAACGAGGAGTCCATCTGACAAAACAATTCTAAATAACAAATCAGAACAGCTTTAGCACATTCAGAAGCTAAATGAAAAGTCATTTTCTTTGTATCTTGCAAAATTGTCCGATGATGAAAATACGAAGTACTCACTAAGAATCTATGCTCGCTCTATGATATCAAATCTAATGGAGAGACTACTCTTGAGGAGAATGAAGCCAAAAATAGAAAGTAGAGACCTAATTCCGGATCACTAATTTGGATTCAGATGTAATCATTCAACAAATGATCAGGTTCGACAGATATTATAGAAAAGACGTTACAAGATCAACAAATTTGTTCGACTTTATTTCTGGAAGTGGCAGCAGCTTTCAATTATGTATGGATTTTTACAGTAAGACAAGAAGATGAGTATTCTGGACTGAGAGAGATATTGACAGAAGTCTCTTAAGGCAGCGTTTTGGACCCAGTCCTATACCTACTAGATACAGGTCATATAAGTAATCAATTGGCATCATATAGGTACATTCCTAGAGTTTTCCCGTCCTTCAGGAAAACCGGGACCAAAATCCTAGATTGTTTTACATTACTATGGATCTAATCTACCAGAAAAACATCATCATTAGAAATTCCAATAGTCCTCTGGGTGGTTAGTATTCGAAAATTCCATAATAAGTAATCAATTGGCATCATAGGTACATTCCTAGAGTTTTCCCGTCCTTCAGGAAAACTGGGACCAAAATCCTAGATTGTTTTACATTACTAGGGATCTAATCTACCAGAAAAACATCATCATTAGAAATTCCAATAGTCCTCTGGGTGGTTAGTATTCGAAAATTCCATAATAAGTAATCAATTGGCATCATAGGTACATTCCTAGAGTTTTCCCGTCCTTCAGGAAAACTGGGACCAAAATGCTAGATTGTTTCTACATTACTATGGATCTAATCTACCAGAAAAACATCATCATTAGAAATTCTAATGGTCCTCTTGGTGGTTAGTATTCGAAAATTCTATAATAAGTAATTAATTGGCATCATAGGTACATTCCTAGAGTTTTCCCGTCCTTCAGGAAAACCGGGACCAAAATCCTAGATTGTTTTTACATTACTATGGATCTAATCTACCAGAAAAACATCATCATTAGAAATTCTAATGGTCCTCTGGGTGGTTAGTATTCGAAAATTCCATAATAAGTAATCAATTGGCATCATAGGTACATTCCTAGAGTTTTCCCTTCCTTCAGGAAAACCGGGACCAAAATCCTAGATTGTTTTTACATTACTATGGATCTAATCTACCAGAAAAACATCATCATTAGAAATTCTAATGGTCCTCTGGGTGGTTAGTATTCGAAAATTCCATAATAAGTAATCAATTGGCATCATAGGTACATTCCTAGAGTTTTCCCGTCCTTCAGGAAAACTGGGACCAAAATCCTAGATTGTTTTACATTACTAGGGATCTAATCTACCAGAAAAACATCATCATTAGAAATTCCAATAGTCCTCTGGGTGGTTAGTATTCGAAAATTCCATAATAAGTAATCAATTGGCATCATAGGTACATTCCTAGAGTTTTCCCGTCCTTCAGGAAAACTGGGACCAAAATGCTAGATTGTTTCTACATTACTATGGATCTAATCTACCAGAAAAACATCATCATTAGAAATTCTAATGGTCCTCTGGGTGGTTAGTATTCGAAAATTTCATAATAAGTAATCAATTGGCATCATAGGTATTTAACTAGAGTTTTCCCTTCCTTAATGAAAATCGGGACCAAAATCCTAGATTGTTTTTACATTACTATGGATCTAATCTACCAGAAAAACATCATCATTAGAAATTCTAATGGTCCTCTGGGTGGTTAGTATTCGAAAATTCCATAATAAGTAATCAATTGGCATCATAGGTACATTCCTAGAGTTTTCCCTTCCTTCAGGAAAACCGGGACCAAAATCCTAGATTGTTTTTACATTACTATGGATCTAATCTACCAGAAAAACATCATCATTAGAAATTCTAATGGTCCTCTGGGTGGTTAGTATTCGAAAATTCTATAATAAGTAATTAATTGGCATCATAGGTACATTCCTAGAGTTTTCCCGTCCTTCAGGAAAACCGGGACCAAAATCCTAGATTGTTTTTACATTACTATGGATCTAATCTACCAGAAAAACATCATCATTAGAAATTCTAATGGTCCTCTGGGTGGTTAGTATTCGAAAATTCCATAATAAGTAATCAATTGGCATCATAGGTACATTCCTAGAGTTTTCCCTTCCTTCAGGAAAACCGGGACCAAAATCCTAGATTGTTTTTACATTACTATGGATCTAATCTACCAGAAAAACATCATCATTAGAAATTCTAATGGTCCTCTGGGTGGTTAGTATTCGAAAATTCTATAATAAGTAATTAATTGGCATCATAGGTACATTCCTAGAGTTTTCCCGTCCTTCAGGAAAACCGGGACCAAAATCCTAGATTGTTTTTACATTACTATGGATCTAATCTACCAGAAAAACATCATCATTCGAAATTCTAATGGTCCTCTGGGTGGTTAGTATTCGAAAATTTCATAATAAGTAATCAATTGGCATCATAGGTATTTAACTAGAGTTTTCCCTTCCTTAATGAAAATCGGGACCAAAATCCTAGATTGTTTTTACATTACTATGGATCTAATCTACCAGAAAAACATCATCATTAGAAATTCTAATGGTCCTCTGGGTGGTTAGTATTCGAAAATTCCATAATAAGTAATCAATTGGCATCATAGGTACATTCCTAGAGTTTTCCCTTCCTTTATGAAAATCGGGACCAAAATCCTAGATTGTTTTTACATTACTATGGATCTAATCTACCAGAAAAACATCATCATTAGAAATTCTAATGGTCCTCTGGGTGGTTAGTATTCGAAAATTCCATAATAAGTAATCAATTGGCATCATAGGTACATTCCTAGAGTTTTCCCGTCCTTAATGAAAACCGGGACCAAAATCCTAGATTGTTTTTACATTACTATGGATCTAATCTACCAGAAAAACATCATCATTAGAAATTCTAATGGTCCTCTGGGTAGTATTCGAAAATTCCATAATAAGTAATCAATTGGCATCATAGGTACATTCCTAGAGTTTTCCCTTCCTTTATGAAAATCGGGACCAAAATCCTAGATTGTTTTTACATTACTATGGATCTAATCTACCAGAAAAACATCATCATTAGAAATTCTAATGGTCCTCTGGGTGGTTAGTATTCGAAAATTCCATAATAAGTAATCAATTGGCATCATAGGTACATTCCTAGAGTTTTCCCTTCCTTAATGAAAACCGGGAACAAAATTCTAGATTTTTTTTACATTACTATGGATCTAATCTACCAGAAAAACATCATCATTAGAAATTCTAATGGTCCTCTGGGTGGTTAGTATTCGAAAATTCCATAATAAGTAATCAATTGGCATCATAGGTACTTTACTAGAGTTTTCCCTTCCTTTATGAAAACCGGGACCAAAATCCTAGATTGTTTTTATACATTACTATGGATCTACCAGAAAAACATCATCATTAGAAATTCTAATGATCCTCTGGGTGGTTAGTATTCGAAAATTCCATAATAAGTAAACAATTGGTACATTAATTTAAAATTTAAAGAAAATAAATTGTATTTTCTTTAAATTTATTATTCATAAAAACTGAAAAATTAAAGTATCAATTGGAAAATTCATCAAAGAAAATTCATTATCTATTTTTGAATTGACATCGAAAATGGAAAATTAAAAGAATAAATTTTATCGTTGAAAATTTTACCCTGTAAATGTTTACAAATACGAACAAAATAAAAATAAATAATGTGAAATAGGCGGAGCGAACAAAATACGACGAAAAGAACCAGTTTTGACGAAATTTTGACAGAACTTAATAAAAAGGTAAAATTCTCTCTAAACAGAGATCCAATGGGATTATTGACAATATTTTTGAGAAAAGTGGTAGATGTTAAATATAAAATCCTTAAAATTATCGTAAATACAATACTTGTCGTTTAAATCAATGGGAATTTTGACGATATTTTTGAAAAAAATCTATTTGTCAAATATAAAATATTTAATATCTTCGTAAATAATTGTCGAATCGCAATTTTGACGGAATTTTGATAAAACTTAACTAAAAGGTAAAATCCTCTCTTAATAGAGGTCCAATAGGAATTTTGACGATAGTTTTAAAAAAAAATGGTATATGTAAAATATAAAATCCTTAATATCTTCGTAAATACTTGTCATATCGCAATTTCGTCAAAGAAATGTTGACAAACCTTAACTAAAAGGTTTAATCCTCTCTAAATAGAGGTCCGATGGGCATTTCAACGATATTTTAAAAAAAATTGTAGATCTAATATATAAAATCCTCATATCGCAATTTTTAAGAAATTTTGACAAAACTTGACGAATAATGATAAAAGGTAAAATCCTCTAAATACAGGTCCAATTGGAATTTTGGCGATATTTTTGTAAAAATGGTAGATATAAATGGAAAATAAATAGTTTTTTATAAAATGGAAATAAATTATAAAATGGAAAATACAAAGAAAATAAATTGTTATTTTTTCTTATTCCATTCACAAAAATTTTAAATTTAAAGAAAATTAATTGTATTTTCATTTATTCTATTCATAAAAAATGGAAAATTAAAGTAACAATTGGAAAATTCAAAGAAAATAATTTAGATTTTCATCTATTTTAGACTATTTTAGTTTCAAAATTTATAAAAGAAATCCGGAGCCCACAGTCTCAACCGGCAACAAACCCGCTCACCAAATCCGAGAGCCTCACACACTTTTGAAATGTAAGTATTCCGGATTCAAAGCAATATTGAATCACTTTTGCGATGTCGCGCACCCACCCCGAAAAGAAAGGAGGCGGGTCGATATGACTGTGAGATGAGTGTGTTACCCATCAGACAGTCATATCGACTGGCCTCAAGGGTGTGGGTGGCGCGACATCGCTAAGTGTTTCCAACATTGCTTGTCTCTGAAATACTACATAACTTAATGGAGGCTTAGTGATACGTGAATATTAACCTGCTAAGACTATAGACTATTTTTACGGTAAATCCCACCACCAACCGGTTTCATTGTTCCTAACTAGTCACACCTATTCTGTTTCGAACCTATGTTGTTTGTCATGTCATGTCGTCTTATCCCACTCTACTATTATTATACATGCACAATCAAGTTAAATACACAATACTATATAATTTCAAAAGTATAAATTGTAAACGTATATATATATTATCATACCCATAATGTTAATGGCTTGGTTGGTAGCATATCGGCTCAATACGCTAAGGTTCCTGAGTTCGAACCCCCAAGCAAACTATTTTATTTTTAAAAAAAATTTTTCTTCGAAAAATTGTAAACATAAAGAAAATTAATAGTTTTTTATCTAATACAATTCGAAAAAATGGAAAATCCTTTATATCTCCGTAAATAATTGTGTGCGGATGCAATTCCAAAGTATTTTCCAAGATAAATTGATTTGTAAATGAAACCAGTTCAATGAAATTAGTTCAATTTAAGTTTTATTATAATATAATGTTTTTCGCTTGCTTGTTGATAAAAAAAGTGATGAGAGAAATTGCTTGCTCATTTTATCATCAAACAATTAAAACAGTACCCACTGGTGTTCGTTATTATAATTAACAGAATTTATAAGTCAATAAAACTACCTTTAAATAATTTTCCTAATCACAGATGGTAGTATCGTTAGAAAAACTTAAATGATAACATTTTAGCAAACTGTGATCATCTGTCAAATCAATACATTACATTATTATTATTGTTGGTGTAATTAGGTAAGTTTTAATGTCAAATATTGTTTCAGCTTAATATTATATTAATATTATAAATAATATATTATATTAATAATTTCAATTCAATCTTAGGAGACAATTATACAACATAACTAAAAGGTAAAATCCGCTCTAAATAGAGGCCCAATAGGAATTTTGAGGATATTTTTGAAAAAATGGCAGATGTAAAATAAAAAATCCTTAATATCTCCGAAAATACTTGTGTTGTGTTTCTCCAAAAGAAACCAAAACATCTGGGAAAAAGAATATATTATAAACATATCGCCCGCCACCTTCCTCAATAATTTTATATTTACGAGCAGGGACTGAAACCCTAAAAAAATTGGGTTCAGGTTCAGGTTCGAGTTAATCAAAATAAAAAGTTTGGGTTCAGGATCGGTCCAGGGTTCAGGTTCGGGTTTCAAAATTTAGAAAAAACAGTACAATATCATTTATTTATTTTTCAAAAAATTTTCATTTAATTTAATAATTAAAATATTTTTTAAATTTTCTTCTTTTAAATTTGATCTTTGTGGTGATAAAATAAATTTCAAAAAGCTGAAAAAGCCCTTTCTACGCTTACTTGCGTTGCAGGAACTGCGAAGATGATCTGGGCCACCTGATATAATAATGGTGTTTCCATTTTATGTTGCTCCCAATATCCTAAAATATTTTTTTCTTTTGCTACTTTTCTTTCTTCTTTAAAACTTGTTCAAGAATATCCTCATCTTCTCCTGAAGAACTAGAAATTTCTGTTCTTATAAAATTTTCTTCTACTCTCTCCATTTGTAAATTTTTGAAAATTTTTATAGTTTTTAAAATTTGCCTCTTAGCATTGCATATATCTTCGGAACTTAGCATTAATCTAAATCTGCTGTCTATAGATATACTGCTGCAATCAAAAGTGGATTATTAATAAAGTTGTCTAATTTAAAACTTAGCCAGATTCTTTTTTTTTGTTTTTTTTATGTACACAGAATATTTTTGTGTGTAAAAATATTTTTATTTTTAAGAAAACAAATGCATTGACATTTCTAAATTTGTTTCTTAAAATTAACCAGACATTTTTAATCCTTATTTTTTATATACTTTTTATAATTATAAATAAACACTTAAAATTTAAAATTCCATTTTTAAAAATAAAACATATAAACAAAAGAGTTGACACATTTACAACTCCTTATGTTAACACATTTTTTAACCCTTATTTTAACTTAAAAGAAAAGTAAACAAACATTAGTGTTTACGAGTAACACACTCATTATTTTACACCATCAATAGCTGAGAATAATATTTTTATAACACTGTTAGTAAATCAAAAAGAAAGAGACAAAACATAAAATTTAGTATATAAGACAAAATTTAGATATAAGAAGTTGAGTTGTAAATTGATCACACAAAGAGTTGTAATATAAGCCAGAAGCAGTTATAATATATATTTGTAACTATAATTGGAAATTGAGCAACAATAAATTTAAGACTTAAAATTAAATAAATATTTTAAATCAAAAGGAGAAATAAAAGCTTCGTAAGTATCTTAATTACATAATTGATACCAAAGTTTAGGAAGTTAATGTATAACGCTCCCTTATCTACCTAAATCAAAGGGAGAACTTTGTGTCATAACAACAAACAATAAAACCTGCTTACTAATAAAAAGCTGTTTAATAGCTAAACTAAAAACTCCAATCTCTTAAACATTCAACAGTCAATTACCACCATAACAATTTCTTTATAAAACATTTTTATATAAGAAACTATCTTTCCTTATAAAACACTTGTACTACCGTAATTTTGACAAAACTTAACTTAGGTAAAATCCTCTGTAACTAGAGGTCCAATTGGAATTTTGACGATATTTTTGTAAAAATGGCAGTGTAAAAGCAAATAAATAAAAATATTAAAAATGGAAAAAAAAATATTTTTTTATAAAATGGAAATCAATTATAAAATGGAAAATGCAAAATATCGTCAAAATTTCCATTGGACCTCTATTTAGAGGATTTTACCTTTTATCAATATTCGTCAAGTTTTATCAAAATTGCGATACGACAATTATTTACGAAGATATTAAATATTTTATATTTGACAACTAGATTTTTTTCAAAAATATCGTCAAAATTCCCATTGATTTAAACGACAAGTATTTACAATAATTTTAAGGATTTTATATTTAACATCTACCACTTTTCTCAAAAATATTGCCATTGGATTTCTGTTTAGAGAGAATTTTAGAACTTTTATTAAGTTCTGTCAAAATTTCGTTAAAATTGCGATATGACAAGTATTTACGGAGATATAAGGGATTTTATATTGTTTCGGTTTCACCGATATGATAGTGGGTTGCACGATTCAAAAATGGAAATTATTAATATTATATAATATTAATATAATATGCTGAAACAATATTTGACATTAAAACTTACCTAATTACACCAACAATAATAATAATGTAATGTATTGATTTGACAGACGATCACAGTTTGTTAAAATGTTATCATTTAATTTTTTCTAACGATACTACCATCTGTGATTAGGAAATTTATTTAAAGGTAGTTTTATTGACTTATAAATTCTGTTAATTATAATAACGAACACCAGTGGGTACTGTTTTAATTGTTTGATGATAAAATGAGCAAGCAATTTCTCTCATCACTTTTTTTATCAACAAGCAAGCGAAAAACATTATATTATAATAAAACTTAAATTGAACTAATTTCATTGAACTGGTTTCATTTACAAATCAATTTATCTTGGAAAATACTTTGGAATTGCATCCGCACACAATTATTTACGCAGATATAAAGGATTTTTCCATTTTTTCGAATTGTATTAGATAAAAAACTATTAATTTTCTTTATGTTTCCAATTTTTCGAAGAAAAAAAATTTTTCAAAATAAAATAGTTTGCTTGGGGTTCGAACTCAGGAACCTTAGCGTATTGAGCCGATATGCTACCAACCAAGCCATTAACATTATGGGTATGATAATATATATATACGTTTACAATTTATACTTTTGAAATTATATAGTATTGTGTATTTAACTTGATTGTGCATGTATAATAATAGTAGAGTGGGATAAGACGACATGACATGACAAACAACATAGGTTCGAAACAGAATAGGTGTGACTAGTTAGGAACAATGAAACCGGTTGGTGGGATTTACCGTAAAAATAGTCTATAGTCTTAGCAGGTTAATATTCACGTATCACTAAGCCTCCATTAAGTTATGTAGTATTTCAGAGACAAGCAATGTTGGAAACACTTAGCGATGTCGCGCCACCCACACCCTTGAGGCCAGTCGATATGACTGTCTGATGGGTAACACACTCATCTCACAGTCATATCGACCCGCCTCCTTTCTTTTCGGGGTGGGTGCGCGACATCGCAAAAGTGATTCAATATTGCTTTGATCCGGAATACTTACATTTCAAAAGTGTGAGGCTCTCGGATTTGGTGAGCGGGTTTGTTGCCAGTTGAGACTGTGGGCTCCGGATTTCTTTTATAAATTTTGAAACTAAAATAGTCTAAAATAGATGAAAATGTAAATTATTTTCTTTGAATTTTCCAATTGTTACTTTAATTTTCCATTTTTTATGAATAGAATAAATGAAAATACAATTAATTTTCTTTAAATTTAAAATTTTTGTGAATGGAATAAGAAAAAATAACAATTTATTTTCTTTGTATTTTCCATATTATAATTTATTTCCATTTTATAAAAAACTATTTATTTTCCATTTATATCTACCATTTTTACAAAAATATCGCCAAAATTCCTATTGGACCTCTATTAAGAGAGGATTTTACCTTTTAGTTAAGTTTTATCAAAATTCCGTCAAAATTGCGATTCGACAATTATTTACGAAGATATTAAATATTTTATATTTGACAAATAGATTTTTTTCAAAAATATCGTCAAAATTCCCATTGATTTAAACGACAAGTATTGTATTTACGATAATTTTAAGGATTTTATATTTAACATCTACCACTTTTCTCAAAAATATTGTCAATAATCCCATTGGATCTCTGTTTAGAGAGAATTTTACCTTTTTATTAAGTTCTGTCAAAATTTCGTCAAAACTGGTTCTTTTCGTCGTATTTTGTTCGCCCCGCCTATTTCATATTATTTATTTTTATTTTGTTCGTATTTGTAAACATTTGGTTACTGGGTAAAATTTTCAACGGTAAAATTTTTTCTTTTAATTTTCCATTTTCGATGTCTATTCAAAAATAGATGATGAATTTTCTTTGATGAATTTTCCAATTGATACTTTAATTTTTCAGTTTTTATGAATAATAAATTTAAAGAAAATACAATTTAGTTTCTTTATGATGCCAATTGATTACATATTGATACAGAGGACAATTAGAATTTCTAATGATGGTGTTTTTCTGGTAGATTAGATCCATAGCAATGTAAAAACAATCTAGGATTTTGGTTTCGGTTTTCCTGAAGGACGGGAAAACTCTAGGAATGCACCTATGATGCCAATTGATTACTTATTATGGAATTTTCGAATACTAACCACCCAGAGGTCAATTAGAATTTCTAATGATGATGTTTTTCTGGTAGATTAGATCCATAGTAATGTAAAAACAATCTAGGATTTTGGTCCCGGTTTTCCTGAAGGAAGGGAAAACTCTAGTAAAGTACCTATGATGCCAATTGAATACTAATCACCCAGAGGACCATTAGAATTTCTAATGATGATGTTTTTCTGGTAGATTAGATCCATAGTAATGTAAAAACAATCTAGGATTTTGGTCCCGGTTTTCCTGAAGGACGGGAAAACTCTAGGAAAGTACCTATGATGCCAATTGATTACTTATTATGGAATTTTCGAATACTAATCACCCAGAGGACCATTAGAATTTCTAATGATGATGTTTTTCTGGTAGATTAGATCCATAGTAATGTAAAAACAATCTAGGATTTTGGTTTCGGTTTTCCTGAAGGAAGGGAAAACTCTAGGAATGTACCTATGATGCCAATTGATTACTTATTATGGAATTTTCGAATACTAACCACCCAGAGGACCATTAGAATTTCTAATGATGATGTTTTTCTGGTAGATTAGATCCATAGTAATGTAAAAACCATCTAGGATTTTGGTCCCGGGTTTCTTGAAGGAAGGGAAAACTCTAGTAAAGTACCTATGATGCCAATTAATTACTTATTAGGGAATTTTCGAAAACTAACCACCCAGAGGACCATTAGAATTTCTAATGATGATGTTTTTCTGGTTGATTAGATCCAAAGTAATGTAAAAACAATCTAGGATTTTGGTCCCGGTTTTCATTAAGGAAGGGAAAACTCTAGGAATGTACCTATGATGCCAATTGATTACTTATTATGGAATTTTCGAATACTAATCACCCAGAGGACCATTAGAATTTCTAATGATGATGTTTTTCTGGTAGATTAGATCCATAGCAATGTAAAAACAATCTAGGATTTTGGTTTCGGTTTTCCTGAAGGACGGGAAAACTCTAGGAATGCACCTATGATGCCAATTGATTACTTATTATGGAATTTTCGAATACTAATCACCCAGAGGTCAATTAGAATTTCTAATGATGATGTTTTTCTGGTAGATTAGATCCATAGTAATGTAAAAACAATCTAGGATTTTGGTATCGGTTTTCCTGAAGAACGGAAAAACTCTAGGAATGTACCTATGATGCCAATTGATTACTTATTATGGAATTTTCGAATACTAATCACCCAGAGGACCATTAGAATTTCTAATGATGATGTTTTTCTGGTAGATTAGATCCATAGCAATGTAAAAACAATCTAGGATTTTGGTTTCGGTTTTCCTGAAGGACGGGAAAACTCTAGGAATGCACCTATGATGCCAATTGATTACTTATTATGGAATTTTCGAATACTAATCACCCAGAGGTCAATTAGAATTTCTAATGATGATGTTTTTCTGGTAGATTAGATCCATAGTAATGTAAAAACAATCTAGGATTTTGGTCCCGGTTTTCCTGAAGGATGGGAAAACTCTAGGAATGCATCTATGATGCCAATTGATTACTTATTATGGAATTTTCGAATACTAACCACCCAGAGGACCATTAGAATTTCTAATGATGTTTTTCTGGTAGATTAGATCCATAGCAATGTAAAAACAATCTAAGATTTTGGTCCCGATTTTCATAAAGGAAGGGAAAACTCTAGGAATATACCTATGATTTTTTTTTTTTTTTTTTTTTTTTTTTGTTTAAGAAATCTATATTTCTGTATAATATTACAACTAATCTCAGTGATTATCTAGTAAATGTTTTGTATTTTTAAGCAGTGTAGCATCTTATGGGATGAGAAAAATCGGTTCATCCCATTTCGTCCAGTCCTTTGATTTCAGTAGTTCAGGGAACCACTAATTCTAAAGGCTTTGTTCTTTTTAGGCGCTTTGGTCCATTGGTGTGATCCAGTAGGTTCCGCAGCTCCTCGTTGTCATGTTGCTGCAGTCGCAGTACATGACTCCTTGCAAGCTTAATTATTTCATCACTGACGTATTCCATGTTAAGGTCTCGATGGAGGTTGTCATTTCTAATATACCATGGAGCATTGACAATGCTACGTAGTACTTTATTTTGAAATGTTTGTATGATCTTAATTGTAGTTTTCTTTGCACATCCCCAAAGTTGAATGCCGTATGTCCAGATAGGTTTAAGGATTTGTTTATATAATAGTAGTTTGTTTTGCGTTGTCAGCTCAGAGTTTCTTCCAATAAGCCACTGCATTTTTCTGAATTTAAAATTCAATTCTTGTCTTTTCTTTTTAACATGTGCTTTCCACCTAAGCTTAGTGTCTAGTGTCATGCCAAGGTATTTCGCATTGTCTGAGTAAGGAATTTGTTGAAAATTCAGTCTAATCGGGATGTATTCTACTTTCTTGTTGGTGAAGTTGATGTGTGTTGATTTTGATTCGTTTAGCATTATTCTCCAAGTTTTTGTCCAAGTGTTTACTGTATTAACAGCATTTTGTAGTTTCCGTGTTGACTCGAAAATACTAATATCAGTAGTCATAATTGCAGTGTCATCAGCAAAAGTCCCTATTCTGGCTTCTGCTATATTTGGTAAATCATTTGTATACAGAAGGTATAACACAGGGCCAAGCACACTACCTTGTGGGACTCCTGCCAATATTTTCTTTAGTTTTGAGTACTCTTCTTCTTGTCTCACTCGAAAATAACGGTCATTTATGTATGACTTAAGCAATTCAAAATGTTGTTTTGGTAGATCTCGTTGAAGCTTAAATTCCAGACCATGGTGCCAAACCTTATCAAATGCTTGGGCTACGTCTAGGAATACTGCTGAACATACCTTCTTCTCTTCCAACGCCTCTTCAATCGTATCAGTGATTCTATGTACCTGTTCTATTGTTGAGTGGCCTTCTCGAAACCCAAACTGATGTGGTGGTATAAGTTTCCTAGTCTCTATAATTGGCTTGAGTCTCTTCAGAAACAATCTTTCAAAAATTTTTGATGTGGTTGTTAATAAAGAGATTGGCCTGTATGATGTTTTGTCATTTAACGGTTTATTAGGCTTAGCAATCATTATTATTTCGGCTACTTTCCACTGTCTCGGAACATAACTTTGTCTAAAGACAGCATTGATTATGTGCTGTAGCTTCCGTAGTGCTTTTTCTGGTAGTGCTTTGATTATTTTTGCTGTTATCAGGTCGTAACCAGGAGCCTTTTTATCTTTAAGATTTTTTACTTCTTCTTTGATTTCTTTCACAGTGACTGGTAGGAGAGGTACCTCGTCTATTTTGTTGACCGGTGTTAAATATTCATTCTCTACCTGCCCAGTTGGTGGTTTGAAGGTAATTTCTAGGTGTTCGGCAAAAAGATCAGCTTTTTGTTTATCGCTGCGAGCCCAGGTTCCATCTGCTTTTTTTATGGGTGGCACTTGCAGTTTAGGTCTTTTTAAACTTTTAGTGGCCTTCCACAACGAATAGTCCGTGTCAGATTTACCTGTCAGGTTACTTAGAAAGCAAGCTACTGACTCATTCTTGATCTCTTTTATAAGCAGTTTAAGTTTGTTGCACAGATTATTTAGGATTGTTTTATCTTCAGGAGCTCTAGTTCTCTGCCAAGTCTTGCGAGCTCGTCTTTTTTCGTTAACCAAGTCTCTCACTTCAACTGGGTAGCTTATACTTTTCTGTATTATATCATGCTGGATGGGAGTACTTTCCCATGCCGCTTTCTGTATACTTTCAATGAGATTTTCCAGCTCTTCTTCTATCATATGATCGTTCGAGATCGGCACCTGTAGATTGACGCTTTCTTCGACTAGCTGGCGAAAGTATTCCCAGTTTGTTTTGTTATTTGTTAGTCTTGGAGGGCTTGCTTTCCTTATTGCCGTGGAACTTATTGTCATTAAGACTGGAGAGTGATCCGATGATAGTCCTTCTTCATTTTCAACTACTAGGTAATTTTCGGAGATACCTCTGGATATATAGAAGTCTAGAAGATCAGGAATTTTATTTACGTCTGTAGGCCAGTAGGTTGGCTTTCTACTGGAGTGGAACTCACATTTTAATATTCTGCCTGCTTCAAATAGCTCTCTTCCTTTGGGAGTAGTTCGATTTGATCCCCAAAATATATTTTTTGCATTAAAATCGCCTCCAATAATGAAATTTTTACCAAACGATTTAAAAAGTTTGATGTAGTCTTCCTTTTTTGGGTTATATCTGGGTGGACAGTAGATTGCTGATATAGTGTAGCTCTTGTAGTTTTTGGTTTCAATAGAAACCGTTGCTACTTGCATAGCTTCTTCCTCTATTTTAAGTTCTTCTTGATGTTTAATATTTTCCTTGATGAAGATTGCTGTTCCGCCTCTAGCTCTTTCTGCTGGGTGAAGAGCTTGATAGCACTGGTATCCACGAATTTTGAAATACGAGATTCTAGTAGAGTGACTTTCTGAGATTAGGCATATATCAATGTTTTTTGTGTTTAAAAATACTTCTAATTCTGAAATGCGTTGCGCAAGACCATTTGCATTCCAGGTAGCAATTCTTAAATAGTGTGTCATTATGTTTTCTTGTTTAATTTGAATGGATTAGAATTAAGGTAGTCAATGATTTCTCTAGTTTTACCTGTCGCGTCTGTTATTTTTTTATTTTGGTTCATCGATGTATTTTCTAGTGTTTCTAGTCTTTTTTCTTGTTGTTTTAGTAGCTCACTCATAGATTCTAGTCGTTGATCTTGCGTCGCCAGATGAGAATTTATAGTGGTTAACTTCTGCAGTATTTCTTGCAGGACATGATTTTCCTGACTGGGTCCTTTCTTGACATTTTCCGTTTGGCCAGCCATTTGGGCATATGTCGTGCCTTCTCTAACTTTCGCGCTATTAAGAGGGATTTGGTTTGGATAGGATGGCGTCCTAGGTTGAGAACTAAGAGTTCTAATGTTCTGTGTTGGATTTTTTTTACTATTTCTCATTCTTTGCAGCTGTTTGGCAACTTCACAGCCTCTGTAATTTGCTGGGTGGTGATTCCCACAGTGTATACATTTCGCTGGATCGCTTCTACTTTTGTTGCATTCTTTTGATGGATGTTTCCCAGCGCACTTTACACATCTAGGCTCCCTATTGCAGTATTTTCGAGTATGGTTATATGCCTGACAGTTGTGGCATTGTGGAATTCTACTGCTGTTCTTTTTTAATGTCTCAATTTTGACTTTCATGTTCAAGATTGCTTTGATTCCATATATCTTATCAATGCTCTCGGTGTTGTTAAATGTTAGCATGAATAGAGGTAGGCCGATTTTGGTTGTTACTCTTTCATCGTTTGAGTTTTTGGTAACCTTTTTCTTCAGAATGTTTACAGCATTTATGATTTTGAATCCTTTCTGACTAAGTTCCTCAATTATTTCATCAGTTGGGCATGTATGATGTAGTCCTCTGGCCATAACTTTGATTTGTTGCTCTGCTTTGTTTTCATACGTGAACCATTCAATGTTTTGAGCACTAATTGCATTTGCTAACATTCTGTAGGTTTCTGGATCAACTGCATTTACTTTCCAAACATAATTATTCAGTGCAGTGACCTTATATTTGTCGTTTGGCACTATTTTGACTATTTGTTTAATTGTTTCGTACTCACTAACATTAAGAATGTTAATGGGTGGAGGTGGTATCTCTTTCTTCATTGGTTCATTTAACTCTGCTTTTTTTTGTTGAGACACGTTAGATGTGCTAGCTGTTTGGAGTTGTACATTCTTCTGTAGATTAACTAAGTCCTTGCGTGGCTGACCAGATTGGTTAATCGGTGGTTTTCTTACGCCTTGTATTGATTGTTCCACCTCAGGCGAGGATTCTGCTTTCCTTTTTTTATTTTGACGTTTAGTTTTAACAATTTGTTTGCGTATAAAACTCGTTTCATATGCCAATTCATCGTCATCTGTTTCATAGACGACTATAGCATTTTGGGTTTCATTTACTTGTTTCTTCTCACTTTTAATTACAGCAATTTCTTCTTTAAGCTGTTGAACCTCTTTAAAGAGTTGACCATTGAGTTGCATTAAGTTTTCTAGTGATTTTTTTAAACCAGCGTTTTCTCTAGTGACATCGTAGAGGTTTTCTTGGCTCACGCTTTCCATGCGATCCACACTAGGTTGAGATATCATATTTGGTATTTGGTCTGATGGCTTACGAAGTTCTTCGTTTTCTTTATCGTGGCTACTTATTGACGATGTTGGTGATCTCGATAATTTGGAGCTACGTCCAAATGGATTTACATTATTTGACTTGGTCGAATTAAAAAAATTAAATAAATATTTTAAATCAAAAGGAGAAACAAAAGCTTCGTAAGTATCTTAATTACATAATTGATACCAAAGTTTAGGAAGTTAATGTATAACGCTCCCTTATCTACCTAAATCAAAGGGAGAACTTTGTGTCATAACAACAAACAATAAAACCTGCTTACTAATAATAAAAGCTATTTAATAGCTAAACTAAAAACTCCAATCTCTTAAACATTCAACAGTCAATTACCACCATAACAATTTCTTTATAAAACATTTTTATATAATAAACAAACTATCTTTCCTTATAAACACTTGTACTACCGCAATTTTGACGAAATTTTGACAAAACTTCACTTAAAGTTAAAATCCTCTGTTGGACTAATCCTCTGTTGGACTATATATCTTCGTAAATACTTGTCATACCGCAATTTACATCTACCATTTATTTTACATCTACCATTTTTTCAAAAATATTGTCAAAATTTCCATTGGACCTCTATTTAGAGGATTTTACCTTTTATCAATATTCGTCAAGTTTTATCAAAATTTCGTCAAAATTGCGATATGACAAGTATTTACGGTGATATAAGGGATTTTATATTGTTTCGGTTTCACCGATATGATAGTGGGTTGCACGATTCAAAAATGGAAATTATTAATATTATATAATATTAATATAATATGCTGAAACAATATTTGACATTAAAACTTACCTAATTACACCAACAATAATAATAATGTAATGTATTGATTTGACAGACGATCACAGTTTGTTAAAATGTTATCATTTAATTTTTTCTAACGATACTACCATCTGTGATTAGGAAATTTATTTAAAGGTAGTTTTATTGACTTATAAATTCTGTTAATTATAATAACGAACACCAGTGGGTACTGTTTTAATTGTTTGATGATAAAATGAGCAAGTAATTTCTCTCATCACTTTTTTTATCAACAAGCAAGCGAAAAACATTATATTATAATAAAACTTAAATTGAACTAATTTCATTGAACTGGTTTCATTTACAAATCAATTTATCTTGGAAAATACTTTGGAATTGCATCCGCACACAATTATTTACGCAGATATAAAGGATTTTTCCATTTTTTCGAATTGTATTAGATAAAAAACTATTAATTTTCTTTATGTTTCCAATTTTTCGTAGAAAAAAAATTTTTCAAAATAAAATAGTTTGCTTGGGGTTCGAACTCAGGAACCTTAGCGTATTGAGCCGATATGCTACCAACCAAGCCATTAACATTATGGGTATGATAATATATATATACGTTTACAATTTATACTTTTGAAATTATATAGTATTGTGTATTTAACTTGATTGTGCATGTATAATAATAGTAGAGTGGGATAAGACGACATGACATGACAAACAACATAGGTTCGAAACAGAATAGGTGACACTAGTTAGGAACAATGAAACCGGTTGGTGGGATTTACCGTAAAAATAGTCTATAGTCTTAGCAGGTTAATATTCACGTATCACTAAGCCTCCATTAAGTTATGTAGTATTTCAGAGACATCGCAAAAGTGATTCAATATTGCTTTGATCCGGAATACTTACATTTCAAAAGTGTGAGGCTCTCGGATTTGGTGAGCGGGTTTGTTGCCGGTTGAGACTGTGGGCTCCGGATTTCTTTTATAAATTTTGAAACTAAAATAGTCTAAAATAGATGAAAATGTAAATTATTTTCTTTGAATTTTCCAATTGTTACTTTAATTTTCCATTTTTTATGAATAGAATAAATGAAAATACAATTAATTTTCTTTAAATTTAAAATTTTTGTGAATGGAATAAGAAAAAATAACAATTTATTTTCTTTGTATTTTCCATTTTATAATTTATTTCCATTTTATAAAAAACTATTTATTTTCCATTTATATCTACCATTTTTACAAAAATATCGCCAAAATTCCAATTGGACCTGTATTTAGAGGATTTTACCTTTTATCATTATTCGTCAAGTTTTGTCAAAATTTCTTAAAAATTGCGATATGACAAGTATTTACGATAATTTTAAGGATTTTATATTTAACATTTACCACTTTTCTCAAAAATATTGTCAATAATCCCATTGGATCTCTGTTTAGAGAGAATTTTACCTTTTTATTATAATAAGTTCTGTCAAAATTTCGTCAAAACTGGTTCTTTTCGTCGTATTTTGTTCGCTCCGCCTATTTCATATTATTTATTTTTATTTTGTTCGTATTTGTAAACATTTGGTTACAGGGTAAAATTTTCAACGATAAAATTTTTTCTTTTAATTTTCCATTTTCGATGTCTATTCAAAAATAGATGATGAATTTTCTTTGATGAATTTTCCAATTGATACTTTAATTTTTCAGTTTTTATGAATAATAAATTTAAAGAAAATACAATTTAGTTTCTTTATGATGCCAATTGATTACATATTGATACAGAGGACAATTAGAATTTCTAATGATGATGTTTTTCTGGTAGATTAGATCCATAGTAATGTAAAAACAATCTAGGATTTTGGTCCCGGTTTTCCTGAAGGAAGGGAAAGCTCTAGGAATGTACCTATGATGCCAATTGATTACTTATTATAGAATTTTCGAATACTAACTACCCAGAGGACCATTAGAATTTCTAATGATGATGTTTTTCTGGTAGATTAGATCCATAGTAATGTAAAAACAATCTAGGATTTGAGTCCCGGTTTTCATTAAGGAAGGGAAAACTCTAGGAATGTACCTATGATGCCAATTGATTACTTATTATGGAATTTTCGAATACTAACCACCCAGAGAACCATTAGAATTTCTAATGATGATGTTTTTCTGGTAGATTAGATCCATAGTAATGTAAAAACAATCTAGGATTTTGGTTCCGGTTTTCCTGAAGGACGGGAAAACTCTAGGAATGTACCTATGATGCCAATTGATTACTTATTATGGAATTTTCGAATACTAATCACCCAGAGGTCAATTAGAATTTCTAATGATGATGTTTTTCTGGTAGATTAGATCCATAGTAATGTAAAAACAATCTAGGATTTTGGTCCCGGTTTTCCTGAAGGACGGGAAAACTCTAGGAAAGTACCTATGATGCCAATTGATTACTTATTGATACTTACCACCCAGAGGACCATTAGAATTTCTAATGATGGTGTTTTTCTGGTAGATTAGATCCATAGTAATGTAAAAACAATCTAGGATTTTGGTCCCGGTTTTCCTGAAGGAAGGGAAAACTCTAGGAATGTACCTATGATGCCAATTGATTACTTATTATGGAATTTTCGAATACTAATCACCCAGAGGACAATTAGAATTTCTAATGATGATGTTTTTCTTGTAGATTAGATCCATAGTAATGTAAAAACAATCTAGGATTTTGGTTTCGGTTTTTCTGAAGGACGGGAAAACTCTAGGAAAGTACCTATGATGCCAATTGATTACTTATTATGGAATTTTCGAATACTAATCACCCAGAGGACTATTAGAATTTCTAATGATGATGTTTTTCTGGTAGATTAGATCCATAGTAATGTAAAAACAATCTAGGGTTTTGGTTTCGGTTTTCCTGAAGGAAGGGAAAACTCTAGGAATGTACCTATGATGTCAATTGATTACTTATTATGGAATTTTCGAATAATAACCACCCAGAGGACCATTAGAATTTCTAATGATGATGTTTTTCTGGTAGATTAGATCCATAGTAATGTAAAAACAATCTAGGATTTGAGTCCCGGTTTTCATAAAGGAAGGGAAAACTCTAGGAAAGTACCTATGATGCCAATTGATTACTTATTATGGAATTTTCGAATACTAATCACCCAGAGGACAATTAGAATTTCTAATGATGATGTTTTTCTGGTAGATTAGATCCATAGTAATGTAAAAACAATCTAGGATTTTGGTCCATGTTTTCATAAAGGAAGGAAAAACTCTACGAATGTACCTATGATGCCAATTGATTACTTATTATGGAATTTTCGAATACTAACCACCCAGAGGACAATTAGAATTTCTAATGATGATGTTTTTCTGGTAGATTAGATACATAGTAATGTAAAAACAATCTAGGATTTGAGTCCCGGTTTTCATTAAGGAAGGGAAAACTCTAGGAAAGTACCTATGATGCCAATTGATTACTTATTATGGAATTTTCGGATACTAACCACCCAGAGGTCAATTAGAATTTCTAATGATGATGTTTTTCTGGTAGATTAGATCCATAGTAATGTAAAAACAATCTAGGATTTTGGTCCATGTTTTCATAAAGGAAGGAAAAACTCTACGAATGTACCTATGATGCCAATTGATTACTTATTATGGAATTTTCGAATACTAACCACCCAGAGGACCATTAGAATTTCTAATGATGATGTTTTTCTGGTAGATTCGATCTATAGTAATGTAAAAACAATCTAGGATTTGAGTCCCGGTTTTCATTAAGGAAGGGAAAACTCTACGAATGTACCTATGATGCCAATTGATTACTTATTATGGAATTTTCGAATACTAACCACCCAGAGGACCATTAGAATTTCTAATGATGATGTTTTTCTGGTAGATTAGATCCATAGTAATGTAAAAAAAATCTAGAATTTTGTTCCCGGTTTTCATTAAGGAAGGGAAAACTCTAGGAATGTACCTATGATGCCAATTGATTACTTATTATGGATTTTTCGAATACTAACCACCCAGAGGACCATTAGAATTTCTAATGATGATGTTTTTCTGGTAGATTAGATCCATAGTAATGTAAAAACAATCTAGGATTTTGCTCCCGATTTTCATTAAGGAAGGGAAAACTCTAGGAATGTACCTATGATGCCAATTGATTACTTATTATGGAATTTTCGGATACTAACCACCCAGAGGTCAATTAGAATTTCTAATGATGATGTTTTTCTGGTAGATTAGATCCATAGTAATGTAAAAACAATCTAGGATTTTGGTCAAGGTTTTCATAAAGGAAGGAAAAACTCTACGAATGTACCTATGATGCCAATTGATTACTTATTATGGAATTTTCGAATACTAACCACCCAGAGGACCATTAGAATTTCTAATGATGATGTTTTTCTGGTAGATTAGATCCATAGTAATGTAAAAACAATCTAGGATTTTGGTCCCGGTTTTCATAAAGGAAGGAAAAACTCTAGGAATGTACCTATGATGCCAATTGATTACTTATTATGGAATTTTCGAATACTAACCACCCAGAGGACCATTAGAATTTCTAATGATGATGTTTTTCTGGTAGATTAGATCTATAGTAATGTAAAAACAATCTAGGATTTGAGTCCCGGTTTTCATTAAGGAAGGGAAAACTCTAGGAATGTACCTATGATGCCAATTGATTACTTATTATGGAATTTTCGAATACTAACCACCCAGAGGGCAATTAGAATTTCTAATGATGATGTTTTTCTGGTAGATTAGATCTATAGTAATGTAAAAACAATCTAGGATTTTGGTCCCGGTTTTCCTGAAGGAAGGAAAAACTTTAGGAATGTACCTATGATGCCAATTGATTACTTATTATGGAATTTTCGAATACTAACCACCCAGAGGACCATTAGAATTTCTAATGATGATGTTTTTCTGGTAGATTAGATCTATAGTAATGTAAAAACAATCTAGGATTTGATTCCCGGTTTTCATTAAGGAAGGGAAAACTCTAGGAATGTACCTATGATGCCAATTGATTACTTATTATGGAATTTTCGAATACTAACCACCCAGAGGTCAATTAGAATTTCTAATGATGATGTTTTTCTGGTAGATTAGATCCATAGTAATGTAAAAACAATCTAGGATTTTGGTCAAGGTTTTCATAAAGGAAGGAAAAACTCTACGAATGTACCTATGATGCCAATTGATTACTTATTATGGAATTTTCGAATACTAACCACCCAGAGGACCATTAGAATTTCTAATGATGATGTTTTTCTGGTAGATTAGATCCATAGTAATGTAAAAACAATCTAGGATTTTCGTCCCGGTTTTCCTGAAGGAAGGAAAAACTTTAGGAATGTACCTATGATGCCAATTGATTACTTATTATGGAATTTTCGAATACTAACCACCCAGAGGGCAATTAGAATTTCTAATGATGATGTTTTTCTGGTAGATTAGATCTATAGTAATGTAAAAACAATCTAGGATTTTGGTCCCGGTTTTCCTGAAGGAAGGAAAAACTTTAGGAATGTACCTATGATGCCAATTGATTACTTATTATGGAATTTTCGAATACTAACCACCCAGAGGACCATTAGAATTTCTAATGATGATGTTTTTCTGGTAGATTAGATCTATAGTAATGTAAAAACAATCTAGGATTTGATTCCCGGTTTTCATTAAGGAAGGGAAAACTCTAGGAATGTACCTATGATGCCAATTGATTACTTATTATGGAATTTTCGAATACTAACCACCCAGAGGTCAATTAGAATTTCTAATGATGATGTTTTTCTGGTAGATTAGATCCATAGTAATGTAAAAACAATCTAGGATTTTGGTCAAGGTTTTCATAAAGGAAGGAAAAACTCTACGAATGTACCTATGATGCCAATTGATTACTTATTATGGAATTTTCGAATACTAACCACCCAGAGGACCATTAGAATTTCTAATGATGATGTTTTTCTGGTAGATTAGATCCATAGTAATGTAAAAACAATCTAGGATTTTCGTCCCGGTTTTCCTGAAGGAAGGAAAAACTTTAGGAATGTACCTATGATGCCAATTGATTACTTATTATGGAATTTTCGAATACTAACCACCCAGAGGGCAATTAGAATTTCTAATGATGATGTTTTTCTGGTAGATTAGATCTATAGTAATGTAAAAACAATCTAGGATTTGAGTCCCGGTTTTCATTAAGGAAGGAAAAACTCTACGAATGTACCTATGATGCCAATTGATTACTTATTATGGAATTTTCGAATACTAATCACCCAGAGGTCAATTAGAATTTCTAATGATGATGTTTTTCTGGTAGATTAGATCCATAGTAATGTAAAAACAATCTAGGATTTTGGTCTCGGTTTTCATTAAGGACGGGAAAACTCTAGTAAAGTACCTATGATGCCAATTGATTACTTATTATGGAATTTTCGAATACTAACCACCCAGAGGACAATTAGAATTTCTAATGATGATGTTTTTCTGGTAGATTAGATCCATAGTAATGTAAAAACAATCTAGGATTTTGGCCCATGTTTTCATAAAGGAAGGAAAAACTCTACGAATGTACCTATGATGCCAATTGATTACTTATTATGGAATTTTCGAATACTAACCACCCAGAGGACCATTAGAATTTCTAATGATGATGTTTTTCTGGTAGATTAGATCCATAGTAATGTAAAAACAATCTAGGATTTTGGTCCCGGTTTTCATAAAGGAAGGGAAAACTCTAGGAATGTACCTATGATGCCAATTGATTACTTATTATGGAATTTTCGAATACTAACCACCCAGAGGACCATTAGAATTTCTAATGATGATGTTTTTCTGGTAGATTCGATCTATAGTAATGTAAAAACAATCTAGGATTTGAGTCCCGGTTTTCATTAAGGAAGGGAAAACTCTACGAATGTACCTATGATGCCAATTGATTACTTATTATGGAATTTTCGAATACTAACCACCCAGAGGTCAATTAGAATTTCTAATGATGATGTTTTTCTGGTAGATTAGATCCATAGTAATGTAAAAACAATCTAGGATTTTGGTCCCGGTTTTCATTAAGGACGGGAAAACTCTAGGAATGTACCTATGATGCCAATTGATTACTTATTATGGAATTTTCGAATACTAACCACCCAGAGGACAATTAGAATTTCTAATGATGATGTTTTTCTGGTAGATTAGATACATAGTAATGTAAAAACAATCTAGGATTTTGGTCCCGGTTTTCCTGAAGGAAGGAAAAACTCTAGGAATGTACCTATGATGCCAATTGATTACTTATTATGGAATTTTCGAATACTAACCACCCAGAGGACAATTAGAATTTCTAATGATGATGTTTTTCTGGTAGATTAGATACATAGTAATGTAAAAACAATCTAGGATTTGAGTCCCGGTTTTCATTAAGGAAGGGAAAACTCTAGGAAAGTACCTATGATGCCAATTGATTACTTATTATGGAATTTTCGGATACTAACCACCCAGAGGTCAATTAGAATTTCTAATGATGATGTTTTTCTGGTAGATTAGATCCATAGTAATGTAAAAACAATCTAGGATTTTGGTCCCGGTTTTCCTGAAGGAAGGAAAAACTCTAGGAATGTACCTATGATGCCAATTGATTACTTATTATGGAATTTTCGAATACTAACCACCCAGAGGACAATTAGAATTTCTAATGATGATGTTTTTCTGGTAGATTAGATACATAGTAATGTAAAAACAATCTAGGATTTGAGTCCCGGTTTTCATTAAGGAAGGAAAAACTTTAGGAATGTACCTATGATGCCAATTGATTACTTATTATGGAATTTTCGAATACTAACCACCCAGAGGGCAATTAGAATTTCTAATGATGATGTTTTTCTGGTAGATTAGATCTATAGTAATGTAAAAACAATCTAGGATTTTGGTCCCGGTTTTCCTGAAGGAAGGAAAAACTTTAGGAATGTACCTATGATGCCAATTGATTACTTATTATGGAATTTTCGAATACTAACCACCCAGAGGACCATTAGAATTTCTAATGATGATGTTTTTCTGGTAGATTAGATCTATAGTAATGTAAAAACAATCTAGGATTTGATTCCCGGTTTTCATTAAGGAAGGGAAAACTCTAGGAATGTACCTATGATGCCAATTGATTACTTATTATGGAATTTTCGAATACTAACCACCCAGAGGTCAATTAGAATTTCTAATGATGATGTTTTTCTGGTAGATTAGATCCATAGTAATGTAAAAACAATCTAGGATTTTGGTCAAGGTTTTCATAAAGGAAGGAAAAACTCTACGAATGTACCTATGATGCCAATTGATTACTTATTATGGAATTTTCGAATACTAACCACCCAGAGGACCATTAGAATTTCTAATGATGATGTTTTTCTGGTAGATTAGATCCATAGTAATGTAAAAACAATCTAGGATTTTCGTCCCGGTTTTCCTGAAGGAAGGAAAAACTTTAGGAATGTACCTATGATGCCAATTGATTACTTATTATGGAATTTTCGAATACTAACCACCCAGAGGGCAATTAGAATTTCTAATGATGATGTTTTTCTGGTAGATTAGATCTATAGTAATGTAAAAACAATCTAGGATTTGAGTCCCGGTTTTCATTAAGGAAGGAAAAACTCTACGAATGTACCTATGATGCCAATTGATTACTTATTATGGAATTTTCGAATACTAATCACCCAGAGGTCAATTAGAATTTCTAATGATGATGTTTTTCTGGTAGATTAGATCCATAGTAATGTAAAAACAATCTAGGATTTTGGTCTCGGTTTTCATTAAGGACGGGAAAACTCTAGTAAAGTACCTATGATGCCAATTGATTACTTATTATGGAATTTTCGAATACTAACCACCCAGAGGACAATTAGAATTTCTAATGATGATGTTTTTCTGGTAGATTAGATACATAGTAATGTAAAAACAATCTAGGATTTGAGTCCCGGTTTTCATTAAGGAAGGGAAAACTCTAGGAAAGTACCTATGATGCCAATTGATTACTTATTATGGAATTTTCGGATACTAACCACCCAGAGGTCAATTAGAATTTCTAATGATGATGTTTTTCTGGTAGATTAGATCCATAGTAATGTAAAAACAATCTAGGATTTTGGCCCATGTTTTCATAAAGGAAGGAAAAACTCTACGAATGTACCTATGATGCCAATTGATTACTTATTATGGAATTTTCGAATACTAACCACCCAGAGGACCATTAGAATTTCTAATGATGATGTTTTTCTGGTAGATTAGATCCATAGTAATGTAAAAACAATCTAGGATTTTGGTCCCGGTTTTCATAAAGGAAGGGAAAACTCTAGGAATGTACCTATGATGCCAATTGATTACTTATTATGGAATTTTCGAATACTAACCACCCAGAGGACCATTAGAATTTCTAATGATGATGTTTTTCTGGTAGATTCGATCTATAGTAATGTAAAAACAATCTAGGATTTGAGTCCCGGTTTTCATTAAGGAAGGGAAAACTCTACGAATGTACCTATGATGCCAATTGATTACTTATTATGGAATTTTCGAATACTAACCACCCAGAGGTCAATTAGAATTTCTAATGATGATGTTTTTCTGGTAGATTAGATCCATAGTAATGTAAAAACAATCTAGGATTTTGGTCCCGGTTTTCATTAAGGACGGGAAAACTCTAGGAATGTACCTATGATGCCAATTGATTACTTATTATGGAATTTTCGAATACTAACCACCCAGAGGACAATTAGAATTTCTAATGATGATGTTTTTCTGGTAGATTAGATACATAGTAATGTAAAAACAATCTAGGATTTTGGTCCCGGTTTTCCTGAAGGAAGGAAAAACTCTAGGAATGTACCTATGATGCCAATTGATTACTTATTATGGAATTTTCGAATACTAACCACCCAGAGGACAATTAGAATTTCTAATGATGATGTTTTTCTGGTAGATTAGATACATAGTAATGTAAAAACAATCTAGGATTTGAGTCCCGGTTTTCATTAAGGAAGGGAAAACTCTAGGAAAGTACCTATGATGCCAATTGATTACTTATTATGGAATTTTCGGATACTAACCACCCAGAGGTCAATTAGAATTTCTAATGATGATGTTTTTCTGGTAGATTAGATCCATAGTAATGTAAAAACAATCTAGGATTTTGGTCCCGGTTTTCCTGAAGGAAGGAAAAACTCTAGGAATGTACCTATGATGCCAATTGATTACTTATTATGGAATTTTCGAATACTAACCACCCAGAGGACAATTAGAATTTCTAATGATGATGTTTTTCTGGTAGATTAGATACATAGTAATGTAAAAACAATCTAGGATTTGAGTCCCGGTTTTCATTAAGGAAGGGAAAACTCTAGGAAAGTACCTATGATGCCAATTGATTACTTATTATGGAATTTTCGGATACTAACCACCCAGAGGTCAATTAGAATTTCTAATGATGATGTTTTTCTGGTAGATTAGATCCATAGTAATGTAAAAACAATCTAGGATTTTGGCCCATGTTTTCATAAAGGAAGGAAAAACTCTACGAATGTACCTATGATGCCAATTGATTACTTATTATGGAATTTTCGAATACTAATCACCCAGAGGTCAATTAGAATTTCTAATGATGATGTTTTTCTGGTAGATTAGATCCATAGTAATGTAAAAACAATCTAGGATTTTGGTCTCGGTTTTCATTAAGGACGGGAAAACTCTAGTAAAGTACCTATGATGCCAATTGATTACTTATTATGGAATTTTCGAATACTAACCACCCAGAGGACAATTAGAATTTCTAATGATGATGTTTTTCTGGTAGATTAGATACATAGTAATGTAAAAACAATCTAGGATTTGAGTCCCGGTTTTCATTAAGGAAGGGAAAACTCTAGGAAAGTACCTATGATGCCAATTGATTACTTATTATGGAATTTTCGGATACTAACCACCCAGAGGTCAATTAGAATTTCTAATGATGATGTTTTTCTGGTAGATTAGATCCATAGTAATGTAAAAACAATCTAGGATTTTGGCCCATGTTTTCATAAAGGAAGGAAAAACTCTACGAATGTACCTATGATGCCAATTGATTACTTATTATGGAATTTTCGAATACTAACCACCCAGAGGACCATTAGAATTTCTAATGATGATGTTTTTCTGGTAGATTAGATCCATAGTAATGTAAAAACAATCTAGGATTTTGGTCCCGGTTTTCATAAAGGAAGGGAAAACTCTAGGAATGTACCTATGATGCCAATTGATTACTTATTATGGAATTTTCGAATACTAACCACCCAGAGGACCATTAGAATTTCTAATGATGATGTTTTTCTGGTAGATTCGATCTATAGTAATGTAAAAACAATCTAGGATTTGAGTCCCGGTTTTCATTAAGGAAGGGAAAACTCTAGGAATGCACCTATGATGCCAATTGATTACTTATTATGGAATTTTCGAATACTAACCACCCAGAGGACCATTAGAATTTCTAATGATGATGTTTTTCTGGTAGATTAGATCCATAGTAATGTAAAAACAATCTAGGATTTTGGTCCCGATTTTCATAAAGGAAGGGAAAACTCTAGGAATGTACCTATGATGCCAATTGATTACTTATTATGGAATTTTGAAATACTAATCACCCAAAGGACCATTAGAATTTCTAATGATGATGTTTTTCTGGTAGATTAGATCCATAGTAATGTAAAAACAATCTAGGATTTTGGTCCCGGTTTTCATTAAGGACGGGAAAACTCTAGTAAAGTACCTATGATGCCAATTGATTACTTATTATGGAATTTTCGAATACTAACCACCCAGAGGACCATTAGAATTTCTAATGATGATGTTTTTCTGGTAGATTAGATCCATAGTAATGTAAAAACAATCTAGGATTTTGGTCCCGGTTTTCATTAAGGACGGGAAAACTCTTCTTTCGAATACTAACCACCCAGAGGACCATTAGAATTTCTAATAATGATGTTTTTCTAGTAGATTAGATCCATAGAAACATAAAAACAATATTTCAAAGGATACTTCATTTTATTTATTCATTTATCCGTAGTTTTACTAATACATTCAAACACATCAATAGAATTTTATTTGGAATAATGAAATTAGGAAATACTTCATTTTACTCTACACACGTGTGAAGTTCTTCCTAAATATATCCTTGTTTTTATTGTTGTCTCTTTAGGATAGTTTAGGAAGCAGTTCACGCAAATAGCGCAGCAACGTTTACTGATGACACCGCTGTACGAGCAAACTGTAGGAGACCACCTCTCCAATAAAATTTTATGTGAAAGTGAAGAAATTTGAAGCATGAAGCTAATGGAACATGTCAATGGGTAAGCCTCTCGGCTACTGGATAGTGAACATTTTTTTTTATAGAAGATTAAAACGAACCAAACCCTGCTAACTCATTAGTATGTGAGCAGCTATCTACCAATGAACAGGCATTGATGCATCGCTGAATCAACATAAGTAAATTGATGGTTACTCTGGAACGACTAGTTTCAATATTATAAAAAAAAGTTATAAAATCTGTTGATGTTACACCTACACAGGTACACGTACTGAAATCACCTACTGTGCTAACATAATTAAAGTTTTCCACCTCAATATATGATAACATAACTCGGCAGGAGTGCTAGGCTGGTAAACAACTATTGGACTACCTTGCTTATTAATAAAACTCGTATTACGGTACCATACACCTACCGCACCATCATCACATATTAATAATGCAATTACATTTCCAAAAAAAAAACAAAATCATAAAAATGTTATTTTCAACAAATTTTCATCTCAATTTTTCAAATTCAATTAAATTACACATAAAGAGATGGAACTTTTATTTTGGGCGAGCAATTTGTGAGCTTTTGGTACTCGTGTACCTATCTGTAAATCAACAAAATAATGAAAGATAGTTTTTCATTTGTTTTTGTGTTTAACATCGAAATGTTTTTCCATCTCGAAAATTGGGTTGTATGCCCATTCATTCTTTATAGATGTACAACAACAAACCAAAATGAATAAAGCTCGGTTATGATAAAATGGAGATGAAAGTGGTTAGTCGTTTTGTTTGAAATGGATTTTGGAAATCTAATTTTTTTGTGTATCTGTATACGAGTGTGTAGGTTTATGTCTTTTGAATCAGAAACCTCCCTCTCACTCGACTTGTCATGTTGAACTTCGTGTATTGTGATCAAATTGATCTCAGTGTATAAATCATACCTCATTATGGGCTTATAGGATTCAGCCCAAACTTGAACTCGGTGCTACCAATATTCGATTGGAGTTATGGAATGACCAGTTTGAAGACCGATACCATCTTACCTCTTGGACAGCTTTTGAGTATATTATTTTTGGTCGCAGTTCAGTATTGGCAGTACAGATCTATGTTATTATATAAGTTGGACTTATTTTTGGTAGCCCAACCATTTCAGGCATCAATCACTAATTAAATCATGGCAACTGGATGCGCAGGGGGAAAATTAAAAGTTGAATCTTAAGATAATTTGACCCATGAGAAAGCCTTCATTCGGGTTTGGGGATTGTTAAAAGCTATTTCTATTCGATTTGATTTTTGAGACCTATAACATTGGGCTTATATGTGGTACACTTTAAAACATCCACAGCGGCTTCATTTCTCTCAGTACCAGCATAGATTTTCAATTAAGTTCTTCGTGATATATTGATTACTACTCATAGATATTTGACTTCTTAACGAGACATTATATGATGACGATTTCTTTTTTCCGTCATTGATATCTCAATCTTACAAAAGAAATTGCTTAATGCCATCGCGGTTGATGTACTAGCTTTTTTTTGTGTCAACCGTCACTCAGGCTCAATTGGCCCATTGTGACATCCCACTTTAAACTTGACGTTGCGGCTATAGCCTCATACCAGCCTATAGTAGTGACAGGGAAGATGGCACGGTCCACGGGTTCTAAAATCAACAGGAAGTCTCAGGTGTGTTCATTCCGATCGCGTGCGCCCAACCTTAGTATATAGGCGTGTTTATGAATGCTCTATGTATCAAGCTATGTGCTCTATGTAATCAAGCTATATGTATATGTAATATGCGACAAAAACCAATCCTACCTGTATGTCACTCGGAAAAGATCGCTGATGGAAGCCAATCGAAGGACACGCCGGGATGTGTGCTTTCACCCTCAGGTATTGAAAAACTTCTTGTTAAAATTTATGGACAACGTTACGCTAGCGATCTGAACTCTTGGAGATTGTTTGCCAAAATGCTATATTTTACTTACAAAATACTGGTTCTACCGAAGCTAAGTAATGCATTCGAATCCTCTCCTACTCATTCTTTTTCTGCCACATTTTCAGTTTTTCATTCTCGATACAGCTTGTTTGGCTGCTTTTTGAGGTAGTTTATCTATCCAGGGAAAAGTGGTTCTCACAATACTTCCCCAATCAGAATCAAGCTAATATTCATTTCAGATGTCTCTCTCTCATTCTCTTTCTCTCACCCTTCGAACAGGCTTCTGTCTTTGGTATCTAGTGTCTATCTTAAGGTCTGGCAGTCACTATTTACTACAATTGTGGTTATACGCTATTCACTCAACTCATTGATCAACCAACTGTAAACTGGTAAGGGATTGTAAGAAACTGTTCAATACTCTTGGTTGCAACAACATGGCAATGGTCATATAGATACCTGCCCACTGTGAAATTGAAGGGAACGGAATTGCAAACAGTTTGGCCAGAACAGGTTTTCCCTTATACTTCATCCCTTAAAGTCATCTTCATTGCATGGGACTTATATCATTGATGACGTGTGTGATGATGGCCAGGATGTTGGTAGAAGCCTGCACTATCTTGTGTATTGAGTAGTAGCTGGCAGTTATGAATGGATTGCACCTTTTGTTTCGCCCACTAGAAGAGTTATTACCGACCAAATGGTGTAGTGTTAAAGCTTTGGTATTTGTAGCGGGAGGTACTGGGTTCGAATTCTGATAGGGGCAGTATGCAAAAGGTACTTTTCACTATCTGATTACGATCGGTGGTTGAATGAACATATCTATGACCTCCTGTTGGAGTGCAGAAATAATGGGCCAACACATCTTCCATGTCAGTACTATAGACTGGCATCAACTATGCAATGTGCAGATGGTTCTACGTTAATCGGACCTATAGCCGTCCGTCCTCGAATTGGCTATATTGGCGAACGGTAGGACGTAAATCAGGGAACCGCGAAGGAGTTGGGACAGACATAAGAGTTATTATGCCTAAAATAATGTAAACAGTTTTCGATTGTCGATAGCGCCATCACTTCTCATTATATTAGGTCGAAAAGGCTGTTCGTTATGGTAACAGTTCGATGCCAGTTCGATGAGGGAATTAAATCACAGCCTGAGGCGAAAGATTAAGAATATCAGAAAAAATTAGGAGTTCATCTGACTAACGCTTTGGTTGTTTTGTACGCTGGTGCCTCCTTGTGGTCGATTGTGAAGCTGTAGGACCTACTATCAATACTGATTTTATATTCGTGATGGTAGCTTCCAACATTTTTTTTTCTTTTTTCTCCATTCTTAGGAGCAAAGGGCGTCTACTAGACTGGACCATCGAACTCTATTTGGGGCTTTTCTTTTTAGTTCCCCCCATGTTTTTCCAAGATGTTTTGCTTCATTTAGCACCGTTCTTTTCCAAGTCACTGCTGGCCTTTCAACTTTCGTTTTTCCTTGTGGATTCCATGCCAGCGACATCCTGGTTATGCCATTTGGTGTCTTTCTCAGTGTGTGTCCTATCCATCTCCATTTTCGCTTCCTGATCTCCTTCTCAATATCCACTTGGTTTGCTTGTCATAGTAATTCTTCATTTGTGATCTTATTTGGTCAGAATCATTTGATCAATCGCCTAAGGCATTTATTCACAAATACTTAATTCTGTTAAGTCTTCTTGTGATTTTCTGCGTATGTTTCCACGTTTCATAGCCATATAGTAGTACTGATTTTACACATTGAGATTGTTCGATTATGATTCGGACTTTGTTGATGTGGGCTGTACAGCTTTTTCCTGGTCTGAACCGAGGTTGTTCGTCTCTTACGTATTGGTTCACAGTTGGTGAGATTAGTTCTAGGATGACCATTGCTAATACTTTCAATGTACTGTTGAGCAGGGAGATGCCTCGCCAGTTTTTGCATTCTCTTAAGTCGCCTTTGTTTGGCATCGTTATAGTTAAGCCCTCTTTCCATTTCAGTGGAATTCTCCCAGTATTCCACACTTCTACTAATAGTGGTGTTAGTGCTCCGGAAGTTGTAAATGCGTCTCCATTGAGTAGTTCAGCTGGATGTTGTCGGTTCCAGCGGCTTTGTTATTTTTCAGCTTCATTATGGCACTTGTAACTTCCCGCTCCGTTGGTGGATGGGTATTTATGGTTTCGTTATAGTTTCTTTCTGGAAGCTCCTCAATTGGTTCACTATCTATGTCATTGTTCTGGAAGAGCTCCTTCCATTTATTTAGTTGTTGGTCGTATGTAATAAGAACTGGTTCATGTTAATCCTTTATCGATGGTGCATTTGTAAATTTTCCGGTGACTTTTCTTACACATTGGTGTAATTTGTGCATATTTCTATTGCTGCCGCTGACTCGGCAGTTGTGAGAATGTCTTATGTGTATTCCTTACGATCACTCCTTGCCATTTTCTTTACTTCGCATCTTCATATTGTCTTCGAATATTGTCTTCGAATTTCTTGGTAACCAAGCACACTTCTATAGCAGTTTTTACGTATAGGCGTTTTATATCTTCCCATTTTTGATCCTGATTGCTGATTCGTTATTCGGTAGAATGCTTTGGAGCGTTTCATTGAAGATATTTCTTGTGTCTGTATTTCTCAATCTATCTATGTTGAATTTCCTCCGATTGGTCCTTGTAGTTTGCACAGTGGTTGGTTTGATTTTGAATTTTGCTATTACTAGTTGGTCATCGCTCTGGCATCTTGTAGGGAGGATATAAACTTCTTATTTAGCAGCACATGGTCAATTGATTTCTTGTTTTGCCATCTGGCGATGCCCAGGTGTATTTATGGATATTCTTGTGTGGAAATTTGCTGCTGCCTATGAAATTGTGATACAATAGTCTTTCTCCGTTATTGTTTCTTGCAGAGTCTAGTGCATGCTTAACCATGATTGTCGCCATTCCGGTGTTGTCAATTCCAATTTTTGCATTGGATAATTTTGATGTCATTTCGTGCACTTAATATGGCGGCTCGTAGAATGCATCTTTAATTGTGTCATCTGCTTTTTCATTGTATGATTGTTGTATTTCTGATTTTTGAATGGATCGTGCTGTTATTATTCTGCTACTTATTGGTTTCCACTCGGGTAGTGATTTCTTTGCTTTATCAGTTGTTAGTATGTTCGTGTGTGTCAGCTCCTGCAGAACATCGTTTCCTGCACTAGTTGTTATGTCTCCGCTGTCCTTCCCTCTTACTTCACTGAGGTCGAAAATGGCTATATTATATCGCTTCATTACCTTCTCAACTTGTGCTAACCTTGAAGTTTCCGTTAGAGTTTTCAATGAATTCTAGCGTTTCCAGGGCTGCTGGATAATACTAACCTAAGCAATGGTTGCTTAACGTATTATGTAAATGTTGCGCCCTCTTTGCTGCCTCTGCCATCCCACCCCAATACAGTTCCAATATTTATAGTTCGATTTACATGGCAAACCAATCAAACAACTGGACACATCTGTATACCATATGATAGATCTGTATGCCATATGTACAGTGAATATGTAATCGAAAGAACTTGATTATATTCATCAAATAGCTTTGTGCAGAGCATAAAAGCTTTTCGTTCAACATACAACGCATTATATCCTTTTCATCACGTTCTATTAAATTTGAAAAACATGGCTGTACCTAAAAATATTTTTGGTAAGGTTAACGATTTAGGATAGGTCTTCTGCTGTTCTCGTATAGCTTCGAAGGATGGGTTATAAATTAAGCTATCATAACCCAATAAATTATTATTCGACGAATTTCATTGGATAATGAACTTTTTCATATTATGCCCTTGTTTGTATTATGCTGGTTAGATAATCGGAATCGTATTTATTATTCCTGTATATATCGTAAGATGGTATAAACTTCAAATTTAAGATTGAAAATCCGATTCTTGTTTTTCATCATATTTATATTTATGAGGATCATTATTAAGAAGTTTGCTTTATGTACATAATAATATGCTTATTGAACTTTGGCTATTTATGTTTATGTATACGATACATATACATAGATGTGTTCCAACTGGATTGGTTAACTAATATCTCCAACAGATATCCATGTGTGTACGTGCCGAATTTGTAACGTACTGATGTATCACAACAAGTTATGTGTATAGAAAAGAGCTTTGGTGGAAAATTGTTTTTGTATAAACAAGCGGATTACGTTCGTTTTAATACCAAATCATAATAAAAAATAAAAGTTTTGGTGTACACAAACATACACCTACTACACATCTCAACATATAAAAGCTTGATTGTGTGCATGCGTGCTTAAAATAATACCTAGCGTCTCCTTAGTATATACTGTACGTTAAAACATCATCCTCGCATCTTAATTTTTCACACGCAATCCCAACAACAAAAAAGCTCAACACAACAACAAAAAAGTTCCAGTTCCAATGTCAAACGAGATCGATAAAATGTATAAAAAAACCGACATACACGACATAACAGGAAAATTATTTATTTTGTAATCTAATTTAAAAAGTTTTGGGTGAGCTTTGAAAAGTTTTCCAGTGCAGGTAGAAAATGTTTGTTTTAGAAAATGGTAAAATATTTTGGAGCTTTTTTGGTGTTCTAAAAGCTTTTGCGATTTATATATAATAATAGTTGTTCTATTCCGATTGGTGTCGCTACGGTATATACAAAATGCTAGACAAGCGACCAGATTTCCTAACTATTGGGGCAACAAATGGTCACGCCATAAGTCATCGACTGGAACAAAGGATCGTTTGGACGACCAATGGTGGATACAATGGGTGGGGTATGAAATCCCATTGAAACGTCTCCAAAGTTTGCTTAAAAAGTATGTGGCCGAACGTCGTCCTACTTTGTCATGACTTTTGGCATATTGTATAGGCACTTGAGCTTCAATTATTTTTTTTCTACGGTTTTTACAGGCCATTATTGGCCCGTACCGTGTCAACAATTTGACTCCATCGGTTTCGATCACGCGCCAAATCTTCAAACCGTTGTAGGCAGTTTGAAGATGCCAGATCGCTCTCTACGCCGTGGAGCCATCGTCGCCGATATCAGGAATTTGCATTTAATTCCTGATCTCGTGGTTGAAAAGAACTCGGTAAGTGCCATCGACGTCGCGTTTTGGACCATATATCACACGCATGATTCTTCTCTCGAATGTTAGAAGCCATCTTTCGTACTCATCCGTCAAGGTCCAACTCTCACATCCATACATGACAACGGGTCTGATCAACACTCTGTACAGTTTCAGCTTATCCGTATTTGCAAGATATTTTGATTTCAGCAGTGGACGTAGAGGATATAAAGCCCGATTGCCAGCGGCAAGCCGAAACTTATCCTCTCCAACACTATTATCGTGAGTAATGAGAGATCCAAGATACTTGAATCTCATCACTCCTTCAAACGTGTGGTTACCACTACTGAAATCAGTTGCGTCTTGGTCTCTAAAACCAGAGATCATATATTTTGTTTTGGACTCGTTGATTTTGAGACCAACGGAAGCTGAAAACTGTTCCAGTGGATCAAGTATCTCTTGTGTGGATATCAAGTATCAACTCCGTTGCCATTTAATCCAATCACACAGATATCATCTGCATATGCAAGAAGTTGATTGGATTGTCGGAATAAGATGTTGTCCTGAGGTGTTTCACTTTTACGAAGGATGTATTCCAACACGAGATTAAAAAGTATCGGGGACAGCGCATCTCCTTGTCGAACACCAGAAGTAATTGCAAAAGTTCTCGATAGCCTGTTCTCAACTTTGACACAGCATTGTGACTGCGTTACTGTCATTTTACAGAGATGTACATATTTTTATGGTATTCCTAAATATTCAAGCGCATCCCATAGCCTCTCTCGATTGATCGAGTCATAGGCTTGCTTGAAATCTAGGAATACCTGGTGTACATCGCGAGATGTTTCGTAGTACTTTGAAAAAATCATCCGCAGCGAAAAAACTTGATCAGTGACTGACCGATTTGGACGGAATCCTCCTTGGTAGTCACCGACAATTTCCTCCGATCGCATTTCATGCGATCACCCTTTTTGAATATTGGGCATAACGCGGCCACTTTCCATTCACCAGGCATAACTTCATTTCGCCATACCAATCGAACAAGGTCGAAAAGACAGTTCCACAAAGTTAGCCCTCCGAATATCAAGAGCTGTGAATTAATGCAATCAACTCTGCATGGCCATTGTGAATCCCTCATAGGATGGATCCTCAATGAACATCTCCGCGGTATGTATTTGAGGGTATTCAAATACAGTTTGTGATACATGTGGAACATTAAGTAGATCAGAAAAATGTTCACGCCATGTATCGAGTACCGCATCGACGTTAACACAGAGGTTTTCATCCTGGTCCCGAATGGCAGTTGGCCGAGATCTTAAGGTATGGTGCAATTCGGCGATTCCTTTAAAGAAACCACGCGAATTGTGCTCATTGCTGAGTTGTTGTACTCTTAAGACCTTAGCCTTCCACCATTCTCGCTTCTTCAGTCTACAAATGCGTTTAGCTGTCCTTCGAGCGAGAACTGCTTTGTTTTTCCTTGCGATTGTAAACCGAGTCTGCGCTTCATTATAGGCTATATTTCGTTGCTCAACAGCAAGACGACACTCCTCATCAAACCAATCATTTTTGGGCTTAGTTTTCACTATACCGAGAGTGTGCTGGGCAGCATCGACAACCGAGGTTTTCAATACTTCTCAGACACTGTTCACATCATCTGATTGTTAATTGGATCGTGAAATGCTATTGCTGACAAGATCTTGATATTTTTGTTGCGTTTCTTCATTTATCAGACCTTCACAGGAGAATCACGTGTTATATTCTTTTGTCCTCCATAAAATGGTCACTACCTACGAATTTTGTTGACGACCGATACGATCTCACGTCTTGGACAACCCGAGCCCGGTCTTTTGAAATCAACACATGGTCAATTTGTCTTCGGGATGTTTTACGTGGGTGTGTCCATGTTTCTAAGTGGATGTTTTTATGAGGAAAGAATGTACTTGCTACTTTGAGATCAAGAGCGATCGCAAAGTACATCATTTTTTCCCCATTCTCGGTCGCAGTTTCGTGTCGGGAGTACGGACCTATATTGTTACATAAGTCGGTCTGATTTCTACCAGCTCTAGCATTAAAGTCACCAATCACCAATCTGACATCGTGCTCAGGTATAGAGCCCATCAGATTATCCAGATTATTATAAAATGAGTCTTTATCCTGGGATTGGCTTACATCAGTGGGCGCATGTATACAGACAATTGACAGGTTGGCTAATCTCATGTGCAAGCGAAGCTTACACATTCGATTATCGACTGCTTGAAAGTCCAAGACATCCTTTTTTACCTGTGGCCCAATGAGAAATCCAACCCCAAGATTTCCGAGGTCATCTCCATTGTGTAGCAACGTATAGCCTTGGGACACATGGTCTCCACTTTTAGGCCATCGAGTTTCTTGGAGAGCTACGAGTTCCAGCCGATACTCTTTCATGCATGTGATAAGGCCGTCCAACGCGCCAGGTTTTCTTAATTGACTGCACGTTCCACGTGCCGATTCTCAATCTCGTGTCCGGGTACTTATCGCCCGGGGGTTCGTTTTTTTTGTTGTTTTGGCGGTATCCGATTTTTTTATTTTTGTTGACATTTTTAACATTTTCACCTTTTTTACGGATGCGGGTCGTCAGCCCAGCGATCCAACCAGATTTAGGTTCAATACTCGGCTTAATTGCTTCAATTGATGTTGATTTCGTTATCTAGGGATGGTTTTGTTAGACTGGACGAGTAGTTCATAGTGCATCACTTAGAACTGATTGTTAAAGCATAAATTTAGGACCGGGCTTACCCCACAATTTTCTGCTCTTTGGATTTTCAACGCAAAAACTAGTCCAATTTTGCATCAGGTATATGAAACCCAAATTCTTGGTTTTGTACCATACCTAGGACTTTGACCCAAGTACGCCCCAACTCAGAATTTTTAAATTAGTGACCTCTCTTCGTGATCGAGCTTGTTTCTCATCAAATCAAAACAAAAACTCGGAGATTGATCACTCTACGTACTTTGGAATGAGAAGTTTTAGAAATTTTTTTGGAAAAATCGAGAAATTCGTAATTACCAATTAGCCTGAAGATCGTTAAGCCGTAAAAATACTTAGACATATCATGAATCAAATGTGAGGGGTGTGGATAAAGCCAGTCTGAAAGAAAGAATTCGTATGCTGCTGTCTCATTACCATCAGGACAGTTCTAATCGTCACTGTGGGAGGCAGTAAAGAGGCAGCCTACCGACCCTGACCGTATAATATTTTTGATCATCTGTATTCAGCATTTGAGGCAAGGCCTTAGATTAATTACTATTCACTTTCTTCTATGGCTTAGAGGTCTTAAACGGCCCTTACCGCGTCTCAACTGAGACCTTACGAACCAGTTTTAACGATTGGTGCATATTGCAGGTGGCCTACCCAAGCCCAACGAATATTTTTACACACAAACCCGTTTTTATGTCATCCGGTTGCATGTTAATTTTTTGGTCAACGGCGGGAATCGAACTCGAGACAGCGACATGATGAGAAACTCTCTTACCCATTAAGCACAACCGGTGACTATTCACTTTAATGTGGACAAATTTGCTGTTCGTGAAACTGTGGCATAATGCATTGTGAGATTAAGTGTAATTGATGTAACCAGTAGTTTTAGAATTACTCCCGCAGAACGAGGAGAAGGTAAATCACTTTCTATGCACCAGTCCATCATTAGCATGGAGAAGGAATCTCTACTTGGGCTGCCACATGTTTGAAGATATTTTGCCCCAAATGGTTTAAAAATATAGCAACCGACCGACACCGGTCTAAGCGTACGAATAGGCAGCCACTTTAACCTAACCTAACTTCGTTTTTTCTGACGATTTTACTAGATGCACGACTGTTTACAACTTACTAAAATGCGATACATGGTTTGTAAATCGTGTGAGTACATTTGAGCTTCCTGATGAGAATACTCGATGTTTGCGTCATATGCGTCTCAGATTTGATCTCCTTATACTTACCACCTATTCAGAAGCATTTTTTCTCTATAATTTTTATTGCTTTCTAATTTGTATTTCAACTTAATGATTAAGTGTAATGATTTGGCCTTTTAACATCGAATATAGTTCAGAGAGTAATCATACATCGTAAGATACATGTTTCCTTTCACTGTATTAATCTCCGATAGATTTTCATATTTTGACACAAATCAGGTAAACCTTGAAACACTTAGAGTTTGGTTTTGGCCCACTTTGCAACCTCCGAATGACGATTGAACCGTTGAAGCTCTATATATACCGATACAACTGCAGTAATGATGTTCATGTTGCCTCATCCGAACCACTCCGAAATATTCATCATGTGTCAATTGGAATCAACAGAAACTACTTCAAACGGCAAGTTTTGATATTGAAATAAACCAAATGAAGTTGCAAAACCACTTTCAAGCCTCTTGTTCCTCCAATTTTTAAATTCACTACTATAATGAAATCATTAAATTTGGTTTGTGGTTATCTTCGATTGTCAGTCAAATCTTTTACATTCCCACCGAATGACACGATTGGCGATTCCACTACGAAACACCTAATCTTTGGTAGCAACTCTGTTCTGCATAAGAATAACGAGTCTCAGGACCCAGTAGACCCTCTTTTCCAGACTCAAGCGATATCTCCGGCTGTAATAATTCCTAAAACTAGTTAACAGCTTAACACTAAGGACTGTTTAACTAGTGAGATATAAAATGCTTGACTGCTGATTTTAAACTCTTTATTTTAAATAAAAAATGTTTCTTTATATACATGTTAAGTTGTTATTATATATTTACAATAACAAATTACTCGTATATATACATTAGCTGATCGCACATTTTAATTAGGTGACTATGTGCATTTATGTACTCGCCGTATCATACTGGGTAATAAGCCCTAATCAACATTATGATGAAATCGCATAATTTGATGGGAACATATTTATGTGACCGATGTACAATGTACGAGTATGTGGTTGTTGTTGTTGTACCATAATTATGTATGTAAAGCAACATGCTCCGGGGCCCTGACATGCGTCTGAACTATTGTGGCGATATTAATAGGATTGACAGCACGTCGGTTTTGTTTTGCGTGGCGACTTGGTTGTTGTCGACAAGCGGGATGGTTCGCTATGTTCTGTATTTTTTCACCATCTGCCTCACCTATTGGTTGTTGGATAGGTAACGGTGACACCTTTGTGATTGGTCTCTTGATGTTGGGATTATCAGCGGTTTTTATAGTTACAACTCGACTTAGTCCATCCCTGCCGGGATGTAACTCCACAACTCGACCTAACTTCCATCTGGTCGGGGGTAACAACTCATCTCGTAGTAGGACTATGTCCCCTTTGTCGATGGGTTTTGATTCCTTTCGCCATTTGGGCCGCTGTTGTAGACGATGTAAGTAATCCGTCATCCACTTTTTCCAAAACTGCGACCGCATGTTCTGCACCACCTTCCACCGAGATGAGAAATTTTTCGGTGCTTCTGGATGTTCCTTTTCTGGAGGAGCTGTCAGTGCATTTCCAATTAAGAAATGCCCCGGTGTTAACACCTCTAGCGATTCTGGATCCTCAGTTAGTGGACACAGTGGCTTGGAGTTCAGACACGCTTCGATCTGGTTTAGTAAAGTTGTCAGTTCCTCGAATGTTAACTTTGTATCGCCTATACATTTTTAAAGATGCGTTTTTATAGACTGTGGTGCTGAAGGCGGAATAAAGTGCCAAGTTATGAGCTGTATTAGTTTGCTAGCTCCTACAAAGTTAGTTCCATTGTCGCTGTATATATGAGCGACGTTGCGTCGTCGGGCAGTAAATCGCCTAAAAGCGCTTACGAATCCTTCCGTTGTTAAATCCGACGCTACCTCGATGTGAATTGCTTTGGTACTGAGGCAAATAAATATGCAAATGTACCCTTTTAGGATTTATTTCCACGGCCTCTGCCCATTCGTATGTTAATGGGTCCTGCATAATCCACTCCAGTGTATGTGAATGGTCGAGCTACAGTGACTCGAGGAGCAGGCAAATTTCCCATGAGCTGTTCCGAGGCTTTAACCTTGAATCGATGGCATCGGATGCAATGGTGCGTGTGTCGTTTAACTGCTTGAACCCCTCTGATGATCCAGAACCATTTTCTAGTATATGCCAAAGTCAACGAATTACTCCCATGCAACGTTTGGCGATGGCCCTAATCCAGGACCAAATCGGTAAAATATCCCTTGTATGGGATTATAACCGGATGTCGTTCTTCATACGGTAGCTTTGAATTTTCCAGTCTACCTCCTACCCGAATTACGTTGTTTATGTCTACGAAGGGATTTAGTGAATGAAGCTTGCTGTGCTTATTAAGAGGCTTGTTTTTGTTTAGTGATGAATGCTCTTCTGCGAATGCCACTTGCTGGACGGTTCGAACTAAACGCAATAATGCGTGATCCCATTCGTCTTGCCGTATTAGTCTTCGATGTTTGGTCCGCCATCTTAATATGTAGACTTTTATTCGGATGAGTTTACTGAGAGATGAGTGTTTGTTTATTAACCAATCAATTGCTGACTGACTAGTTAGTATTTGAAGATGTGAATTGAATGTCATCTCGACTGATGTCTCGGAAATGTGCTGCCCTTCATATGGTTCCTTATTTAGCATGAAATTGGGTCCCTTCCACCAACTGTCCAGTGACTTCATTTTTTTGCGGTCACTCCTCGAGACGCACAGTCTGCTGGATTATCTTCCGACCGAACATGTTTCCATGATTGTATGTCGCTAAGGGCTTGAATTTCTGCGACTCGGTTGGCAACAAACGGTTTCCACGTGGACGGAGATTTCTGAATCCATGCCAGTGTGATCATGGAATCGGTCCATAAGGTTATGTTGGTGATGTTCACTCCTAGAGCTTTGATTACTTGTTGTACTAGTCGGCTTAATAACAATGCTCCACTTAGCTCTAGGCGAGGGATGGTTAGTTTGGACTTTATAGGAGCCACCTTAGTTTTCACCGTGAGTAGTCTGGTGATTATTTGGTCACTGACGGTAATTTTACTGTATATTACCGCCGCATAGGCGGATTCGGAAGCATCACAAAATCCGTGTAGTTCAATGCTACAGTTGTTTGTTGAATAATTAAGGTATCGCGGTATCTTGATGGCTTGACTTTCATTTAAATCCTTCTTTAGATGATCCCATTTCTCAGAGAATTCAGATGGCAGTATGTCATCCCAGTCCAAATCCAAACTCCATATTGTCTGATACATTAGTTTGCAATTGATGGTTAGTGGTCCCAGCCATCCCAGAGGGTCAAAAATTATTGACATTTCCGACAAATATTGCCGTTTGGTGAGTTTGCTCTTATTAGGTGGTAGCTGGACGTGGAAGATGAAGTGATCTCCTGTTGGATTATAACGAATTCCTTATGTTTTAATCGCATGTTCGTCAGTGAATGTGAGATCACCGATCATAATTTTGTCTTCCGGAACTTCAGCCAAGAGGGTCTGATGATTGCTAGACCATTTACCCAATTCCATTTTTCCCTTCTTTAGAAGTTTAACTAGTTGGGATTGCAGCTGTTGAGCTTCTTCGACGGTGTCAGCGCCCGTTAAAACATCATCTACATAGAAATCACGTTTAAGGATGCGACTCGCTTCTGGATGTTGAGGGAACTCATCTTCAGCCAGTTGATGTAGTGTCCGAATTGCGAGGTAAGGTGCGGCGGATGTTCCATACGTAACGGTAGTGAGTTGGTATTCTTGTAAAGGTTGATGTTTATATTCTCTCCAGATGATGGTTTGGTAACTCTGATGTTCTTCCTGCATTCGTATTTGGCGATACATCTTCTCGATATCGCCGGTGAACACTATACGATGTAGTCTCCATCTCAGTAATATGGACCATAAGTCATTTTGTAGTGAAGGCCCAATATGCATCACGTCATTTAGACTTAGGCCTGTAGATGTCTGCATGGACGCATTAAACACTACCCGAATTTTTGTGGTATCTGTATTCTTTAATACCGCATATGATGAGGCAGATAATACTTCACTTTATTGGGTTTAACCGGTTTCATATGTTGCAAATTAATGTACGTGTTCATAAAATTTACATACAGCTTCCTTAGGTTAAGGTCCCGATCCAATTTCTTCTCCAATTGTAAGAAACGTTGGAGTGCTCGATGTTTGGAATGTCCCAATAGGTCTACTTGATGTTCTTTAAATGGTATTTGAACAATATATCTTCCATTATGGTCTCGGCTGGTTGTCTGCGAGAAAATCTGTTCACATTCATGTTCGATCTCTGGCCTATCCCTGTTGATTGGAATTTCCTCTATTTCCCAGAATCGCTCCATATTTTCCTCGTTTTTGTTTCCAATATGAACTGCAGCCCTTTGTGAACCTTCGTTGATTGGAATTGGACCAGATATTACCCAACCGAGGCTAGTTTTTATTGCTACTTGGCTTACCCTTAATTATTTGAGTGCCAATGAAGTCACTGTACTTCATATTGACTGAATTCATATTCATATTGACTTCAGATTCTGATATATTGACTGTAGTTTGTTGCAGTGGTGTACCAAGGATTTGAACCGCGGATTCCGTGATCAAAGAGACTTGTGATCCTGGATCTATTAAAGCTCGTACATTAGTTGGAACACCACAAATGGAATTGACTGTTACAACGGCTGTTGCTAATAATGTTGTTTGAGTACCCTCCAAGGTCCCAATTGATACCCTTTTTTCTGGTTGTTGAATTGGTTCGTGTAACAGCTGATGGTGCCTATTTTTACAGATGGCACATGCGGATTTCTCGTCACATACTAACTTCGTGTTATGCAACAATTGGTGAAAACAGGCAATTGGTGCAAAGTCCCGCTCTGTTGATGAAACAATGTGTCTTTTTATGCTAATATTGCGAAAGTGGTGGCATCGCGTGATGAAATGCCCGTATTCTTGGCAATAAGAACATGGGATCGTAGATTTTGGTATAATCGGTCTCTGGTGGCTGCTTTCCGTATTTATGAGTACTTTTCGCTGGACCTTGTACTCAGGTTTAGCTGCTCTACTGGTTAATGATTTGTTCAATCCGGAGGCTTCTAACGATTGAAACCTTCGTAATAAGAATTCTAAGCAATTTTTTAACGGTGCCACTTCGCGTGGGCAATCGAGGCTGTTCTCAAAACGCTCCAAAGTGTCGGAGTCTAACTTCTGCATTACAAGATGTGCGACAATGGCTTCAAATGGGTTTTCCAGCTGGAGATTTTTGATGTTGTGTATAGCATCTCGATGATGGTGTCATGCAAGTTTCTGATACTTGCGGCTGATGGATGTTGTATGTTGTACCGGCATTGCGACAAATTCTACACTAGACGTTTAGAATCGATCCTGATTACCTAGATATTTTTTCAGATCCAGGAGAGACAATTGGGTTTTACTATGCCACTGTGCGACTTTTTCGTCCAAATGTACCGGCCACTGTTTCATTTTTAAAAAATGTCTAAATGTGCCATCCACCGGGTTATAATTCGTATTTGAAGTACCAACATATTTTGAATAGTAAAATTAGTAAGCTCTTAAAATCACGTTTTGCAGTCAATTTTCTCAACCCAACAAAAGGCTATCTAAGACTCCTCGAAATTCATTATTCGCTAACAAAATTGAGGTAAATATTGCCGAAACAGCTCGCTTTTAAAGAGACGGAGTTTAAAGTTGTTCTACAATTTCTTTTGGAAAAGACTGGCTTATACATAACTGCTTTCTAGTTTGGTATTATGTGAAAGTTTCGTCCACTTTGTACAATAGTTTATATTCCCACTATAATGCACTTGTTGGGCTTATGCTGTAATTTCTGCTTTACATCAATCGCAAACCCAATTTCATAAAGCTTCTGTTCAAAATCATGTGTTTGGGCCCAAATGTGCCTTTTCGATTTCAAAGAAACAGGATACTGAAATATGACTACTAGCTTAACAATATAATATTTGACCTAATAAAACGTTTGTCAGACCTTGACTAAAATTTTATTAATGTTTACATGACTTTTGGAGCTTCCATCCAGTTCGTATCGATTTGAAAACGCTAACTGTCTTTTATTGCTAGTTCCTTAAGCCTTCTTTTCCTCTTTGAAATGCCATTTTCGGAAGGATTTTGAGTCCTAATAAAAGTAAAACTGGACCGAACAAATTATGAAGTATTTTAACCTTGAAAGCCGATTAAGGGTTCTCAAGTATTTCGGATTATCTCAAATAATTTTCTTGAGTAAACGATTCCATTGCAACGCCGCACTGTAGGGTCATGGTGTTGTATTTTACTTTGTTCTGTTTCTGAATAACATCGGTTTTTGTCCTTGTTTTAACATGGTCTTAGGTCTTATTTTAGTATAAGATGCCTTCAAGAAAAACATAGCAATACCTCTTTAGGATTATAAGTATCTAGCTTTCTGTAGTAGTTCTTTATCTTGACCCTCTAAAAAAAGCACTGTGATATTTCTCTTCAGACAACGCCATCTATTGCATATAATGAATAACTACACCAGCTGTCCTTCTAACAGGTTGGTCAGGCTTCGATAATCCTCATAAAACCGGATTCATTCAGCTTTCCTTTACATTGACTTCTAATTTTTACATAGCTACCGTCTTGGTGGTTTTTGGCCAAAAATCTAAAACAAATGTCCAAATGGGGCAGTAGTTAAACCTGGACAGTTGAAGCGGGCGGTACTATTGGTGAAGCTTTGCAATGTGTCAGATGGTTCGTCGTAAATCAGACCGTAGTTTTCAAAGATATAACCAAAGACTCTCAAACACGCGGATCAATTATTAAAAAACTACAATCGGGGATCTGGGCAATATCAACTACGACCCCGGTTTAAAGTGAAGAAATAAAGTGCAGGGTCATTCATTAAGGTAGACTGTCATGAAGCTATGCAATATACAAATCGGACCCTTTAGAGCCCTCTTTATAAATCAAGCTTGACTCTCATAACAGCCAGTAGATTATGGCGTAATTAAAGACGTTTGTTCTATCGTATATCCTATAGGATTCTTGCAAGAAACTTTTCAAAACTAGAGAACCAATTATCTATTGAGGACTCGTATCGCGCGTTATACTTAATCACCGTTGGTTCAAAACCATCGTTGGTGAATGATATGTCCGTTTGATTTCAGCGTGTCACATTATAGCTAACACTATTCCACGAAAAAATATCCACGAAAGAATTGTTTACAGTCCCTGACATCAATAAATCTTAAAACTAAAATATTTTATCTATCGCTTCCACCTTTTGTACTAAACTAGACAAATAAAGCTTTAACCAAGATTCCCACTTTAAGAAAAGCTTGTTATCGAAGAAACATTTGGTTTGTACGATAGCTAAAAATTTCCCCTAATTGCAATATAGTCTCAACTTTTCGTACTAAAATCTACATTTAGGCGTACAATAATTCGAAATAAAAAATTGTGCTAATTATGCTAATAAAAATTATGCTTATTGAATGGAGCTTAATTTATTTATTAAATAAATTAAAAAAAATCAATTAAAAAAAATATAGTTTATGTGTACATACTCTACACATAAAAATCTAGTACTACATAATTTCGTTTTCGTACACAAACATAACAAATTTAGTACATTTGTAGTTGATTGTTTTTGTGTTGCAAATGGTCGATTCTACTGTCACTTGTCATAATTTTTCTCAGTCTCGTTCAAAAGTGAATTTTTCTGTGTATCGCAAATTTTCGCCAGTGAAAAAATTGATTATTCTGAATTAATTAATTTCAGTCAAAGTGTCAAATATAAAATTAAAGTGATTTTCGATTGTTTTGTTGTAATTTTCTTGTGATGTTTTGTTTTTGTTGTTGTTCGAGCTGTCTTATTTAGAGACGGCCAATGATTTCGTTTTTATTTGTTTGTTTGTTTGTGTGTGTACTGTGCTGTAATTGTTTTCCACCAAAGTGAAAGAAAATTTTATTGAGATTTTCTTAAGAAATTAATTAAAGGAAAGAAAATTGTGTCATCATTGTGTATGTGCGTATTGTTTTGTATTCGTGCTGAAGAAAATAAAAATTTTCTTTTTCTTAGACAAGAAAGGAACAAAGTATTTTCCTTTTTTTCTACGTGAACGTCTTCACATACTAAAAAAAAGGAAAAAAATCGATCCTCGATTCTATACGGGACTTTAATTCGGGATAAAAGTGTTTTTCGATTAATAATTAATTATTCGACTGACAGCTCTGACCTCGGGAGGCGGGATCGAAATGGAAACACGATAGAATATTGCAGGATTTTTATTCTTTCGTTTTTCTCAAGCAAAGGTAAATGATTTTCTATTTCTTTATATGTATGTGTAAATCGTATTTAAACTAAGATGTGGGAAAAAAGATGAGATTCACGGTTTTAATCATCTTAAAACGGTTCAAAAGCTACCAATCAGTTCATAACGTCTTTTTCTTTGTTGTTTTATCTCTACTATCTGTTTACTTCGAACGTCTTATACTGAAACCAAATCAAGGACCTAACGATATATACGACATTGCACCATTATTGCGTGTTATGGGTCGATCTATGATTTCTGCACTACAACAGGTGAGACCTCGGTACTGGATAACTAAGACCCAGAAAATAATCTTTGAGTTATACTAAATATATGCTAGTATGTCTGTCTACTTTTATCACTGCCTTTCCAAGTTACGAAATACTGGAGACTCGTTCCAAATTATCTCCAAAATAGATTATGTTCTAGGCCTCTCTAGTTCTGTGAGCTATATATGAAGATATAAAAATTAGGGAAGACTTCGATATATTTTCTCATAAATTGCTAGTGTTGAGGAGCATCTGGATATTTTTTATTTACTCTTTTTATGATTCCTTGTATTTCGAACAGATCAGAAAAACTATGCTCCTTTGCACTACTCTCCCCTCATAGACCATGTGATTTCCGGCTTAGGTCACATTTTGCCCTTATCACGTCGTGTTCCTCGCAGTTTTGATATTAGTTTCGTCTTTTTTTTCGTCTGATGTACATGTAAGTATTTCTTTTGGCTTCGCTCTTTGTTTTTCGCATTACATCGGCAGATATGAAAGGAATTCCTAACGACATTTGCTATTAGTATCCTAGAATCCATTGTTTCTCGTACCGTTCTTTCACTCCCTCTATCTTCTTTTGTTTTACAACCAGCCATCTAAGAAATGTTGGGACAATCAATATTACTGACTCCTTATTTCGGTTTCGGTCACTCTGCATGTTGAACATGTCCCTTATTTTCTTCCAATACCTTGAAAAAAAGAGTTTTAGTTGTGATTCAACCCTTGAACCCACACAAGAATTTTGGCCACAGTGCATTTTTGTTTGCCTTTCACATCGTCAGCAAATACCCTGTCAGTTCCAGAAATCGTTGACATTTCCAAACAGTACTTGGCTCAAAAAGTATCAAATGGTGGTTTGTTTATTGTATAGTGTCACTCTCTATCTCATTAACAGTTAATCTGTATTCCATTTTGCCATTGGACTTTTAGAATTAGTGTTCTGGCTATGGAACCTTCTATGCTGATCTTATTTGGAATAACGATGTTGTTCATGTACACGTATAAAAACCAACTCGTTTCGTGCCGTCGTTTGGTCATCATTTTATGGCAACGGACTGAATCTCTGAAAACCATTATTATATTTGAAATCCCTTAATTCCTGGAACTATATTCCTGTTTCTGCCTATAGAATTTTACTGGTGATAGGACATTGTACCACGGGTCGTACAATGAGTTCTGCACTACACAGTCAGACCACGAAAACAAGAGCAGTAACATTGATTAGTGTACCTCTTGAAAAGGTTGTTTGTCTCTACCGTTGAATTGTTAAATGTACTCTCAGTGGGACATGAACATAACCAAAAGCCAGAAAATAGTACTTTTCGAGTTATACTGAATGTATGCTAGTATAGTTACGAAATCTTGGGGACAGACCTTTTCCAAATTATCACAAAATAATTCCAAAATAGCTTGTTGTTATATTTTCTATAATTGTGTAATTTTCCAGTTCTGGGCCTCCCTAGTTCTGTGAACTTTATATGAAGATACAAAACTAGGGAAGAAATCGATATATTTGCTCATAAATTGCTAGTGCTGAGGAACGTCATTCAGGAAGCGGTTGCAGGCAAAGTACTCCACCAATAGGGTAAATCTACAAATTTTTATATACTCGTTTTATTCCTCAAAGTGTTTCGAGTAGATCAGAAAAGCTATGCTCCTCTTCACTACTCTCCACATATGGACCATTTAGAAAAAGCCGGCTTAGGTCACATCTAGCCCTGGTTACGACTTGCTTTCTGTAGTTCTTAGTTTTGGCTACCTCTTCGTCAAATTTGTATTTTGTATCGTATCGTCAGATATTCGCTATTAGTATCCTTTTCAGACCGTTCTTCCACTTCCTCCATCTTCTTTCGTATTGCAACCAGCCAATTAAGAAATTTTTGTAAAATAAATTTTTGGAAAAATAAGAACATAGTCTAGCCAGTTCAGTAGGGAGACCAAACGCTTTAGCTCTGTTTTTTGTGTAGCTAACTGCACGTTTGATCATTTTGCCCTATGTCAGCTAATCTCTTTTTAAAGATATCAATCAACACTCTGCATGTTGAACATGTCTCTTATTTTCTGTCTTCCAATACCTTGAAAAAAAACCGACCAAATGGTGGAGAGGTATAAGCTATAGAAATAGGAGTGGAAGGTACCAGGTTCGAATCCTGATAGGGACAGGATGCAAAAGAGATTTTTCACCATCTGATTACGATCGATAGTGTGCATGACCACATCTAGGACCCCCTGTTTGAGAGCAGAATTCATGGCCAGAATTCATTCGAACTGTCATGGAGCTATGAAAGGTGCAGTTGGTTCTACGTAAAATGTACCTCGACTTGGCTATGTACGTCCTTAACTTGGCTATGTATTGGAGTCAAGAAGAACTTAAATAAGCGAATCGCGAAAGAGTTTTACCGAGTGATCCCAAAACAGATTGAGAAAGACAGACAGATACCTCGAAAAAAATGAGGCTTAGTACGGCAATCACTATATCTGCCATTGAATCGCAAAGCGATGTATACATAAAACCTGCTAATATGGATACATGGAAGGATTCATTACATCGACATAGAGTACTGAAACAACTCGCTCTCTATAGTCGGTCTATTTAGTCATAATTTAACACTAACGGACTGAATCTCTGACAACCATTAGGAGTCAGTCAACTGCTCGAACTATTCCCGTTCTCTGACTAGTTATTTTAATTGTGATAACTATCTAGGCTTAGTGTAAGTTGGAACTCGAGAGAACGTTATTCATTCTCTATACTAACCTTGGGTCTGAGGTTCCCATGATTTAACATGAGTTTTATCTCTGTGTTCTTAAGAGTTTTACCATCGACCTAACGTATCTTGTAATGTGAAATTAAACCCGATTCAATCCAAGTAAAACTGATGATCCTGTTATGCTATTCTCAATATTGCTCATCCGTAATCGCTATAGCCATCATTGCGCCTTATTTAAGTTTATAGTCACTTGGCCAGTTACATGGAAAAGTTATATTGCTAGTATGAATTTTAGCCAAAACTCAAAAGGTCTTGATTTAAGCCCCTCGTCATACTGTTTCCGATAAAGATCCCAGTTCGCTCTCGGTTCTCTGGAGCTGGCATTTGCAACAGCTATTTCTTTGAAAGTACGATATGTAGAATCTAAATTCAATTCCTGTTCCATGATACTTTCCTCGCATTTAGAACCCTAAGTCTCCTCACATCCAACTTATAATTATTTGTAAGATTTTTCAATTTTGAAATGAAAAGAAGGAGTGAAAGAGATCAGTTACTCTCTTTTTAAGGCAATGTATAATAAATTTCAGTAGTGGTAACGGAACGCTTAAAGCTTGAAGGTGCTATGATATTCTGAAGTAGGTAAGATCTTTCTTATTCATGATCAACCATTGGGCGTAGTTCTGAGGTGTTCTCCCTGACAAACCCGCATTTGATTTTTTCTGGTGGTACAGGATGCCATATTATTTCAGGAAACTGAAATTTTGTGATAGGTTCAGGTCCTGCTTAATGGCAGGAAGCCCTAGGTTCGTTATTGTTAGTATTAATATTATCTAGGAGTTCATAGTGTTGACTGGATTTAGTTCGATCGAATCATCCAGATTCAATGAAATACAATAAATGGCCAGAGATAAATTTTGGTACAAAGAATTCGAAGACGTTGCAAAATTATCAACTTTTAAAGTTAGTCACTATATGGTTGATGTTATAGTTCCATGCATTCTGGTTAACACCATTTGTTTTACAATTTACCCTAGCAGTTTAAGTTGGGCAGATTTTATCTTCTAATTGACAAATGGTAAAGTGTGCGAAAAATTAGTAAGCGAAAAATCTTGGTTTCAATAACTTAGGTTATAAACATTGAAGAAGGGAAAAATAAGGCTTATTTGATTTTGTATATATTGAGACAAGGCGCGCTATTTATTTATTTTCATTTATGGATCCAGTTATCTTCAAGAAACATAATAACAAAATGATATTTGCAATATGTAGTGAATATTTCAAACATTTCACAAATATTTGACAAACATTTCACAAACATTTGACAAACATTTCACAAACATTTAGCACATCAGTACTTTCATCTTCGTTATCGAATTGAAAGTTAGATCAATATTTTGAAATAGTAATGGTTATCAGTTGGTGTAAATCATATCGGCCTATAACTATGAAGGTGGCAAGCCCCTGTTTTACTATATAAAACAACTTTACTTAGTCATTCCAATAAAAGTTATCAATTTAAATATTTAAAGGTCAGTGGACTTGTTTCTTAAGTCTTAGTTGAGTTTGATTCTGACTCATGTACCACGAGTAAAGCGATAAACAAAAACATCAGTTCTCTCGAGTACAGTGAATTGTTTTAATTAATAATAAATCGACTATTGATTAATCGATTCATGACAGGTTGTTGTTGTTCATCAGTAACATCAATAAATTTTTATTGGAAATGATTCATCATGAACATCGAGCAAATATCAAAAATATATATATGTGGTTTGATTGAAACTCCATTCTAGTAAATTATACGCGAAAGTGAGTTCCGTGTATAATCAATTATCAGCGCATATTCGTTTGTTGTCATAACATCACAACATAAAATATAACTTCGCGGTGTTATAGGTAAGGGATTACTATACATAATACGCTATACCAAACCTTGCGTGATTTGCACGTATTAAAACGAAAATTGGAACAAATTTGTAATGTTTATATACTAATTAAATTTTTACTATAGTTACCTATACATCGTCTTATAAATAGCTACACTCGTATACACAATTTGATTACATAATCAGATTTACATAAATTTTGGTTGATGTGTGCTGTATGTGTTCCGCGTGTGCCAATCAAGGACACGAACTTTCTTATATACAAGTAGCACAAAAAGATATACAAGCATGATATAACCTATTAAGACCTATCGTACTAATAAATTTGTGTGCTGTCGCTTTAATTATCCAAATTGTTTGACGGTGCCATTCTCAGTGGTATGGATTGCTTATAACACCTTCGTTGTAAATTTTACCACCTGATCACGATCAGCGTGGAAGTTCATTTCATCAACATAATATCCTGATGGTGTCTCATTAGGCTAAAACATCTTCCAGCCAACCGGCTATTAACGAGCTATGTATATGGTAATTCTGTAGAGTGTGCACGGTTCAGTTGATAAATTCATTAACAGATAGCATAGGTAACGAAACTATCTACGACTGACCAGCAGGAATGTGCTGAAACATGACTACACTATATCTGTTTTGGGCCTCAATCAGAGCTTTCGAACCTCGAATTCATTGCTTCAAAATAAAAAGAAACGGATTAGAATTATCTAAAAGTTTTTGAGGAGCATGCAATAAGGCAGAATAAGGTTGACATGAGCCTAAAATCAAATTACTGCAACAACTTTTGTCAAAACAAGCAAAACAGTTCTATGCTAATTTTCCTGATTCGCACTTGCACCATTGAGGCAGTGTCCAGTAACAACATTCACATTTTTGTATGTTACACCGTTGATACGGATTGTAATGACGTTTCGTAATATTCCATAACAATTGATAATGTAAATGCACTCAAATATGACCTCCAAATGCAGCTTATAGTTCACGAGCTTACCGTTCTAGTATAGTTTAGGGATGGCTTGAGTGTTATAAAATTTTAAATATGTTTTCGATACTAAATTGACTCCTTAACCTGGAGTTGAAGGTTGTTCGCGGTCCCTATATTATGCAACACTGGTTAGATGCTATTAGATTTTCCATTATCGATTTTTTCATTTTAAATTGTTATGTAAATATAAATTTCTATTTGCGCTAGACCAACCTACCTTTGTCTGGAAAATAGGTATATATGTACACACATACACACACATAAAGAAGGAAATATATAAATAGGAAGGTATAAATGTTATAAAAGTTTATTGAAATTTATTCGCATGAAAAAAAAGGAAAATTTGTATTACAATTCTTTTCAGTATAGTTGACAAGTTAGATGCTGGCAAGCCACAAAATAAAATCATGATATATGTTAGAAAAAAATTAATTTTCCTGTTTTTTCCATTAATTTGTAATCTGTACGGTTATAAATAATCATTCAGTTGGTTAATACAATGATCGATCCCTATATACCATTCAATTGAATCTTTTCCAAATAGAATCCAAAACTCTTCTTCCTCCTATAGTGCTCTTCATTTCCAGGTTGTAGTTTTTTTTTTCGGTTTTAACAGGCCATTATTGGCCCGTACCGTGTCAACAATCTGACTCCAACGGTTTCGATCACGAGCCAGATCTTCATACTGTTGCAAGCAGTTGAAAGATGCCAGATCACTTTCTACGCCGTGGAGCCATCGTCGCCGACAGCGACCTCTTCGTCTACCGAAAGGCGGTTCTCCCTTTAAAGATCGCTGTATCATTCGGTTCGGATCAGCACGCAGAACGTGACCGAGCCGGCGTACTCGCTGTCCTTTGATTTCATGCACGATATCAGGAATTTGCATTAAATTGCTGATCTCGTGATTGAAAAGAACTCGGTAAGTGCCATCGACGTCGCGTTTTGGACCATATATCACACGCATGATTCTTCTCTCGAATGTTAGAAGCCATCTTTCGTACTCATCCGTCAAGGTCCAACTCTCACAACCATACATGACAACGGGACTGATCAACACTCTGTACAGTTTCAGCTTATCCGTATTTGCAAGATATTTTGATTTCAGCAGTGGACGTAGAGGATACAAAGCCCGATTGCCAGTGGCAAGACGAACCTTGATATCCTCTCCCACACTATTATCGTGAGTAATGAGAGATCCAAGATACTTGAATCTCATCACTCCTTCAAACGTGTGGTTTCCACTACTGAAATCAATTGCGTCTTGGTCTCTAAAACCCGAAATTAGATATTTGGTTTTTGACTCATTGATTTTGAGACCAACGGAAGCTGAAAACTGCTCCAGTGGATCAAGTATCTCTTTCACTCCGTTGCCATTTAATGCAATCACACAAATATCATCTGCATAAGCAAGAAGTTGATTGGATTGTCGGAATAAGATGTGGTCCTGAGGTGTTTCACTTTTACGAAGGATGTATTCCAACATGAGATTACAAAGTATCGGGGAAAGCGTATCTCCTTGTCGAAACCAGAATTGATTGCAAAAGTTCTCGATAGCCTGTTCTCAACTTTAACACAGCATTGTGACTGCGTTACTGTCCATATTTTTTTGGTATTTCTAAATATTCAAGCGCATACCATAGCCTCTCTCGATTGATCGAGTCATAGGCTTGCTTGAAATCTAGGAACTCCTGGTGTACATCGCGAGATGTTTCAAAGTACTTGGAAAGAATCATCCGTAGCGAAAAAACTTGATCAGTGACTGACCGATTTGGACGGAATCCTCCTTGGTAGTCACCGACAATTTCCTCCGCTAAAGGAGTAATTCTTTTCAAGATAATGTATGACAGTAACTTGTATGCTGTGCAAAGGAGAGCTATACCGCGACGATACGATAGTTCTCGCATTTCATGCGATCACCCTTTTTGAAAATTGGGCATAACGCGGCCACTTTCCATTCATCAGGCATAACTTCATTTCGCCATACCAATCGAACAAGGTCGAAAAGACAGTTCCACAAAGTTAGCCCTCCGACTATCAAGAGCTCTGAATTAATGCAATCAACCCCTGGCGAACGATTTTTGTTTAATCTCTGCATGGCCATTGTGAATTCCTCATAGGATGGAATCTCAATGAACATCTCCGCGGTCTGTATTTGAGAGTATTCAAACACAGCTTGTGATACATGTGGAAAATTAAGTAGATCAGAAAAATGTTCACGCCATGTATCGAGTACCGCATCGACGTTAACACAGAGGTTTCCATCCTAGTCCCGAATGGCAGTTGACCGAGATCTTAAGGTATGGTGTAATTCGGTGATTCCTTTAAAGAAACCACGCGAATTGTGCTCATTGCTGAGTTGTTGTACTCTTAAGACCTTGGCCTTCGACCATTCGCGCTTCTTCAGTCTACAAATGCGTTTAGCTGTCCTTCTAGCGAGAACTGCTTTGTTTTTCCTTGCAATTGTAACCCGAGTCTGCGCTTCATTGTGGGCTATATTGCGTTGCTCAACAGCAAGACGACACTCCTCATCAAACCAATCATTTTTGGGCTTAGTTTTCACTATACCGAGAGTGTGCTGGGCAGCATCGACAACCGAGGTTTTCAATACTTCCCAGACACTGTTCACATCATCAGATTGGTAATTGGATTGCATAATGCTATTGCTGACAAGATCTTGATATTCTCGTTGCGTTTCTTCATTTATCAGACCTTCACAGGAGAATCGCGTTTTATATTCTCCTGTCCTCCTTGACTTGTACGAAAATTTCCATCGTAGCTTTGCAGCAACCATAAAATGGTCACTGCCTACGAATTTTGTTGACGACCGATACGATCTCACGTCTTGAACAACCCGAGCCCGGTCTTTTGAAATCAATACATGGTCAATTTGGCTTCGGGATGTGTTACGTGGATGTGTCCAGGTTTCCAAATGGATGTTTTTGTGGGAAAAGACTTGGAGTACTTGCCACTTGGAGATCATGTGCGATCGCAAAGTACATCATTCTTTCCCCATTTTCGGTCGCAGTTTCGTGTCGGGAGTACGGACCTATGTTCTTACATAAGTCGGTCTGATTTCTGCCAGCTCTAGCATTAAAGTCACCAATCACCAATCTGATATCGTGCTCAGGTATAGGGCCCATCAGATTATTCAAATTATTGTAAAATGAGTCTTTATCTTGGGGTTGGCTTACATCAGTGGGCGCATGTACACATACAATTGACAGGTTGGCTAATCTCATGTGCAAGCGAAGCTCACACATTCGATTATCGACTGCTTGGAAGTCTAACACAGCCTTTTTTATCTGCGGCTTAATGAGAAAGCCAACTCCAAGATTTCCGAGGTCATCTCCACTGTGTAGCAACGTATAGCCTTGGGACACATGGACTCCACTTTTAGGCCATCGAGTTTCTTGGAGCGTTACGAGTTCCAGCCGATACTCCTTCATACATGTAAGGCCGTCCAACGCGCCAGGTTTTCTTAGTGACTGCACGTTCCACGTGCTGATCCTCAATCCCGTATCCGGGTACTTATGCGGGGGTCATTGTTATTTAGGCGGTATCCGATTTATGGTTTTTGTTGACATTTTTAACTATAATTGTTTTTTACGGATGCGGGTCGTCAGCCCAGCGATCCAACCAGATTTAGTCGCCTCCTACGACAAGCTCTGGATACTGTGGTGGTATTCTATGGATCTCATGTTTCGTTCGAAATATTTACGAAACATGGTTGCCCCCACCCACAGGGCCTAAAAGGTCCAGGTTGTAGTACTGCCGATAAAACTGCCCTCTTCGTGATGACCGATGTGCCCTTGTAACCTTTCGTACGATTCTCGGTCCACAATTTCATTGACCATTTCATTTAATTGTATAGCTTGACCTTATCGAAGTTCAGCGTTTATCTTTCTAATTCCAATACGAATTCATTTCTCTGCTTGAAGTCTGTAATACGTCCTTATTTAATTTATCCACTTGCTACCACGTCGTACAATCGTCCTCATAATTCACTAATCGAACGTTATTATTCTGAATAGCCCATCTGCTTCTCGCGTAATCGTGAAGTTGTAAAGTAAGACTTTTCTGTTTTTCATAATGGATGTAGTCAGTTTTATCAAAAATCCAACGTCCAATCTTAATAATGTCATCTCAGGACCTCGTTGCTCGTCAACTATTTTTTAGTCTAGTGTTTCCTGTTAGTGTCAATTGCAATCGCCGTCATATAACCTGATTGTGTTATTTGTAGTCTTATTTGTTAAAGCACATCTCTGCAAAAGTTTATTTTGAACATAACACCGCATCATCATGCGGATCCCGTACACCATACATAAATACGTTGATCTTGGTCAACTATGTATATCCCCACCCGTCCCGATGCGTTGTGCGAAATACACTTATTTCTCAATATCCGAATATCTGACATCATCCTTTCAACGCCATATATAATATGTTCCTTCATTCCTTCGTATTTCTCCAGAACTTGAAAACAAAAAGTAAACTCCAGGACTTATTCAAGCTCTCTAGATGACTCTTCATCTCACTCCCTTATATACATTCTCAGCTAACAAACGGCAGTACGTCTATTCTGTGAAACAACAACATCGCTATATACTAACATCCATTGAGGCGATATTTCTAACTCTTGTACGTGTGCCATAAGCATCTGGTTATGTGATGCGATCGTGAACCCCAAGGTTTTAAAGTACTTTAAAGATGGTTCAAAATGATTTGGTTTGTAGATAAACCTCTTTCCATCTCCCACACTATTGCATCGTTGTTCAGTTTGAACTTATTGTGTCAATAGAAGTTGTGATCTAGTTGAGGTATAATGTAAAGCTTCCATTAAACACGTATTGAAAAAATGTCGTGAACTTGCACATTATGGTCGCTTCATAACGCCGAGTGATAAGCCACTCGCTTCACATATAAGCTTTGGTTTTATATTGAAGCTATAAAACATTAATGAGTGATGAAAAGATGAATTAGACTAGTCTGGTCCAAATTGGATCAGACTAGTTTAGTCAGCTTACGACATCTCAGATAAGAAGGATCGTGCAGTTTTAACAATAATCTTGTTTGAATTCATTGGACTGACCACCAAATGGCGCAGTGGTTAAAGCTGTGGCAATTGGAGCGGGAGGTACCGGTTTCAAATCCTGATAGGGGCAGAATGCAAAAGAGAATTTTGAATAAAAACATCTATAGACTGGCATGGAGCTATTCAATATGCAGAAGGTTCTACGTAAATCGGACCTAAATCGTACGTCCTCGATTTGGCTACGTTATAGCGTAGGACGTAAGTAGGCCGTAAATAAGCGAACCGCGAAATAGTCGGAAGAGCCGTGAGCCCCAAAACAGATTGCAAAGATAGAAACAGATAGATAGACAGACAGACCGACTGAATTCATTGGCATATCACTTGTAATAGTTGTCTGTAATTACGACCAAAATCCATTACTCATATTTCACGAAAAAGTCGATCTATAGTCAATTTACTACATCTGTTGGTATCATCGTAAATTTGTAGCACGTTTAATGTTGGTTGTATCAAAAAAATAATCGAAGATATATTTAACCGCGGTTCATTCGCAGTATCTCTGCATATATGTTTCCAACATTTTTGTCATAATTGTCTCCAAACAAATTTCTAGACAAAAAAGTTAATCCAATCCGAAAATTGGACCTTGACGATTGAGTATATTGATAAGATCGCTGATTCCTAAACTAAAATCGAAGCATTTTATTGAATAAAAATAAAATCTATCCTGAATAATTTATAAACTTTTTAATACAAGAAGCACAGTATAAAAGGCCAGGAAGTTATCTTGAAACCAATTTACAAAACCCATATTACATACAGTCAGTTTGGATTTCCGTAGACAAATTGTATAATCAAACTAAATTGAGTTCGGTCTCTTTTGTATTGAACCGCAGCAATTATAATGTGACGTTAAATCAATTTAACCCAAGTCTTGCGTGCGGTCGATAAACCAAATCTTTATTATTGATCTTAGACGTGTACATACAATTTGGCGCCATATGATTAAAAAACCGTGCCGCTAGCCCTAATCTTTGGGTTTGTATATTCGTTATGTTAACTAGTCGCTAAAATATTTATACCTTATCGAATATTTCTTTACTATATATCTTATCGTCTATAATCGATAGATAATTTGCGTATGTCAATGCTAGCAAGAATTAATACAAAATTTTATCACTTTGTAAATTTTAAACTATAGTTCTTCCCTGTATTAGATTGAGTCAGAGCACGACTCAAAGTCACATACTGCCACTGAATATTACTATCGTCCATCTTAAGCTGACTATACCTTACCAAAACCTTATCGTTTGGCCAGATCAGAGAATCAGTTTATATATAGCAAACTCTATTGCTGACCTGCTTGGTGAGGTGTGATAAAGAAGGCCTGTCACGCGAGTTCATCAGGTTTCATGTTTTACTAACCAGAATGCATGATCAAATTCTACTTTCTGTTTTCACAATCAGTGTGCTTTAAGATTATGAGGGCGCTCATCGTTTCAAACTATCCATAATCAACGTTCCGTGAGTAGCGAACAATATCTCGCTATAATCTGTTGTGGAAGGCATTACCTATCTTTTTATGATTTTTTGCTGTGAAGTACATTTTTTTAGCTGAATCTGTTAGATTACATCGATTTGTCCAGTTACTGATCAGTTACTGTTAATATGGCATTTCTCTCTAGACCAGATAGAACAGCCCTAGAGTTACCATTTTTTTTTAAATCTAACAAAGTCATTGTTAAATGATTTCTCGTGTCACATTTAGGATTAACTCAACAAGAAATTTTAAAATGCCTCAAAGGTCTAGGAGTGATCCAGAAGCAAGGATATTGGGTGTCATACGAGTTAAAACTGAGAGTTTATATTCGGCGTTTATTTGCTTGAAAGGCTAAAACAGAAAAAATTTCTGCATTACATTTAGAGTGGTGACGAAAAATGGGTTTATGACGATAACCTAGGCATTGCGATAACCCATAAAGACAGAAGATTATTATCGAATGCAATTAATGCGTTTAAACTGATTCACGCTATATTTTCTAGACATTGCTTCCCCTGACTACCACCTGTTTCGATCGGTATCACATTGGCTGGATGACCAGTACTTTCGGTCTTATGAAGAAGTCAAAATTTGAATCGCTTCAATAGTTGTATACAGCTAATCTATAAAAGAGTGTGAAATTATCCTAGCACAAAAATTATGGAAAATATCCATCAGGCAATACTAATTTTTATTAACTATTCCTTGTGACCGATCTTGTGTAATAAGGATACGGCAGGTTACGTGAGATGAACCACATACATTTGTTCCAATCACATCATACGGGTGACCTTGAACTCATAGTGAGAATGAAGCTAGTGTTGCCTGATGAAGATTGCATATTTTTTCTGAGGTAATTTCACCACCTATCTATAGTACACTTTGCATCTGTTTTGTAAAGTCATTTAAATAAACGACATCAATGTATAAAAGAGTATCGAGGTTGGATATATTTTGTGATGCAAATTACAGCAATTTGTTACATTCAAATTGGTGAGAAAATTTTGGTTAAAAGTCAGGTAAAATGTTCGACTTGAACACATGTTTAACAAGACTAAGATCTTATAGCGAGAATTGTCTCAATAAAATCCTATACGTGGAAAGTTACACTAACAAAACTTTGCGTTATCCTGAACATAAAACAAGAGTAGGTATAAAATGTGACCCTCTTATCCATTTCGCAAGCTTATCCATTTAGATGTAACTTCAGACCAATGTGAATAAAATTTTTTTTTATTAATTTAGAATTTCCCCACAGGTATAAGTGTTACCTTGTTTTATACTAACAAGGTAATATTTTTACTTTTACTGAAGAAACGTATTATACATACATTATACGTTGAACCCACGCTGTAAATATATACCCTAATCTGTATAAGTTGGTAAAATAAGGAAATTGAAATAATAAAATGTAATAAAACACGAAAAAGGATTAAATATTTAAATAATATTGGTCTAGCGGGGACAGTACTCTATACGGCTGGGTAGCTTAGTACCTATGTTTATCCTTCTTCTATATGGTGTAATAAAATTTATAATTTTTTTTGTATGTTCGAGGTACTAAAGAGACTCCTTTTTAGTAGTAAGCTTCAGATGCTGCTTCGAGATCTTATAGAATTGCAACAATTCACGTTTGATAGTTCACCATTAACTCATATTCATTCATAGTTCGATCGATTCGATTGGCCGAGTAGTTGTTAAAACTGCGTCAATTAGAGCCGCCATAGGTACCTAGTGTTGGTCCAGGTTTTGACCGACCCATCTTACATGTTTAAAACGATCAATTCAAGTGAATATAATTAATTGTTATTAAGAGCCATCTATACCATACTGGAAGGTAAATACTGAAGCTTATGTTTTTTCAAGAACATTACTTACTTGTCAACAATCAGATTTCATTGGTTTCAATGAGCCAGTCTACTGTTGACTATCGCTTTCCTTTTGCCTACCGGAAGGTACGCCGTAATTAAGTATACCAAGTCTCTGCGAGCTTTTACTCATCCTTAAAAAATCTTAACGTTTAAGTAGATAAATATAAATCAAATGCGATTAGAAAACTTGTTTCGTAATTGTTCAAATAATTTCAGCAGTGGTTAAAGCTGGAGGGGAAGCTACGGGGTTCGAATTTCCATAGGAGCTGGAGGGAAATCGAGTTTTTATCATTCGATTACGATCGGTGATGTGAATGAACACATATACAATTGAAGTGTAGAATTTATGGGCTGAGTAAGTTCTTAAGAGTGGCAATGGTCTACGTAAATCAGAACTATAACTGTATACGTCCTCGATTTCGGTAAACCGTTATAAGGGAGCTGCGTAATAGTTCGTATTTCTTCTGTCTGCTCCAAAGCTGATAGAACAGAAATAAACTAAAAACTGTTCAAAAGCGAAGATCTGGACCTACTTTCGAATAAAATCCAGCTTGTATTAAACTGGGGCGTCACATAAGTCGTTCTTTCACCGATTGCGCATTTGGAAACTGATCCGCTGTTATTTCGCGTATTTGTTTATCATCGAACCTAATATTGCATTAGAATACGTAAGACGTTGATTTCCCGTAAACCTATGCGCATTAACCGTTCCTCGTGTTACCCGTCCTGGCGTAACAAATGGTGGTATTTTCTCCTTTAATTCTGCAGAACATTTACCATTTATTAATCTATAGAACACGCAGAGTTCTGCAACATCTCTGCGGTGCTGTAGGCTGTCTAGATCTTTCGTAAGTCTGGGGTTTCGTATTATTCGACTCCGGCATTTGGGGAGTGTGTCGTTGATTATCTCCCATCTAGCACAACGTTGATCTTTCGGTCTTTGAGAAAGCTATTTATCCACTTGAAGGTCATCGAATCCAAGCCGTATGTCACAAGTTTACAAATGAGATTCTCATGCCAAACCTTGTCAAAAGCCTTGGATATATCCAAAGCGATTGCAAAGGCTTCTCCGTGGTGCTCAAGGGCGAGATTTCATTTGTTTGTAACATACGTCAAGAGATCGGTTGTGGAGCGGCTTTCGCGGAAGCCATATTGTTTATCTGAAATTATTTTATTAATCTCAAGATAATGCACCAGTTGTTGGTTAATGCATTTCTCAAAAACTTTAGCCACGGCTGACACAATTGATATTGGCCGGTAGTTTGAAGGGTCAGTTTTATCACAACCACGTTTAAGAACTGGTTGCACGATCGCACTCTTCCAGGCGTTCGGGTATTTACTTTGCTTATAAGAAAGGAGAAAAATTTTAGTTAATATTGGAGCCAAGTCACTGGCAAACTCCTTCAATATTCGAACAGGAATTCCGTCAGGTCCGGTGGCCTTATTTATGTCCATTGCCTTCAGGTTCCTGAAGACAATATCCTCCGAGATGTTGACAGGATCCATTTTGGAACCACAATATGGAATTGATGGAGGGTAACTCCATCCGGGACAACTAAGGTCGATTTCGAAGTGAAGACGTTTGCCAGTAAGTCGGCCTGCAAATATGGATCCACCACCAAAGCACCATCTGCACATTTCAATGCTGAAATAGATGTTTTGGAAATATTGGCAACCGATGGGACCATCTGGAGATTTTCAACTCGGAAGCCTTAGCGGCTTTCTTGTTGTCAGCTCTTTTCGCTTCCTTAGCACAGATTTTTTTACAGTTGTTACGTGTGGCCTTATATACTTCAAACGAAATTTCGTTGCGCTTATATTTCTTGTGAGCAGATTTATTTTGTCTGGCTGCTTTGGCGGCTTCTTTTGAAAAGATTTTAAAATTAGGATTGGGATTGGAAAAGGATGATGGGATATATTTATTCATTCCATGTAGAACGGTTTCGGTGAAATTGGAAACGGCGTCGTCTATTTGATTGTTTTAAAAACAATGGCTCTCCCACGAGAAATGTTGAAAAAAAAATGACCGACCCATCATTGTCGGCCTCGTTAAAATGCCATAGACGCCTTGGCTGCTGTCTAAATTCTGGTGGTGTTGCGACAGATATTTCTACTGTTATCAGGTTGTGGTCAGAATTTCCAATTCCAGCCTCGACACGCGCTTCCATGGAATGCGGAATTGTTGTAAGACAGAGATCCAGAATATGACTACTTAAAGAATTTTGACATTCAAATGTGGAATCACTAACAATCTGCGTAAGGTCATGCGAAACAGCAAGCCACTCCGTCTGACGCCCAGCACAGTTCGTATTTTGGTGATTCAACCATTCTTTATGGTGGGCATTAAAGTCACCAACCCTAATTAATTCGAAGTAGGGATGTTGATTGCGAATGTCATCACATTTGACTGACAAAACCTCGAAGAAATTCATGGTTTCTGAATCCGTTTGATTGAAGGATCTATATAAACTAATTAAAAAAAGGATTTTATTAGGGAGGGATATTTTAAGAACAATAGTTTGAGCGGTCTTTGAGAAAATTTCGTACTTCTGATGTGGTCTTTAATAAATATGCACACTCCACGTTGCAACTCGAATGCTTGTTAGAAATGGTAGCGCTTGAAGTAGAATTCATTCTCGTAGATGTTATGAGATACTTTGGTTTCCGTTAGCACTAATATGTCGAGCCTGCGTGATTCGAGATGTTGATGTGCGCAATTTTTATTAGTCACGAGTCCACGGACATTGGCAAAATGGATGGTAAGGCTATCAATTGTATCTTTACGAGGATTATGCCTCGCCCCGCGACCCGAAGAGGCATTTTTCGGGGATTTTTTATTTTTAATACTCATGGTAAAAAAAACATTTTTGTGCGCAAAACTATGGACTTGGATTGCAGGTATCCCGTAGTTTATCGGTGAATGAATGTCAATACTATATGCCGCAAACAAATAAGATTGCCATGCCATAAACCTTATCAAAGGCCATAGATATATCCAAAGCGTTTCCAAACGGCTTTTCATGCGGTGTTGTTATACAATCAGATTTCATTTCTTCATATTTCTCGAAAATTTAGATACGATCATCTGGTCTCATAGCTTTTTTTGAGCTCATTTTAGATCAACTACCTAATTTCATTGAAACAACTACCATCATACAAAAAGTACTATCTGCATGATTTAATTCTAAACAAGATGATTTCAAAATATTTGTAAACGATAAGACCATATCCTGATAAAAATGATCGAATTTTAATATCAAAATCCTGAGGTTAGGCTTGTTTTCAGGTTTTATATCTTAGTGTTCGAATTCCATATAACACCAATTCCAATTTCTGAGAAAATAAATCCCAATTGGTGTTTACTTATCATTGTTATAAAACCAAATTCAAGCTATTGACAATTATCGTAAACCATCAAGTTAAATATTTCCAACGAAACATAAGACATATAAAATACCACCACAGTATCCAGAGTTTGTCGTAGGGGGCGACTAAATCTGGTTGGGTCGCTGGGCTGACGACCCGCATCCTAAAAAACAACAAATGTTAAAAATGTCAACAAACGAAAAAAACGGAATACCGCCAAAACAAAGAATGACCTGGAAACGAGAATGAGGATCAGCACGTGAAACGTGCAATCACTTTAAAAACTTGGCGCGTTTGACGGCCTTATACGATAGAAATTTTCGTAGAAGTCAGGGATAACATGCGAAACAACGCGATTCTCTTGTGAAGGTCTGATAAATGAAGGAACGTAACGAAAAACTCGATACCAATATGAAGAAGTAAACAGTGTCTGGGAAGTTTTATAAACCTCGGTTATCGAAGCTGCTCAGCACATTCTTGGTATTGTGAAGACTTTGCCCAACTGTCTTTTTAATCTTGTTCGATTGGTATGGCGAAATGAAGTTATGTCTGATGAATGAAAAGTGGCCGCGTTATGCCCAATATTCAAGAATCATGATCGCTTGAAATGCGTGAGTTATCGCGGTATAGTTCTTCTTTGCACAGCATAAAAGTAACTATATCAGAAATTATCTTGGTAAGAATTACTCCCCTCTTGTAAATACCTTTAAGCTGAAACGATCAGATCCAATGTCATGAATGGATGTGAGTTTGGACCTTGACGGATGAGTACGAAAGATAGCTTCTAACATTCGAGAGAAGAATCATGCGTGTAAAATATGGTTCAAGACGCGACGTTGATGTCTCGATCTTTGAAAGCTGAGTCACCTTTCAGTAGGCGAAGAGGTTACTGTCGGCGACGGTGGCTCCACGGGCCTATACAATGGCCGTAAAAAATTTAAGAACACACTTAAGTATAAATTCTTATTAAATTCTTTTTGTCTTACAGGACATCCGCTTTCTAAATAAATTTTATGTTATTTTTATCACTCATATATTCTCGCGTGGAATAGTCTCGAGCGAGTATCTTTTTCGAAGTTATGTACCAATAGAAATTACATTAAATTTATTTAGTGTTTAAGTAAACACATTTTTTTTATAGACTTTAATCCTTGTTACACTTTTATACATCCAAATAAAGGAATATAAATTTAATGAGATCAGGCACCTGTTGGACACAGTATACATATGTGTACGTATTTCCGTTTCAATTTTCATCAAACTATACATTTTCCCATCCATTTTCGAAAACAAAAAGGGAAAAGGTTGTTAATCTTTAAGTTTTCTTACCATATGCTGTCGAAGACTACATGCTCGTACCAATATCGATTTTAACATCTAATTTAAGAATAAGATACAGCACAACCATATGTTCACAGAATCCTTATTATGATATATTTTTTTAACACTTACATTAATTGAGATGATTGGAAGGATGCTTAAGTGTTCTAATATGTGTGTTATGTAACAGGATACGATACATAAAAACAAAAATAATAACAACGCACGCATAATATTGTTCTCACGCACAAACCGACCATGATGTGTGTGTATATCAGACGATAAGGATTTCTTGTGTTCGATCAGAGTCCATGTATTTCGCAAGAATTAAATTAAATTTTAGAAGACAGACTTTATATTAATATATAAAGATACACATATGTACACACATATACGAAGGAAGAAACCTACGAAATTTAATTTCGAGAAAGGCGTTGATCTTTTTAGTTATTTCAAGCATAAATTGCATTTTAGTAGTTATATAGACAGATTTTTATTTTATCTTATAGTTTTTGTTGTTTTTCGTTCTAAACCTTAGACCGCCTCCATATTATGTATATATAGTTAAATTAGTTGTTGTAAATACAAGACATTAATTATTTTATTGTATACACATATATGCTGACAGTTTTTTTTATACACTTATTCACCAATATACAATACATTATTGTCTTCAGATATATTGTACAAATTAATGACTTGACTGTTGTGAATTAATTGATTGCATTATATTGTGTACAGACTCTATATATACTTAGCATATTCTTAAGTATTTTGTAATATAATTACATGTTTATGACTTATATTGAATACAATCGATAAATGAATTTATGATCTATCATGTACCTACGGAAGAATTACCAGTCGATTTTTTAATTGGGTTCGTATGTTATTAGCGCAGACAGTTAGTTATGCATGATTGGCATCTTATACACTTAAACTAAGCCAAATAGAAACAACCTTCGTGGTATTTTATTAAGTATTTTCCTATACTTAACTTGATCATATCAATCTTTCGAAAATAGTGTACTGGTCTAGGGCCTATATAAAAACCCGATTTTAACACTTACACCAACTATCATGACACTTTCAACTGTCAAACCAGAAAAAAATACTATAATGATAGATTTCATATAATAAGTCCATAGGCATATGCTTAGGTATATGCTATCTTTTTTGTTGTTCAAAGCAGTCCCAACTCTTATCTCAAGTATCATGATACTTTTTACTATCAAACTAGAAAAAATTACTATCAAGATAGTTTCTATATACTAATTCAATAGGCATGTGCTAAGATATATATAATCTTTTTTGGGTTTAAGGCACTCCCAACTCTAATTTAAACTATCATGATACTTTTTAGTGTCCTGTCAGAAAAACTACTATCATGATAGTTTTCATATATTTAGTCCATAGGCATATGCTATTTGTTATAGGGTTCAAGGCACTTCCAACTCTATGCTCTACTATCATGATACTTTTTGCTATCAAACTAGAAAACATTACTATCATGATAGTTTTTATATACAAGTCAATAGGCATAAACTTAGATATATACAATCTTTTTTGAGGCTCCAGGCACTCCCAACTCTAATCTCAACTATCATGATACTTTTTATTGTCAAAAACGAATTACTATCATGATAGTTTTTATATACTTAATCTATATACATATGTTTAGAAATATCGATTTGAGGGGAGGGGGTATGTTAAAGGTACTTCCAACTCTAATCGCAACTATCATGATAATTTTTGCTTTGAAGATTGTGTAGTAATCTGGGTCCTATAAAAACACGATTTCAACACTAATCTCTACTATCATGATAATTTTAACTATCAAACTAGAAAAAATACTATCATGATAGTTTTCATATACGTAGTAGTAATCTTTTTTGTTGTTCAAAGCAATTCCCACTCTTATCTCAACTATCATGACACTTTTTACTATCAAATTAGAAAAAGTTACTATCATGATAGTTTTCATATATTTTATTTCAGTTCATTCTATCATGATACTAAGTCAATAGGCATATTCTTAGATATATTCCATGTTTTTAGGGGTTTAAGGCACTTCAAACTCCAATTTAAACTATCTTGATAATTTTTATTGTCATTATAAAAAAAAATTCTACCATGATAGTTGCCACATACTAACTCCATAGGCATTGCTTAGAGGTAGGAGTGCCTGGAACCCAAAAAGATGATACATATACAATGTACCATCTTCTTTGGGGTTCAGTCACTCCCAACTCTAATCTCAACTATCATGATACTTTTTGCTATCAAACTAGAAAAAATTACTATCATGATAATTTCTATATAGTAATTCAATAGGCATGTGCTAAGATATATATAATCTTTTTTGTTGGGTTTAAGGCACTCCCAACTCTAATTTAAACTATCATGATACTTTTTAGTGTCCTGTCAGAAAAACTACTATCATGATAGTTTTCATATATTTAGTCCATATGCATATGCTATTTGTTATAGGGTTCAAGGCACTTCCAACTCTATGCTCTACTATCATGATACTTTTTGCTATCAAACTAGAAAACATTACTATCATGATAGTTTTTATATACAAGTCAATAGGCATAAACTTAGATATATACAATCTTTTTTGAGGCTCCAGGCACTCCCAACTCTAATCTCAACTATCATGATACTTTTTACTATCAAAAACAAATTACTATCATGATAGTTTTTATATACTTAATCCATATACATATGTTTAGAAATATCGATTTGAGGGGAGGGGGTATGTTAAAGGCACTTTCAACTGTAATCTCAACTATCATGATAATTTTTGCTTTGAAGATTGTGTAGTAATGTAGGTCCTATAAAAACACGATTTCAACACTAATCTCTACTATCATGATACTTTTAACTATCAAACTAGAAAAAATACTATTATGATAGTTTTCATATACGTAGTGGTAATCTTTTTTCTTGTTCAAAGCAATTCCCACTCTTATCTCAACTATCATGACACTTTTTACTATAAAATTAGAATAAGTTACTATCATGATAGTTTTCATATATTTTATTTCAGTTCATTCTATCATGATACTAAGTCAATAGGCATATTCTTAGATATATACCATTTTTTTAGGGGTTTAAGGCACTCCAAACTCCAATTTAAACTATCATGATACTTTTTATTGTCATTATAAAAAAAAATTCTACCATGATAGTTGCCACATACTAACTCCATAGGCATTGCTTAGAGGTAGGAGTGCCTGGAACCCAAAAAGATGATACATATAAAATGTACCATCTTTTTTGGGGTTCAGTCACTCCCAACTCTAATCTCAACTATCATGATACTTTTTGCTATCAAACTAGAAAAAATTACTATCATGATAGTTTCTATATACTAATTCAATAGGCATGTGCTAAGATTTATATAATCTTTTTTGGGTTTAAGGCACTCCCAACTTTAATTTAAACTATCATGATACTTTCTAGTGTCCTGTCAGAAAAAATACTATCATGATAGTTTTCATATATTTAGTCCATAGGCATATGCTATTTGTTATAGGGTTCAAGGCACTTCCAACTCTATGCTCTACTATCATGATACTTTTTGCTATCAAACTAGAAAACATTACTATCCTGATAGTTTTTATATACAAGTCAATAGGCATAAACTTAGATATATACAATCTTTTTTGAGGCTCCAGGCACTCCCAACTCTAATCTCAACTATCATGATACTTTTTATTGTCAAAAACGAATTACTATCATGATAGTTTTTATATACTTAATCTATATACATATGTTTAGAAATATCGATTTGAGGGGAGGGGGTATGTTAAAGGTACTTCCAACTCTAATCGCAACTATCATGATAATTTTTGCTTTGAAGATTGTGTAGTAATCTGGGTCCTATAAAAACACGATTTCAACACTAATCTCTACTATCATGATAATTTTAACTATCAAACTAGAAAAAATACTATCATGATAGTTTTCATATACGTAGTAGTAATCTTTTTTGTTGTTCAAAGCAATTCCCACTCTTATCTCAACTATCATGACACTTTTTACTATCAAATTAGAAAAAGTTACTATCATGATAGTTTTCATATATTTTATTTCAGTTCATTCTATCATGATACTAAGTCAATAGGCATATTCTTAGATATATTCCATGTTTTTAGGGGTTTAAGGCACTTCAAACTCCAATTTAAACTATCTTGATAATTTTTATTGTCATTATAAAAAAAAATTCTACCATGATAGTTGCCACATACTAACTCCATAGGCATTGCTTAGAGGTAGGAGTGCCTGGAACCCAAAAAGATGATACATATACAATGTACCATCTTCTTTGGGGTTCAGTCACTCCCAACTCTAATCTCAACTATCATGATACTTTTTGCTATCAAACTAGAAAAAATTACTATCATGATAATTTCTATATAGTAATTCAATAGGCATGTGCTAAGATATATATAATCTTTTTTGTTGGGTTTAAGGCACTCCCAACTCTAATTTAAACTATCATGATACTTTTTAGTGTCCTGTCAGAAAAACTACTATCATGATAGTTTTCATATATTTAGTCCATATGCATATGCTATTTGTTATAGGGTTCAAGGCACTTCCAACTCTATGCTCTACTATCATGATACTTTTTGCTATCAAACTAGAAAACATTACTATCATGATAGTTTTTATATACAAGTCAATAGGCATAAACTTAGATATATACAATCTTTTTTGAGGCTCCAGGCACTCCCAACTCTAATCTCAACTATCATGATACTTTTTACTATCAAAAACAAATTACTATCATGATAGTTTTTATATACTTAATCCATATACTTATGTTTAGAAATATCGATTTGAGGGGAGGGGGTATGTTAAAGGCACTTTCAACTGTAATCTCAACTATCATGATAATTTTTGCTTTGAAGATTGTGTAGTAATGTAGGTCCTATAAAAACACGATTTCAACACTAATCTCTACTATCATGATACTTTTAACTATCAAACTAGAAAAAATACTATTATGATAGTTTTCATATACGTAGTGGTAATCTTTTTTCTTGTTCAAAGCAATTCCCACTCTTATCTCAACTATCATGACACTTTTTACTATAAAATTAGAATAAGTTACTATCATGATAGTTTTCATATATTTTATTTCAGTTCATTCTATCATGATACTAAGTCAATAGGCATATTCTTAGATATATACCATTTTTTTAGGGGTTTAAGGCACTCCAAACTCCAATTTAAACTATCATGATACTTTTTATTGTCATTATAAAAAAAAATTCTACCATGATAGTTGCCACATACTAACTCCATAGGCATTGCTTAGAGGTAGGAGTGCCTGGAACCCAAAAAGATGATACATATAAAATGTACCATCTTTTTTGGGGTTCAGTCACTCCCAACTCTAATCTCAACTATCATGATACTTTTTGCTATCAAACTAGAAAAAATTACTATCATGATAGTTTCTATATACTAATTCAATAGGCATGTGCTAAGATTTATATAATCTTTTTTGGGTTTAAGGCACTCCCAACTTTAATTTAAACTATCATGATACTTTCTAGTGTCCTGTCAGAAAAAATACTATCATGATAGTTTTCATATATTTAGTCCATAGGCATATGCTATTTGTTATAGGGTTCAAGGCACTTCCAACTCTATGCTCTACTATCATGATACTTTTTGCTATCAAACTAGAAAACATTACTATCCTGATAGTTTTTATATACAAGTCAATAGGCATAAACTTAGATATATACAATCTTTTTTGAAGCTCCAGGCACTTCCAACTCTAATCTCAACTATCATGATACTTTTTACTGTCAAAAACAAATAACTATCATGATAGTTTTTATATACTTAATCCATATACATATGTTTAGAAATATCGATTTGAGGGGTGTTAAGGCACTTCCAACTCTAATCTCAACTATCATGATAATATTTGCTTTGAAGATTGTGTAGTAATCTAGGTCCTATAAAAACACGATTTCAACACTAATCTCTACTAGCATGATACTTTTAACTATCAAACTAGAAAAAATACTATCATGATAGTTTTCATATACGTAGTAGTAATCTTTTTTGTTGTTCAAAACAATTCCCACTCTTATCTCAACTATCATGACACTTTTTACTATCAAATTAGAAAAAGTTACTATCATGATAGTTTTCATATATTTTATTTCAGTTCATTCTATCATGATACTAAGTCAATAGGCATATTCTTACATATATACCATGTTTTTAGGAGTTTAAGGCACTCCAAACTCCAATTTAAACTATCTTGATACTTTTTATTGTCATTATAAAAAAAAATTATACCATAATAGTTGCCACATACTAACTCCATAGGCATTGCTTAGAGGTAGGAGTGCCTGGAACCCAAAAAGATGATACATATACAATGTACCATCTTTTTTGGGGTTCAGTCACTCCCAACTCTAATCTCAACTATCATGATACTTTTTGCTATCAAACTATAAAAAATTACTATCATGATAGATTTCATATACTTAGTCCATAGGCATATGCTTAGACAAATATAATCTTTTTTGGGGCTCAACGCACTGTCAACTTTAATATCAACTATCATGATGCTTTTTGCTATCAAACTAGAAAAAAATACGATCATGATAGTTTGCATTTACTTAGTCCATACACATATGCTTGCACATATACAATATTTTTTGGGTTTCAGCGCACTCCAAACTATTTCGTGGTTCTCTTATTTACGTCCTACTTGATGCCATTACACCTATATCGAGGATGTATAGATGTATATGTCCGATTTACATAGAACCGTTTGCACATTACATAGCTTCATACCAACCTATAGTATACTGATACGTAAAATGAGTCGGAGACATAAAATTGTTCATTCATAGCACCGATAAGATGGTGAAAATTTTCAGATGGTGAAAATCGCTTTTAAATCCAGCCCTATCGGGTAAATCGTGATGACCTTTCATCTGATGAGAATTATCATATATGCCATACAATAACTGAACTGTGTTCTTAGCTTAACAAACAACCAAACTAATAGTTTTGAAAATATGTAAAAAAGAAGAGTAACAACTAGAAGAAAACCATTGATACATTTTGTATAGCTGGGCGAACTAAGGGAGAACTAAACCGCATGATACAAAATCAGTCCATATTAATTGAGGAGAGATGAACTTAAATAACCTGCAATAAACAAAGATATTTTAATTAGGCTAGTCGTATGCCATCTATACCAGATCACCGTGATAAATTGTTGATTGAAATGTTCAATTCGAAAGGTGAAAGACATGAGATTACCTTTTGCAATAACATACTTAGGCTTTGTTGTTCCAATAAAAAACTGCTACCGAATATAAAAAAAGAGTCACGATCACTCATGTCATTTGAAGATGCAAACACTGATAATACAAAAAGTGAACCACTTACAGTGAATAACATCTTGCAACATAGCTCTCCATTCTCACAACCTAAAAATTATTGTTTTACTCTATTTAAGGCCAAAACAATTACGTTTAACGTCCTGACCTTAACCCAAAACCAAGTCAACTTGGTATCTCCCGTACTGACGCATCTCTACGCGTACTGCATCATTTTAATGGACATTCATGTAGGTAACTATTCCATTAAGAGTGACATAAAATATAGTCTTGAAAAATTACATCTAATGCAAGGAAGTGTTTCGGTTCTCTAAATTGAAATTTTGTCGGTTTCAAAATCAACCGGAGTCTAAACCGGATCTCGATGTCTAAATATCTTATCTCATATCTTATATAAACCAAGATTACTATTGATTACACATTTGAGGGTCTATAATTAGAATTCTAGATGTCACATCAACGAAAGTATTACTTTAAATCATTCTTCACTCATTCCACTATACGAAATTAAGATATTAAAGAACTTAAAATTCTATAGCTTTTACCCAGGTTTAATTATTATTCTGAATTTAGATCTGAATCTGGTCTCTCGTTCTGTCTCCTAAAGTCTGATTCTTGATTTGTTTAATCTTCATACATTAAATTATAATCTCTCCTTAACTCTGGTACTGCTCTAGATTGCCGAAATTTCCAAATTATTGTAGTAAATATATGGTAAGTGCGCTCAAGGTTCCCTATACCAACTATATTAGAGATGACCATTTATGAGTTCCTTAAATACTTTATGTTATTCATCTAGTGTTTCAGATTAGTTCAATTTATCTGCGTGATAAATCAATTTGTATCCTCGTTGGACAGCACTTAGACGCATGTTTTTGTCGTAAACCTTCGGTTTCCTAATTATAATTCCACTTTGAGAATAAAACTGATCAAATTTGTTGTGAAAAGCCATGTCAAAAACATTAAGTGCACAGATTAAGAGTGATTTAAATACTAAATATGGAGTGAGCTCTTGCTGTTCTTAGCGTACTTCATTTAAAACAACTGATTGTTACTATTCCAACTTCAACAGATATTAAACCAGAATTATATTTTTCTGCTTACGATTAAAATAAAAATATTTCAACTTCTGATTATTATAGCTTAAGTGGATAAATGCACTTATATCGGTTGCTTTACTCATGGGTAAACTATCATAAACCGAGTGTAAAGGATATTAGTTTTAGATTAGTTTTGTAGTTGTAATCCAGATTACTTAAGTGGTGTTGAAATTATCCTGATGAATAATTTTCTATATCCTTGTCACTTTAGGATCATCGGCGTCACTTTAGGATCCTTGTCACTTTAGGATCATCGGCATGTTCTAGCATTATGGTCACCAAGTCCTGTGGGTCGTGTCATATATATATATATATATATATATATATATATATATATATATATATATATATATATATATATATATATAATTATATATATATATATATATATATATATATATATATATATATATATATATATATATATATATATATATATATATGTATTTATATATATATATATATATATATATATATATATATATATATATATATATATATATATATATATATATATATATATCATGCAATCACCTCCAGATGAAACTTTTTAGTATTTGTATAGCCTTTGTTTCGTAAACACTTCGCACGAAACATGGGATCTATAAAATAAATCAGAGCTTTTTTAAAACCGCCTACATAATATCGAACCCAGGTTAAGTAACCATATGGCCCAAGGCTATATATAGCTACACAGTGGAGATGGACTCGATAATTTTAGTGGTGAATTATTAATTGTGGAGCACTAGCAAAAAAGGATGTGTTTAACTTCCAATCAGTTTAAAATCTAACCGTAACGTCCACTTTTGTTCGTTGTATGCGTTCATCGATGCAAGCCGACTCCAAGATAAAGACTTATTTTTCAATAATTTGGATAATCTTATGAGCTTTTAGCACCTTAGCGCTATGTCAGATTGGTGATTGATGAATTAATGAGCTACACATTCCAATATTGATTAATAATCTAATTAATTTTGAAAGGTTTTCAGACGACAATTGATGATTATGTGTACTTGGCTTTGTCTCCAAGCTACAATTCGTTCCATATGTTTAGTCAAAATGACAACTCGAAGGCCAAACATTGCACCCTGTCTCACCTCAATATAACCCAAAAAATCAATTATGATCTGATTTTCGAACATTTACATTCTTTCTTGGTAACTACTACATGACTTCGTTGGCTTCGATTGTGTAGCGAAATATTTTTGAAACAACAACTAACACTTTTAACTGTCGATGACACGTTTATCAAATCAATTTGAATCTGAATTTTGATAAACAAAATCTAATCGATAATTATTACAACAACGTGTGTTCGCCCACAACATAATAATCCACTTAAAATCAATTTACCAGAAAACTAATTAATCACTTTAAGCTATATAGCTAGTCTACATACATTCCAACAATTGTTATCGTCAAATTCAACAGGTAAAACTACATGTATTTAGTTATGAAAACATAAATATTTTCCAACAAAAAAAAAATACCTTGATTGGTGGTCACGAAATCTATATATGTGTAATCATGCAATGTATGCTGTTATACAACCACATGAAACGTATCTCAAAATGCCAGAAAACTAAAGACATGAACCGCATACCCTACTAACAAAATAGCTATAACCGCAAGTTCAATCATTATTTGGTTTGTGATAAGACAACAAAAAATATATTTTGTAACTTAAGACTTGAGTCTAGAAAAAGAGTATTTTCTTATGTAAACCGTAGATTGATCGATTTCGAAACGTCAATCAACTTGAACGAAAATTGAAGATAAATTATTACTATGGGTGTAGAGATCTTATACCAAATTTACATTAAAGGTTATTGATTTTGTTGTGTTAATGTGTTTTGATAACTGGAATAACGTCTATAAGGAGAGAATGGGTACCGAACGATGGTGTCTAATTATTTACGTTTGTTTGTATAGGGGTTATATGACGATAATTCCAGCGAGAACATATGCTTGATATAAACATCTTAATCTCTCGCGTGTTGTATTTTGAACTATCGTCTCGCGCGTTTCGATCTGTTATTATTGTTCTAATAAACATTCATAACCATAAAGATGTTATATACGCGATGAATAATTGAACGATTAACTCGTATATATTCTTTCCGTTTTGTGTAATTATCGGTTGGATAAATAAACAATCAAAATGTTATTTTCTTAGAATATTTAAGATGTGATATAATTATACAGTATATATTTATATATGAAATGCGATGATGATCGTGATCTCGACGTAGTAAATATAAAAATTTATTATACTTTGGTCTTCTGGGGTTTTCGTTTTAATGAATCATGTATATGAACGTCATATACCTGTGGTCTTTTATGATCGGTTTGGTCCTTACTCAAGATCAATGACATTTCTTGGTTTTTTTAACGCGTCATTGATTTTTGGAATTCCAGTCTTCGTGATGAATATAACGAACTCTTACTCAATTCTTGTTTTGTGTTCGTGTGTGCAATAATTAAACTCTGGTGACCAGATTTAAGTACAATGATCAATGTTCAAGTTCTTGTTAACAGGTAAGAGAACAGGCACGATGTGTATTAATCATGCATGGGGAGTCCATTCAAGCACTTCAAGTTTTCTTTCATCTTATTTCAGCTTCTTGATATTTCTACGAAATAGATAGCTTACATTCCTCTGTACATTTGTAGTAATTTAGGATACTCACTAGGCTAGGTGATGTTGAGTGACTGCTACAGCACACTTAGACCGGCGATGGTCCGTTGTGGTCTTCGTAGGGAGATCAGTGTGTTTGAGCGTTTTAAGTCCATTTTTGGCCAGACTTACTTTGCTACCCTACATGAGAGGGTGTTCGTTCACCTTTTGATCGTTAGGGAGAAGAACTGATATATCTACTTCCAATTTATCACAGAAGACTCCAGCTGCTACTTTTCCGTGTAGCTTGGAGCCATCTGTAAAGAACTGCAGTGCTTCCGTTTCCGCAACCGACCCGCTTAGCTATCTAGTTATTGTCGAGTGTCCTATCTGAAGGCATTTCCATTGAGATATGGCTCATATTCGGGTGACTGTAATCGCCGCCGTCCTCAGCGCCTCGCTTGTAAGCATGCAGGCCGTTTTTGCACCTTCGTGATCCCCTTTTTGTATAGTACTTTATCAAGAGCTGGCTTCCACACGCTTACCCTATATATAAGTATTACTACGGAAGTGTATAGTCAGTGTACCAGCTCCGGCTTCAGGTCGCATCTCCTTCCGATGGCGTTTCTGCACGAGTACCTATATTAGCCTTGTTTACTCTTTCTAAAATGTTGGGCTTCCAACTAAGGTTACTGTCCAAGTTTACGCCTAAAAATATTGCCTTGTCAGTAAAGCTAGTCTCGTGCCATTTAAGAGAGGTGGAACTCCTACCGGGATTTTATATTTCCAGTTCAGTTTTGGACAAACTAATTTCCAGTCCACATCTGATGGCCCACCTCGTAATGATAAGGAGAGCATTTTGGATTACCTTCTTTACCGCACTTGAAGATTTCTCTTTACAGTTAGCATGCTACGTCTGGGCTTAGTCACATGGCTTTGTTTCTAGGTGTATGTAGATACCCATCAATCTTTCCAAGGTTTTCAGTAGAAAGAATGATAGAGTTATGGGTCTTAAGTCCTTTGGGTAGCCATGTGAGCATTTACCCGCTTTTGGAATAAAGATCAATCTGACCTCTGCCCACCACCGCGGAATACAGGCCAGTTTTAAACACCCTTCAAGATTACTTCCAGCCGGTGGTGAATAATCGTTGACTTGTTCTGAATCTCTACTGAAATATTTCGGTGAGAACCAGCCGATTTATATGGTAAACTTCGCCTCCACATTAACTTCGCAACCCATTTTAAATCACTTATATGGTTTGAACACTTCAAGTGCACTTCACTTTCAAAATGTGGGTGCTACTTCTAAACAGTGGCTTCATTGGTATCATGCGACAAGACTTACTTATTGTCCAAGCTGTAAATAATAAAAATAAGGAGAATACATTACTCCAAATATTACATGTCTTGTTAAGTTTAGCACAAACAGACTGAAGTTTTATGAGTCATCTTCTTTGAGGAACTTGCTTGTTAGACCGTGCTTACTCTTTTATTACCGCAATGGTAATAGCACTAGCCCACTTCTTTAAACTGTTTCTATATCTGACATGTTTACCTTAAACTTCGCCTCCACATAAACTTCGCAACACATTTTAAGTAACTTATACCAACCAATAGGATCTATGTAGTCAGCTCAACTAATGCTTTTATTCGAGAATTCATAGTTTAAGGTAAGAAGAGAAGCTACCTAAGAGAAACTAATATATAATTGTGGTCAACTACAAGACACCGTCATTTTTTTCATCGATGCAACCAAAACTGTTCCGAATACAAAAGAGGGGCTTCTCTTTTTTTCACTTAGTTATGCCAACTGTAGAATTCGATGCCATTTAAACCAGCTTTTGTATAGAATACTTTTCGATTGTTTTCTTGAGGACATTATTCCATGCTTCTTAAACGTATCGAACGACATTTGCTTGATGCAGTCTAATTTAAATTATTTACCCAGAAACCATGAATTGCCTACAAAATAAGGGTATTGATCTCCAACTATGACTTGATTGTTCTTTTACACTTTAGAACTGGTCGTCTGACATTTGCAACTTTGTGAGTATACTATTCCAAAGATCGATATGTTATGTCATTAGATGCAGATTGTGTGATCAATCCTTCTGATGAATGTCAGTGTGTTTTGTGCTGACATTCATACCATCTTCGTTATTCAGATCATTATGAGTATCTTCGTTAATCCTCACTAGATATCGACTGCATGTCTGTTTCGAAGTCTAAAAAAAGTAGGTTTAGTAGTAAATTTTATAGTGCGCGCATGTTTCTTATTGCTTCAAATTCTATTATCAAATTTAAATATGTCGGTGTTAAATTAAAAAAGGAAATAATTTTTTCCATCACTGTATTTAGCAAATTGATAATGTTAGCCTTTACTCAATATTTGCTTAAATATAAAAGTAAACTCAAACAAATAAGAACTGATAATTGCAAGTCCAAATAGGTGAATCGTCTAGGTAATCTATATCTATACTTGAGGTATATTGACAAAAGAACATATGCCGTCTGGAGTGACGCCAAGTAGTCCATTGCACTGCTACAGTGTATATATAAATAGATCGAATATAATTTACACATTGGTGTTTAAACAAATATTAATTGATCGAAGCCACCAGTTCTTATTAATTCGTAATCAAATTAGTACAGACCAAATATATAAATGGTCCAATTAAAAATTATTTATTGTTGATTTTACTATCTCAACAAATTAAAAAATTTGTTGCCCAACAAAATTTCCACAGTGAAAATATTTTTCGTATAAAAATAAATTTATTTATAAATATTTTATTAGATATAAGTATGTTTTATTTTTATCATAAAGTTAACAATAAATTTTTTTAAACAAAAATGTGTATCACATAAATTATTTGTATATACGGCTAATAAATATGTGACAAGGTTGAATGGAATGTTGGCCAATGACCAATTATTGATAAGTGATAACATATTGTGCCAATTTTATATATTATTTTGCAAAAGTTTATATCATTATGTCGACCGACCAAATAGCGCAGAGGTTGAAGTTCTTTCAGTTGGGGTGGGTGGTAATGATCTAGAAGCGGGTTTTCATTATTTTATTACGAACTGAGAACCACATTTTCTGAACGCTTTTCGATATGTTACTTCATTAGCCTAGTGATTAAGTCAGATGTGCTCATTTGGCCCACCTAAAAAATTAAACAAAATATTGGTTGGTTTCAGCGATGAACTTTTCCATCATGAATATCGACATTAAATAATTTCTTTATATTTGGGGTCATAGAAAGAAGTTGCGTAAGAGCCAAATCTGAAAAGTTAGGAGATGGAATAGTTAATCTATTACAATTCTTGGGCGATGGAATTACAATACCCTCAGGTGATTGGGAACAATGAAGATAAACTTCACAAATCCAATACACGTTTATTCTAAACTTGGTATTTTGGTACTATATGAAAATAAAACATTTTGAGAAGAGATGTGAGTGATTCTTCGCTCCCACCAGGATCAATGAAGTAAAATATATCGTATATACTTATTTATATAGAGCTAAAGTTTCCATTGTATTAATGAGTTCTATTTTGAAAATAAATTTATCAATATTTATTTATAATAATAAACGAAACAAATGCAAACGAATCTAAATGTAAACGGTATTTATAATAATTTTAAATAAATATGTTCAGCATCCATGTCTCGTTTTAAGTATAACCGCACACATTATATATATATATATATATATATATATATATATATATATATATATATATATATATATATATATATATATATATATATATATATATATATATATATATATAAATATATATAGATAAATATATATATATATATATATATATATATATATATATATATATATATATATATGTATATATATATATATATATATATATATATATATATATATATATATATATATATATATATATATATATATATATATATATATATATATATGTATATACATATATAATGTTACTCATTCGTTTACGATTTGTAATGCTGATGAATACATCTTCGACAATCTGCCAAAGTAGAGAACTTATGCCCTAACTTTCTTTCTAATCAGTACTACAGGCTAACAGCGGACATACTATAGCCAAACGCCCTCGATTTGATTTTGGTGTAAATGAGGATAGTAAAAAAACTGTGACAGAGTTGAAGTGCTTCTGCCCCAGTATTGATTGTCCTAATCCTATCTTCCTCAAGCTTTTCTAAAAGTTTTACTTAGTAGTTCTAAATATTTCAAATTTTTACCTAATCAAAATATTTGGTTTTTATTTCAGTAACATCAATAATACAAATTAATTATTTGGTAAGTTTCTTCTGATTCAGTAGCTTTTAAGTTTTTGTTTTTTTGTTTTTTTTATCTCTACAATCTTGTCTCGGGGCTCGAGGCACTCCAAACTCTTTCGCGGTTCGTTTATTTACGTCCTTACCTTACGCCATTACAGCCAAATCAAGGACGTACGGCTATAGGTCCGATTTACGTAGAACCATCTGCACATTGCACAGCTCCATGCCAGCCTATATTACTGACATGGAAGATGGGTTGGCCCATGAATACTGCACTCCAACAGGAGGTCATAGATGTGTTCATTACCACCACCGATCGTAATCGTATGGTGAAAAAACCATTGCGCCACCTGGGCGGTAGCTTTTAAGTTCTCGATTAACAAGTTCTTATATTTTATTTGAGTTAGTGGCTGATTCCGAATATATTTTATATTAAATTAATTACAGATACCTTAGTTTTTGTCACTAGTAGTAAACTAGGAAGGTCTAGCTACGATAAAAAACTTTATGAGTCATAACAGCTCAAATCAGTTAGCCCTGTAATTGACAAACTGCAGTTTCAATGCCGGACAGGATTTGTTCTGCCTGACGTAATTGATTTCCAACTAATACTGTTTTCTTATACGATTCTTTACATAGTAAAGAATCGTATAAGAAAACAGTATTAGTGTTTTTATTCGTCTAACAAAACCTATGTTTTTATTGACATTGTGAGATGTGACATGTTAGAACCATCATGATTGACTAATAAAATACAGATCGTAGGTATGTTTATCTATAGTATGAGGCACAAATAGTAGACTTGGATTAATTAATAAAATGTTGGTTGGGACACTAGAAAGGTTCCGCACTCAATGCTACACTGGGCCCATAGTGCTATAATAGCGGATTCTATCCTAATTCAGGAAGAGCTTAAACCAACACAGAGAGTTCTATCGTATAGCTTTCTCACAATATTGAATGCCAATGAAACTGCTGATTCAGGCCCAATTGGCCAAAGGGATGGTGATCAATTAAAACACAGTATACTTAGGGTGTACAGTTCAAACGTTTCAATGATACAGTGGTTGCTATCAAAACACCGTTAGTATAGCAACTTAAACTGCCCAGATGAAGTTAAATCGTTTGCATGGCAGTTTAGCTTCAATGATTGAGTATGGTTATAATGAATGAGTACGGTTATTGATAAGCAATCTGGAATGAATTTTCAAAGTAACTCTCTATTAATACTTTGTGACCATATCTTCTTTTAGGTTGGCAACTAAATAATTGCGGATTTTCTTTAGAAAATCAAAGACAATTTTTTCATGGAACTAAATTACTTTATTCTGTAATGTATTGCCCATTTTTATCAATGACCTTTTGCCATCTTTCAGGCAGCATCATAATCCCACGTTCATATAACTTCTGGTTGCCATCATCATTATTATTGAAATCTTTACCATTCAAGGAATTTTGTAAAGATCGAAACAAAAAGTAATCAGATGGTGCAAGGTCAGGAATATATGGTGGATGTGGTAAAACATCCCAACCAAGCTCCAATAATTTTTAGCCGAGTGACCAAAGATGTGTGTGGCCTTGCATGCGTTTCTTTCAGCTCGTGAGGAACCCATGTATCGAGTTTTTGAACATGGCCAAGTTGTTTTAAGTGTTGTGTATATGTGATACATGAAGGTTCTCTGCAATCTCGCGTGTTGTACTGTGACGTTCCGAATCGATTATTGCTTTGATTAGGTTGTCATCAACTTCAATTGGACGACCAGAGCGTTTCTCATCTTTTAGTGAAAAATCACCAGAATGAAATTTGGTAAACCAATTTTGACACTGCCGTTCTTTTAAGGCTTCGTCACCATAAACAGCACATAACTTTTTGTGAGCTATGAGTGAAATCCGCAATTACTTAGTTGCCAATCTAATAGTATACATGGATAGAAGTAATTCAAAACTAGGCTATGCCCAGTGTTCTACGCTCCAATAAACCTCAGACGAATAAAATAATGAAGTTAGAAATACAATAGTCGGCAGACCAAATATTTATTGTCTGTGGAATATACTCCAGTCAAAAGCATTAGGGGATTCGAAACTCAAATAAAGAGTTGAGAATGTCGCAACCTGGAAAGTGAACCGATCTCTTCCTATTAAAAGATGTTAAACTATATACTATCGGAAAAGCGCAGTACATCAAGTCCGCAGGAGGTATTTTAAGCCAAAATATATACTAGCAGATCCTCTATCAATAAAATATTTCGGAGATGGAAGTGAAATAGAGACAAAGAGTAGATACTCAATCTAGTTTCTACGACTACGTAGATTCGATAGTAACGAGCTGCCATGTTACGGGTTATAAAAATCTAGTCTCAATGTTGGAACTCTTATAATCGATGTTTTCAACGATTTGATCTAGTCTTAAAACTGTTGATGGTCCTGAGTTAGAAATCCTGAATTAAATTAAAATTTGGATGACGAAGTAAGGTTTACAAACGCCTTCCGATCAATCTTGTACACAATCGATTGGCCATTCACTTCACGTTTGTAACGGATAACTTTTCATTCTTACACGGTTGGGTGCATTACTCCAATGTTTGTGGTAACAATATTAAACTTATTAAATCCTGGAACCCAAGTGTGAATCAACAAAGATTCTGAACGACTATTTCAGCATATAATCGCTCGCAAGTTTCGGTATTACTGCATTTACAAATAACGGAAGTTCGCCAAGTAGGTAGCTACTATACCCAATTCAGCTCGCATTTTCTTTGGAGTGCAACCACAATGCCAGATTGCTTCCTCATTAGGTGAGCCAAGAGCAAGTTTGACCTCTCTTAACGATGCCATTTGCTTTCTGTGTTTCGTATTGCTCTAATATCAATGTTTGCAAAGAGCAATTTGTGTAAATTTGGAGCAGACGATTTTCATCCGGTCAGCATAAAAAGCATCACGCGTCCAAGACAATGTATTTTTCAATCTATATATATAAATATAAGAGTAAATTTCCGGTATTGCAAATCAAGTTAAATTAAAAAGAAAGTGGATCTTTCTATTGTTACAGTGAACAGAAAAGCAAATCTTATTATAATTATACCAACCATTTTTATTTTAAATATAAATCTTTTGTAATCAGCTTAAATTATGAAATGGAAATTTAATGTAATATCGAATTTCGTTGTATATATATGGTCTTGTCGGTATATATCGGTCTCGCCCAATATAAGATTTGTATACATCTTAATTTTAAATTCTTATATACACATTGTTATGTCGTTTAGATTTTACCATATATATACACATATATATGTGACATGCGAATGCTGTATATGGATTAAATTCTACTATAATTGTTTGTCCAATTTAAATTCATTGTTCAACATAATATGTTGTTGATATATGCAGATGCCCATTTATATACAATCGTATGTGCTTCAATGCATTATAGAATTTCGTTTATTGTTTCGACAACGTCCAAAGCTGATAAACAATATAATATACACTTTCGAGCATCGAACTCAAACGTTCAACTTGAGGATCTCACTCTCCATTTAAGACTCGAGTCCAATCTCATACATGAACTGCCGAGTAGTTCGAGCTGTGTGACACCGGTCATTGTCATGCAGCATTATTAAATCTTCTCTGGTATTTCTGAGTAAGGTCCTAAAAGGATGTTCAGCTCAAACCATTCACAAATTATAGCTTCGTCCTCTTTCATCACTATTATGGAGACATATTCTGCACTTGTCTTAGGCTTCACAATGACTTAGAGCTACCTCTTAGCTAACGCTGCATATCAAAGCCAGTGAGATGTACTCCAAAACCGGCTTCGAAAAAACCGATCATAACGAGATATAATACAAGAGATTGCTGGTAGAGTTAGAGACTTTGTTGCCAATTGTGTCCACCAAAACATTGTTGAGTCGATCTACTTGCTCGGTAGTGTATTTCAAGTATATGTCATTTGAAGTTTGAGCACATCTATAAATATTTACATAAAGTCTGAGTAGTGCAAAAAAAAAAATTAATTTCGAAATGAACTAAAAATTGGATTGATGCTGAAGCATAATTTATGTTGTTTAAAAATAATAAAAAAAAAACATCGTTGTCGTCGTCTAGATTTTAGGTACTCCTCGTATACATAGACTAAAAATTTGTTTGATTTGAAAACATTTCGAAATAAATTAAAAACCATCTGACGTTGTTTATTTGTACAATATTGTCGTTGCATGTCAGTTAAACATAAAATGTATTTTGTTAGTTTGCATATTGTTCTGGTTTTCTTCTTCTTATAATTCTATAATTACATCTATACTGTGAATGTCTTATGAGTCACATATAATGTATGCATATACGTTAAACTACTTAACATGATTGATTGAAAGTGGTCAGTTTTTTTTTCATGTCTGTTATACAAGACATTTAACTAATTTATCTATTACCTAATCCACATAATGGTTAAAAAATAATATTTCTTTTTAATCAATTTTATTTATAAAGTATATGTTCGATTTTTAGTCAAGGTTGATCTTAAAATACAATTCTTACTCATGTTTGGTTGGTTTAGTCTGAAGGTGGAGGTTCAATTCTTAAATTTGGCTTAGTTTTAATGCGATCTAAATTTGAGATTACGTTCATTATACTTTAAGCTGTTTCATATACACAATTATTTGATATATGGGTGGCTAGAACTGTAAGCCATTGAACCGTATGTGTTCGCTTATTAGCTTTCACAATTGACCAAAACTCATTTTAAATTTACCCCATACTTAATGCTGCTTATCGCTAATGCTCGTATGGCATACTTTTAATTTATAAAACAGAAGCAAAGGAATTTTTTCTGGATCAAAACTTTCTACAATGAACGAGATTTTCAGTCTTGCAAGTTTTAGCAGTCTAAAATTATAGATTGCTGTGTCTGGTAAACGACCATTTCAGTCTTTATGGTTAATTAATAGTCCATGATCTCAACAACAGATAACTTTACCTCTGACAGTATCACTTATAGATCTTCAGTTTGAGGCCCTCCCTAGAATTCTCTGTCCCAATTCTCATTCAGCTGCGGAGATCATAATATTGAAAAATAAGTTATCTAACACATCTTCAATGTCTAGAAATTTTGTTTGGGATGAATGGACTTTGTTATCACTGCCTTATCCATAAAATATCTACCTATTTAATACCAATGTCGTCACTCTAAACATTTACATAAGAGGGCAGGCTTATAGACAGAAAACTTTTAGTCTGTTCATACCATCATTCAGGATGATAACTAGCCAACCTCTACTTCGACGGATTTGGAATATATCCCAGCGCTTCACGCTCTTATAGATTTATTAAAAATAATCCGAATAGTCCTGATCTCAGTTTTATCTTGTAACCTCCAAGGTTTGGCAGTTGGTTTGTAAGATTTTCACGAAGAACGATTTTCATTCTAGTGTTTATCGTGAAACTACTAATTAGATCGCTAAGAAAGGAACTGGTGAATCAAGACTACGTAACACCGATTTTGTGCTTCAGTTCTTTGTGTTTTCGAGGATAAATTGTCTTCTGTGATAAATTGGAAGTAGATAAATCAGTTCGTCTCCCTGATCCCTACAGTGTGTATCAGACAGATGTGATAGCGATTGAGCAGGTCCTGATTTGGTTCAGATTATTGTGGTATCTTCGACTTATATTGTAATCTATGAGGATAGTCAAGCGGCAATCAAGTCGCTGGAGTCTGTTTCGCTGACGTCTACAGTGGCGTTGGGTTGCCGCTCGTCTTTAAATGAGATGAGTGAGCATTTTAACATTCAGATACTCTGGGTCCTCGACCACTCGGACGTCATGAGAACTGCAGCGTGGACGAACCAGCGAGGCATGGTACAACTCTCCAACTGGTACCGAAAAGGCCAAAGTTGAGGAGACCCATTAAGTCACTCAAGATTCTGTTTAAAAAGAGGGTGGTAGCTTAAGCGAATGAAAAATAGACGAACACCTTTTCATGTAGTGTAGCAAGACAAGTCTGGCCAAAGCTGGACTTAAAACACTCAAAGACACTGATCTCCCTACGAAGACGGGAACTAAAAACGATCGTAGGGTTACTCACGGGACACTGCCTACTTGGATAACATGCGAGGAGGCTAGGTCTAGATGGTAATGACTTTTTCAGAAGCTGTTTGAACGAGGAGGAAGAAGAGACGGTAGTCCACCTCCCATGCTCATGCCCGGCTTTGGCACACCAAAGACATGAATATTTGGGTAAATTCTTAATAGAATGCCTGTTTGATTTTGAAAACTGGTTCTCATAAGAATAATAGGGATATAAGATCCTTTAGTATCACAACGGACTGTCGCCGGTCTAAGTGTCCAGTAGCAGCCACTCAACCCAACCTAACCTAACCTTATCGTAAAACTCCCATCTTTCTCCAAAAAATAATTTTCATTTCGATATCTCTCTATTACAGATGCCTTTCTCTTTCGTATATAGTGAATCCGGATATCTTTCGTATGTTTCTTCAGTCGGCCCTAGTCCAGCATGGTGTCACAGTTTTTTACGCTAGTTATCCTATCGACGTGACTAGTTTAGTTAAAACATGTTCCTTACTTCTTTAATTTCTGGTTTGCCTCTTTGATAAATAAAGCAATTGTAAGAGAGAACAGCTTAGGCGTTCCAGTTTGAAACTTTTCCATTTTGACTCCGATATACAAGAATTATTCATACTTTGCAGACAAAAATTGATCACACATTAAAGATGACCAGATCAGATACAGATAAGTATTCCAGGCGAAAAATTCGAATCGCCCAGAAACCTTGATGTAAGTTTGTATCGCATTAAAGGTCATTGAACCTGGTTTCCTGGAGCTGTGCTATGTTTATTATATCAAATATTAAATTTCTGGTCTTGTGAATGATTAATATTCGGTATGTGCACCCAACGTCGCGTTCTATATCAACCGAATTTTTCTGCTCTCGAATGTTCGATCCTTTTTCTCGTACTCCACCAAGATTCGCACATCCATACATTATAATTGGTCTGATCAACACAGTATAAGTATACACTTTTACTTTTCATTTATATTTCCATCGTGTGCGGTTCAATCAGATCAAATATCAGTTTCACTGCCTTACCAATACGCCCACATATACCACCAGATCGTGGTACTGTGCAGCTCCACCCTGGTATCTCGATACTCCCTTAGAAGTGAGCTTATAGTTTGGGACCTTAACTCAGTTGTTTTAGTCTCGTGTAACGTAGTGAGGTTGTTAACCAAACTGGATGCTGCAAACTATGGATATTATCGCTAGTTGAAACTATGTTCTTCTAAGGCAACATTATACTGTACCACCTAGTCCTTTGCATTCCCTTGGAATTTTGTAAGTACATACACCATACTTTGGTTTAGAGTAGACGTAGAATTTGAACACACTTTTTGGATTGGTCTTGGTTCATTGCTTCCTAAATTCACTAACAGATTGTTCACTTACGTCTGCCAAAGTAAAACAGATACCCTTCATTTTATATCACTTGCTTGAAAGTTCATTTACTCTTACGAATCGAAATTAATTTAATTGCCCAATAATTTAATATTCCACGATGTAATACGTCATGGAACACATGTTGTCTATATATATGTTCAATTTATACAAATCAATAGATCTACTCATATGTCGTTGATGTATGAATACGCGAGGCATTGTATGTATTCTATATATAAAGGGCATTTCGACACAAAATAATTGATTTTAATACATGATAAAAAAAATTGTTTATTTATTTATTTTAATAAATTTCAATTAATTTAATTGAATTTGCTTCATCATATGTTTTGTCGTTGTTGTCGTAAAAAGAAAAATTATTTGATTACTTAGAACCGTTTCGGATGCTTCATACATTGTACATACATAATGTATATATAAGTGTATGAGATGAAATCTTAAAAATTCATCACTTTGATTTATTTTTATTTAAACGTTCGTTTCGTTCAAATCCAATGGAAGATGAAATGTATAATAGAATTTAAATTATATTCATAAAGTAGGTACATACTTGTTGTTGTGTTCTTACATTCAGTACAATAACATCTTGACTATATATACATACATATATGTACGTACGACATATACCGAAAATATAAACAAACAAATCTTTTCACATTGAATATATGCTAAAATTATGTATTGTATGTGTATACGTTATATTCGGTGGTACCAACAATTGAATAAAATTTAAATAAATTTAAACAATTTTGCAATAATTGTATAAGATGGGAACAACAATCACATTCATAACTTTCATTTCGATTAAATGAAATATTTCCTTTTTAAGTCTTTCTTTGTTATCAAATACAAAATCATTTGGTTTTTTGTCAAGGATCCAACATAATTATGTACTTTCCGGTTAATTTAGCTTCCTCATTAATTATGAAAAGCGACCACCCAAAATAGTTTCGAAACAAAAATATTTTCTTAAGTATCAGTTCAAGTGCGAAATCTTGTTTGTTTATTGAATACATAATGCAAACCTCCGTAGTTGATTAAAGCCAAAAAGGCGCCAAATTTATCTGTGTATATAATGCTAAAAGAAACCGAAATGTTGTGTCGGACTTTAGTGTTGAATCACTTCAAAATTGTTTACATATAGCTGAAGTTTTCTAGACTAATGGCACCAATGGCATAATTGTCAAAGATGCGGTAGTAGGAGATGATGGTACCGGCATATATAGTATTTTGTCCTCGATGGACGTCATAATGCTGTTATTACAAAACTATATGACGAGTTTGAATCGCCTGAACCTCAAAACAGATTATAAAACGTTGTTCTATGAGAGAGGACGACGCCTTTGAATGCTGCAAATTTATCTGTGTAAACTGTACGCCAGACATTCCAATCAAGTTGGGATGGTGGAAGACAGTTTTCCTTGACTCTTCTCAGCTCCTTTTGTGACACATTTACTGTGACCCTACTTAGAGCAAACAAGGGTTTAAAACCCAGTGCTTCCAGCCTTGGAACAGATGGCTCATCTAGGCCAAGAGAAAGAAGAATGCCTTTTGGCCCCCTCTTAATGGCAAAAATAGTCCATTTGCTGGTCTTTAGTCCTGGAATTTGATTTTTAGCCTCTTCAGAATATCTGAAGGTTCTTGAATCGGACCCGGGACCAAACTGTACCCTTCACAGGCCTGGGTAGGTCGCAGAACAGGATAATTCCAGGACCCTCAAAAGCCAAAGGATCTCTAGAAGCACAAAGTGTGGTTATCACTTTCCTAGCAATTAGCTCGAAACACGGCGCTCGTGAAGTACAACTTCTTTAAAACTTACAGTATTTCTTCCGAACCTGGGTCCTTCTCCCGGTTCTCCTGTGACTTGAAGCCAGAAGATACCCTCTGAATTTTAGTATGATTCCCTGGGGAGGACATCTCGTATCCGACCTGTTTCTTTTTTTCCAAGGGAAGAGGGTTCTTGGGGGTTCAGTTCTTGTCTTTTACGTCTTTCTTCTAAGTCTAAGGTATTAGCTGAGGAATCATTGTTCTCTGTTAAAGGTTCCATTGATGCCACCAAAGATATGTTTTCTAGAGAAGTCGAAAGCACCTCCAAGTTATTAGGCTTGGTTGCAATATTTGGTTCCTCTAAATTAAGATTCTAGGTTTGTATAATCAATAAAATACTCTCACGAGTGTTGGAGAAAAAGTGTCCGTCTGTGCAGAGATCCGATGCACAGATAAAGTTACGTGATCTGAAGGTCACCTGGTATCCGAATACACCGTTCAAGACTGAGCTAGTCTTAGACTGGGCCCCCAGCCAGGTTGGTTATCGGCACGGTACGGTTGACATCTTAATCTGGCTCAGTTGTTCCCACTTGCCATTTTCACCTACACGACATTTGGTTTCGGACAAATACAATATAGCGTGAATTTGAATACAAGACTTCACTTGTGTAGACGCAGTCAACATCATACTTTACTTCTTCTTTACATCTCGTTCCGAAATGCTATAACAACGATTAGTCACCTTGTGATAACTACCGTTACTTAATGACGTGACAGTAGCAGATGAGTATCCTCTTCCACACATCCTTTTTCTCTTAAATTGCAGGATTGTACTATCTTTTCAAAGATATACTCATCACCAAATACCAGCAACCTTTTGGACTTTACTATATTGCGTGAAAATGACATACGGTCTATGAAACACTGCACAGACCTTTCAACGTTTCATAGAAAATGTCACAGAAAGGATGGAATTGGTTTATATCTGTTGATACTATAGTGGCTAGTCGGTTTCAGATTGAACACTTGGAAACTTCGCATTCGTTTCCTCCCCATACAGATATCGGTATTATCCTAAAAAATGCATTATGTGTTCCGTGAAATCCGATAAATTATCTTAGTTACGGGATCGCTAAACATGAAATTCGTCCATCTATTAAGAAAATCGTGGTTAAGCGGTTTTATCCAATAAATATCTATACAATAAGCGCAAATATCTGAACTGCACTGACTCAGGTTACATTTCTTGGAAATCTTTGTGAGAGTAGAGAGTTTCTAATAATTACGGACGCTTCCTTGTATTTACGACTCTATTCGAGCAATACAATATAAAAGACGTTGGGAAATAATTTGATTCTCTCCAAATAACTTTCCTCACCTTTAAATATTCTGCCTTAAATCTCGAAATGCTTGCAATTTACTATGCCCATCAAGTATTTCGGATACTTTATTGAAGCGTTTGCTTTTATGTAAATTTGAGAATGTGTTGTACTTCCGAGTTGTTGGCTTGTATCTTGTAATCCACTAAGCCAGGTTCGATCTCATGATGACGTCATTGAATAACTGCGTGATCGAAAAGATCAAATCCAACTCATCAGGCATTTGCTACCGGACTTGATGTTCATTGTGTGCGATTCGTATATATACGTTCAGTCGTGACGCTACAGTACTAGTGAATTACAAGAATTTAACTCGAAATATCGATTTTATTAATTGCGTGTGGCGTGAACTAGTGTGTGATTTATTTGAGTTGCTCTGAACGCCACAAATTTATAAACATTACGGACCATAAACCTCTTACTACTGCTATATATTCTAGAAGCTTCACGGTTCATTCCATCTTAGTAAGAAACTTGCATTCTTTACCAGAAATCTAAAGTACACCGTTTTTTCAGGCTTGTTCGAACATGTACATATCGACCTCGTTTGGCCATTACCTCTGTCAATTGGGTATACGCAAACTAGTGGACCATATAATTGTTCGAGGTGGCTGGAAGCCATTCCATTCCAGTCTTTCATCGACCAGTACATCTCCAAATTTGGTGTACCACTCGATATTACTATTGATCAAGGTAGTCAGTTTCACAGCAATCTAAGAATACGGACTGTAATTTATCATATCATCCACAAGCTAATGGTATGACTATAGCCTCTTTGCTACATCAATACCTTTCACTAGAGCACATAGCTATCATTTATTCTTCTTGGTATCATAACTTCGATTAAAACTGACTTCGAATCACTCCATCAGATCTAGTCTACTGACAATGGTTTACCATATATGAATCCCTCCTCGGCATATTCGACAAATACTTCTTCACTAGTCGATCTCGGAAGACTACCAATGCACAACGCCCTCTCACAAATTTTTTGAGGTCCTCGAACTTCGACATTTCTAAAACACTATATATCCGATGTTATCGACACTATGTTACCAACCTAGTATATTACTACGCCTCTTAAACAGTATGTTCCCGAAACTATATTACCGAACTCACATCACTGACACTTTATATCTACACTGTTATATTATTACCGATGCCACATTACCGACATCATATAATCGGTTCAATGTTACCGACTCTACTTTACGATGTTAACGAATTCACATGATCGACACTAGATATACTTAGCTCATGTAATAGTTAAGAGGTAAATGATTTACAAGTTGTTAAGAGAGTCAACTGGCCGAGACTATAACTCAGTGCTATATCATATATGTACAGAAGAAACTTTCATTTTCTACTCTACAACCCTGTGTAAGATAATCTACCGCATATGTTTCTTGATGCAGAACGTTCATTAAACTTCACGGTATGATTTATAATCCTACGTATGAGTACATACATATATACATTTTGATTGTTAAATGGTTCGAACGAAATGATTGTTTTTATTGACTGACCTTCCCAAAAAGAATTGAATATTTTATTTGGTATCTATATGGTCTATATCTACGATATATGTAATGGATTTTACATGTGTGTTGTGCTTAAAACGATTACGATTGGAAAATTATGCAAATGAGGGGAATTTCTATGCTTTTATATGTTTATGTATTCAAATGTTATTCAAATGTGGATACAATTTTCTATATCATATCAAAATAATTTCTTTTCGTTTTCTTTATTCATATATGGTATATAAATATTATATGTGTGATAAATGTGAAGCTGGATTTTGGGATTAGCTTACTATATTTTTATTTATTTGGGATTGGTTATAATCTTAATCTATGTTGGAATATAAGAAGTGGATTTATTCACGTGACAATATTAATATTTTTAAGTCATAAATTTTCTTAATGGCAATACCTCGTTCTAACAAAAAAGATGATAACAGTACACAATCTGGGTATATGTCGTGTAGCTGAAATTCTTTAAATTCTAATTTCACGATTTATATAGGGTATTTGGCACCAACCGTGGTTCTTTCATTTCTATATAGTACCAGCGCTGCACAGTTTGTCAAGAAGTTGGTCTTATAAATTTCAACACTTGATCTAACTCATTCATTAAAACTCCTGGTCTCTTGATCGAATAGAATTCCATAAATGATCAACAACTCAGTTAGATAAACTTCGACTTGATCATGGGCTCCACTCAAATGCCATAATGCGCCCAGTGGTATTTGTGAAAAGTTTTCTCTTTTTTTTACGTTTAGTTTTATTTGGGTCAGGGCGGACTTTTAGACTGTCCTAGCTCTATGTAACTGTCAGAGCTCCTGTACACATCGCGCGATCTTTCAAGAAAAGGTTGATAGCTGCCTTAAACCTGTGCATTTTGTATTTCAACGGAAACTGAAAACCAGCCAACGAATTCCACTTCTTAGATGGTCGATAAATAAATTCGCGCTTTGCATCTTCAGTTCGAGGTTTCGGCAGCTTCACTGTAAACCTCTGCGCATTAACCGTTCTTCGTGTTACCCGTCTTGGCGTAACTAATGGTGGTAGTTTCACCTTTAATTCTGTAAAACATTTATCATTTATTATTCAAGAACACGCAGAGTTCTGCAACGTCTCTTCGGTGCTGTAGGCTGTCTAGATCTTTCGTAAGTCTGAAGTTTCGTATTATTACGTATATACGGTGTTCGGTTACGTATATATTATGTTTCGTATATACGGTCTAATAAAGGTTTTATACATCTGGAGAACCTGATGCGATTTAAAAAACCGTCCTATTGAGGAACCCGAGTTTACGTGAAACTGATTTGGCCAATGCGATAATGTGTTCATTCCATTTTAAATTGCTGCTAATCTGAACACCAAGTAGACGAATTGAGTCACAACCCACGAGAACGTGGCCTTTTACCACAAAGGGGTATTCGTTGTGACTTCTTTTACGCGAGAATGTGTTTATTTTTGCTTTTTATTGCTTAATTTGACCTGATTTTTAACTCCCCACTCAAGTATTGTACTCAAATCGGAATTAAGCGAAGTGACAACTTCCAGCCGTTTACCGTTTAACTCTGAAGGAGTAGGCTCGACCTCGAATGAAAAAGAAGAGTGTTGCATCATCTGCAAAACTGTTGATAGGGTTCACAGTGCTATCCAACAAGTCATTCATGTATAACAAAACAAAGTTGGTGACAAAACTGATCCCTGAGGGACTCCGGCATTTGGGGAGTGTGTCGTTGATGATCTCCTATCTAGCACAACGTTGATCTTTCGGTCTTTGATAAAGCTTTTTATCCACTTAACAAGTTTACAAATGAGATTCTCATGCCAAACCTTTTAGAATTCCTTGGATATATCCAAGGCGATTGCAAAGGCTTCTCAATGTTGCTCAAGGGTGAGATTCCATTTGGTTGCAACATACGTCAAGAGATCGGTTGTGGAGCGGCTTTCGCGGAAGCCATATTGTTTATCTGAAATTATTTTATTAATCCCAATATAATGCACCAGTTATTGGTTAATGCATTTCTCAAAAACTTTAGCCACGGCTGAAACAATTGATATTGGCCGGTAGTTTGAAGGGTCAGTTTAATCACAACCACGTTTAAGAACCGGTTGCACCATCGCACTCTTTCAGGCGTTCTGGTATTTACCTTGCTTATAAGAAAGGAGAAAAATTTTAGTTAGTATTGGAGCCAAGTCACACTACAAACTCAATATTCGAACAGGAATCCATCAGGTCCGGTGGCCTTATTTATGCCCATTGCCATCAGGTATCTGAAGACAATTTCCTCCGAGATGTTGATAGGATTCATTTTGGGACCACAATGCGGAATTGATGGAGGTGTAACTCCATCCGGGCCAACTAAGGTCGAGTTCGAAGTGAAAACGCTTTACAGTAAGTCGGCCTGCAAATATTGATCCACCACCAAAGAATCATCTGCACGTTTCAATGCTGACATAGATGTTTTAGAAATATTGACAACCAATGCGACCATCTGGTAAAAGTTGCGATCGGAGATTTTCAACTTGGAAGCCTTAGTGGCTTTCTAGTTGTCAGCTTTTTTCACTTCGCTAGAACAAATTTTTTTACAGATGTTACGAGTGGCCTTATATTCTTCAAACGAAATTTCGTTGCGCTTATGTTTCTTGTGAGCAGATTTATTTTGTCTGGCTTCTCTGGCGGCACCTTTTGAAAAGATTTTAAAATTAGGATTGGGATTGGAAAAAGGATGATGGGATATATTTATTCATTTCATGTAGAACGGTTTCGGTGAAATTGGAAACGGCGTTGTCTATTTGATTGTTATAAAATCAATGCTTAACTCAAGCTCAGTACTGTAGAAGAGAGCCTACCAAGCAGTTCGTATATTATATATAGGGAGCATGCATCAGTTTATGTTTTTCCGGTGTAATTTAAGACAAATATAAGGCATTTTCACCTACTACATCAACATCCGAAAAAAAAAATATTATTCAGGTGTATTTACGACCGATCGGTCTTGGTATCGGTGTTCTACATACGCTGGAATTAGAGTTCAGCTTAGTTATTAGATTGCTTTATCATTCATACCGATGAAGTTGTCTGAACGATTTCTTAAATGTGTTTCATCCCAGTATGTTCCTCATCGTGTGCTATAAACAAATTACATTTCGCTCCTATGAACGATTCTATGTAATAAACTCCTTATCCTATTCTCAATTGCTGACTACAAAATCTCTTAACCTATTCGATTTCAGAACTTAGCATACCCCGTTCCAAACTTTCCTGTACCTTCCGTCATCGTAATCCCATCGACACCATATAGTTTTTGACGTTATGATGCGATTTTCTTCCGATTCACACAAGCTATTCTCAAAGGTGAAACTTATCACCGAACTAATTTTTAGGTTTGACTTCTAGCTTACAAAAAGTTTATTTGGTGGGATCGAGAAGCGAAGTGGGACACTTAAAGACGTTAAATCAGGCAATTCGATCAATGTTACTCTGGACACTGTTCCAAAATCTTGTCAATGATTGTTTCAAACTCTCTTCAACTCATCTCTCTTAAATATTTTATAGTTTTGCAACGATTGGTTGAAATTTTCAGCAGTATGAACGAAATATGGGTCTGTCTTTGACCGCTAATCGTTAAGTTATCTCAAAATAATCGACTATTTAAATACTAATTCTATTTATAATTTTTCCTTAATGATTATTTTACTACGAGGTGGTTATGTAGGAAGAACACTCCTAAAATACTTAAGTTTGTTTAGAACCGGATCAGAACAAGTTGCAAATCAGTTGGAGTATATTTCCTCCTTTATAACGATAAAGCTTCTCTAGTAAAAATGGGGTAAAATTTTGAAATCTTCTGTGTTTGCCAATAAGGCAGTATCCATGAATGACACGTGAGAGATTATATATACATATATATATATATATATATATATATATATATATATATATATATATATATATATATATATATATATATATATATATTTATATATGCCTTCTTCTTGAGAAAAAGACTCCACAATTTTATAATTTAACCAATCGAATTCAAACTGCACCTCGATGGAAGGCCACGAAAGTTGTCCAACAAAAATATTGAAAAAGTCATGAGATTAACCATACACATATGAAACAACGTTCGCCGCTGGACTTACAATATAATAATTCTGTGAGAGATTTTTTGGGTGCCGGTCGATCGTAACAACATAAAAAAAATTGTATTTCCTGTATATGATTATCTCACACACAAAAGCATATTTTTATGATATAGTTGGGCCTCTTTATTTTCCCATTGTAGATAAGTAGTGTAAACTCCCCAATGTTATATTTACAAACATTTCGAGTTTAGCCATGTTTAAACTATTTATGTTTTCAAAACACTATATTATCTTGATTATATTTTAGAATTTAATTATAATTACATATTCTTTAGAAATCTATTGTATATCGGGTTTCTTGAAGTATATATATACATATAGTTAACATTAAACAAAAAAGGCGTTTGCTTAATGTGATAAGTTCATATATAGTTCAATGAATATCATATATGCGTGTCTATTATAGTTGTTTGTGTAAATCGAGTCGTTTATGTAAAAAGATATGTTGTATATGGTTTGAGGTTCTTACTATAGCAACCGTTATATATTTACTTTTATGTTATATGTACAATATTGATCTGTTTTTATAAATATGTTTTTCTAAGAAAGCTCTATGTATAAAAACTAAAATATTCCTTATGGATCGATTTGGTTAGTGGATGTAATATTAATATATAACAACAGATCTCTCGTATATCATCAGTTGGCTCTTCATTAAGAAATTCATATGATGATACTCAGAATTTCGAACTTAAACCTTTAATTGACAAAACTTCTACTGAGCACATCATGTACGAGTATTTAGTTTCTAGGAAGCTAAATATTCGTCCAGTTGATAAAAACACTGTTTCATTCCATTATACTTAATCGTCTCATTCAAATATTGTTATCAAGGAGATCGCATATTTTTGTCGAATGCCAGAATTAACTGGACATGTTCCCAATAGGCTATTCAATATTCAAGCCCTTATAGTAGTTTTCCTCTAGTATCATAGTTTGAATATTCACACATATATATATATATATATATATAACGGGTGATTTTTTAAGAGCTTGAGAACTTTTTTTTAAAAAAAAACGCATAAAATTTGCAAAATCTCATCGGTTCTTTATTTGAAACGTTAGATTGGTCCATGACATTTACTTTTTGAAGATAATTTCATTTAAATGTTGACCGTGGCTGCGTCTTAGGTGGTCCATTCGGAACTTTATATGATATGATCAATATAACTTTTTGTTGCCAAAAATGGAAGAACTGAACTTAGTTGACATGTGGTTTCAACAAGATGGCGCTACATGCCACACAGCTCGCGATTCTATGGCCATTTTGAGGGAAAACTTCGGAGAACAATTCATCTCAAGAAATGGCCCGGTAAGTTGGCCACCAAGATCATGCGATTTGACGCCTTTAGACTATTTTTTGTGGGGCTACGTCAAGTCTAAAGTCTACAGAAATAAGCCAGCAACTATTCCAGTTTTGGAAGACAACATTTCCGAAGAAATTCGGGCTATTCCGGCCGAAATGCTCGAAAAAGTTGCCCAAAATTGGACTTTCCGAATGGACCACCTAAGACGCAGCCACGGTCAACATTTAAATGAAATTATCTTCAAAAAGTAAATGTCATGGACCAATCTAACGTTTCAAATAAAGAACCGATGAGATTTTGCAAATTTTATGCGTTTTTTTTAAAAAAAAGTTCTCAAGCTCTTAAAAAATCACCCTTTATATATATATATATATATATATATATATATATATATATATATATATATATATATACATATATATATATATATATATATATATATATATATATATATATATATATATATATATATATATGTACATATATAAAGTAAGCTCTCCAAATATCAAAAGCTTAGAATTAATGTAATCAGTTCCAGATAAAACTTTTTAGTGTTTGTTTAGCCTTTGTGAATTCCTGGAAAACAAGTCGTCTATGGATATCTTTTCGGTTTTCATTTGAGGTTACATTTTAAGAAGTTCTTAAAAAAAATAATCTTTAAGTCTATTATGATAGTACTGGCTTATGTCTAGTACAGTAGTACCACACTGATTTACTTAAAAGTTCGTATCCTGTGCCACTATTCTGGTAATTTCTCGAGAATAGGAAATTGGAAAATGATTTTATATGTAATTTGAGTTTGAATATTTTTTTTCTGGCATAGTGAGGTAAAAAGCTAGTATTAAATTGGGAATAATTTTCCCTTCCAATTTTGGTATGGAAAAATTACTCCCAATTTATAAATATTAACATTGAACTAGAAATTATACATATAAAATCTCTCCCCAATTCTCTATTCCCGGGGAACTACCAGAATAGTAACACATGTCTCAATTGGGAATAAACAGAGGTTTCAAGTACATCCAGTAGCTCCTTAGCATAAACTATATATACTAATTATATATACTAGTTGTACTCGGATATATTTCTTCTTTTTACGTAAAGCGGATATCTTTTCTCTAATTACGTTATGCCAATATTTTAAAACAATATGCCCCAAGTTAGCGGAACGTATCGGATTCGAATTCCAACAGGAAATGATCATACCATTGCTGTATGATCATTGAACGATTTAAATTCCTGCCACTGTTTGCATAAAAATATTCTAATATCCGTGCCGGCAATGGCCAAATATGTTCCACTTTGATCAAAACATAAATCAGATATTTCATAGCCGTCACCAAGTTGATTAGTCTTGCAATTTTCTATTTTCTTAAATTCCATAATTTAACGCAACTATCATCAGTTGCCGCCGTAGCTAAATAGTATCCATTCTCCGAGAATGAAATTGTACTAATATAGGACCTGTGTGGCCAGGGAAATTTACCACATTAGTTTGTTCTTTCAAATCCCAAATTTTAACTTGTGAATTTTCAGTTCCGATTCCAAAAATAAGACTATCATGTATGATGGAATTGTGCCGATGTTAGACCGCTGTCTGCTGCGTTGATAGGATATAGTATCCTGTCGGATGTAGGGAAGTCCAGTAACCGGACCTTCATGACATCGAAGTAACAGTGTAGTTTGAGATGTTGGAATATTCCAGATTCGAATTGACATATTAGGGGATCCTGTAACAACAGTATCTTCTTCGGAGTGATAAATTACTGTATAGTAACCTTTTTGGTATGTTCTTTTAGAATTCCAACCACTTGTTCCGTATCTTTCTTGAAAAAATTTAATCGTTTCCTCCCGTTAAGATTTTACTATGGTATGAGCTAGATATATCCAACGTAAGCTTCACGAGCCGCTGTTACTTCTTTCTGAAAAGAAACACGAGCTATTACACGACAAGCAGCATCGTGTTGATAGAGGGCATGACTCAATTCTTGTTAAGCTGTTTGTAGCTGTTGGCGTTGACTGAAACATTTCAGCATCAATGATGACCCATTCATCTTGCATCGTCTTTAGTGCAGATGGAAGACTTGTTGCGCTTGGCGGTGAAGCGTGTAGCTTGCTGTAATTTTTGAAAATATGTTGTTCTTCCGAGTTGTTCTTGTAATCCACTAGGCCGGTTTCGATCTGATGATGAAAGATCAAATCCATCTCATCAGGCATATGCTACCGGACTTGATGTTCATACTGTGCGATTCGTATATATACGAATAGTCATGACGCGACAGTACTAGTGAATTACAAGAACTTAACTCTAAATATCGATATTTAATTAATTGCGTGTGGCGTGAGCTAATTGTGAGTTATTTTTTAGTTGCTCTGGTCGCCACAGTACTCCTCCGAAAGTGATTTCCCCCTCCGTTTTGAGTTTGATGATCTGTGCCGCAATGCGTTGGGGCGCCTGCTTTCGCCCGTTTAGTGATTAGACTTGTTGCGACATGAAACCAACTTCCTGGATTTATCTGTGCCTTGCCTTGAGAGCGCGAAACGAACCACCACGTAGTGAGAGAGAAGGCAGAAATTCCATTGTGGGATGTTAAATTTTGCCGTTAGGGCAGAAGGGTATCGGTAGGTTGTGTCAGAAGGTATTGACGTGTTGTTGTTTGTTATATTAAGGGGCACGCCGAATCGTGAAACGTAATTATTGACAAATGTTGTGGCAATGGTTGCAGCTGACATATTTGTCATGCAGTAAGCTTCGGGCCTTTGAGTGAAGCGATCGAAACAAGTGAGAATATATAAGAGTATCCATTAGATGGAGGAAGTGGTCCTACGATATCTATATGGATATGCTCGAATCGACCAGATGGAATTTCGAATTGTCCATGGGGTGATTTTGTGTGCCGATGGACTTTAGCACGTTGGCAGGATAAACAAGATTGAGCCCATTCATTGGCTTACGTCTTTGTTTATACTGGGCCAAAAATAACGGGCAGAAACCAATTTACGAGTAGCACGGACACCATGATGTGATATGTTATGTAATGCGTCGAAGATAGCCCGGCGTAGTGGTTCTGCGATGTACGGGCGGTTGTAACCCGTAGATATTTCGCAGAAGATTTCAAGGCCAGGTAGTTTGACAAGCGCTAGTTGCAGTGATGAACTATTGCGACATTTGGAACCAGAAAGTAAATTCTGAAGTTCTAGGTCAGCTTGTTGTGAATCGAAGATTGTTTTTAAGTCGAAGTGATTCTCGACTGTGGCTAGTTCGTTGTCGGTTGTGCGGGATAATATGTCCGCGACAACGTTGTCTTGCCCGTAAACATTCTGGATGTCAGTGGTAAATTGACTAATATAATCCAAGTGGCGAGATTGCCTTGGATTACGTTCAGTTTTAGACTGATTTACTCTAGTCAGAGGTTTGTTGTCGGTGTAAATTGTAAAGTCCCGACCTTCAACAAAATATCTGAAGTGTTTTATCGCTAGATATATTGCCAGTAATTCCCGATCGAATGCGGAATATTTCTTTTCGGTATCCGAGAGTTTCTTAGAAAAGAATCCCAAAGGCTCCCAACACTTATTAACGTACTGTTGTAGAACAGCGCCGACAGCTGTGTTTGACGCGTCGGTTGTAATACTAAGCTTTGAGTCGCTTAGTGGATGATGTAGAAGTGTTGTCTTCGCAAGTTCGGCCTTAAGCGACGTGAATGCTAGTTGACATTCGTCGGGCCAAGAAAAATTCTTAGCTGTTTTGGGCTTACGTAGAAGTAATGCCAGGTGGCTGTGAACTGGTGCAAGTATTTCAGCAAGCTTCGGTATAAATCGGTGGTAGTAATTTACCATGCCGATGAATCGCTGAATGTGCTTTATTGAGCTAGGAGCTGAGAATTCCCTAATGGCGTTAATTCGTTCTTCTGACGGCAAAATACCATTAGGGGTTATCTTGTGGCTGAGGAAATCAAGAGTTGATACGCCGAAAACGCATTTAGAACTGTTGATATGAACATCAAACTCAGTCAACTTTAGGAATAGTTTTTCTAAGTGAAGCTTGTGTTGTTCCTCAGATTGTGATGCCACAAGAATGTCGTCAATGTAGACAAAGACGAAATCAAGATCGTGAACAACTTGATTCATGAATCGCTGAAACGTTTGTGCGGCATTGCGTAGACCGAATGGCATTCGAGTAAATTCGAAAAGGCCGAATGGGGTCGTAAGTGCCGTTTTATGTACGTCTTCAGAAGCTACAGGAATTAAATGATAGGCTCTGACAAGATCTATTTTCGAAAAAATTTTGCAACCATGCAAGTGCATGGAGAAATTTTGAATGTGGGGTATCGGGTAACGATTAGGTGTTGTGACCGTGTTCAACCGACGGTAATCCCCATATGGGCGCCAATCGTGATCTTTCTTTTTCACCATGTGTAATGAACATGAAACGGAGGATGCCGATGGTCGACAAATCCCTAGTTCCACCATATGTTGAAATTCTGTTAGTGCAGCTTTGTGTCGAACTGAATCTAGTCTACGTGGCCGTGCCACCGGCAGATCGCCTGCTGTTACAATATGATGAACCACGTTGTGTCAGACAGGCAGTTTGTAATTTGGCTCTGCTGTGAGTTGTGGACATTTTTTCAGCAGAGTGCCGTAGCCGTTGTTGATCGTAAAATGGATCGGTGTCGGTGTATCGAGTCGAACCATGGTGGCATTGATTGACAGCTTAGTCGCTGAATCAATCAGCCGTTTATTTTTGAGATCAATTAAAAGTCCGAATTTGCATAAAAAGTCGGCGCTAATGATCAGCGATTGATGGGCGATTCACAGCAGCAAGTATAAATGCATGTGTAAGGATCGCTTAAGCCCGAGGTCCACCTGCAGCAACTTGGTGCCATAAGTGTGGATGGTTGTGCCATTGGCGGCCGATAGAACTAGATCAGAATTTCGTTTAAATACACTAAATTCGTTTTTATAATTGAAAATTGGAATAACCGAAAGGTCAGCGCCAGTGTCGACTAAATAAGTAATTCGGTTTATTCGGTCGAATGCGAATAACCGAGACGTATTTTGGGTGTTTGTGATTTGGGCCCCGTCTCAGTGATCTGAGACCAGATCAGAGCGCGTGTTCATATCACGTCGGGGTCACCAATGAAGCGTGTAGCTTGCTGTAATTTTTGAAATGATGATGTTCATACTGTGCTATTCGTATATATACGAATAGTCATGACGCGACAGTACTAGTGAATTACAAGAACTTAACTCGAAATATCGATATTTAATTAATTGCGGGTGGCGTGAGCTAATTGTGAGTTATTTTTTTAGTTGCTCTGGTCGCCACAGCGGTTTAGGTCGAACAAACGGGGAGTCTTTATGTCAACTAAAGTTGACGATTTATAGTCATATCTTACTGGGTGTTCCGGCACTTCATTTGACAATCCGCAAAATAATGCCATTGTATTTTGTTATTATGAAATTAGAGTTATTTCTTAATATTTATTTACTTTTAAGATTATTTATTCTGAAAACTAAAACTTTAGCATTTATTTAGAAAAGTCAAAATCGAAAATGACAAAAAGTTTGACCATAACGTATACGTGTAGTGTGCACAACTCATGGCTGTTGAGAGAAATTCGTCCAGCCAATACTATAAGTTGATATGAAGCCACGTAATTATTAATTACCCATCGAAAGAACTTTAAATCGAAATTTACTCAAAATTTTCAATTTAAGGTTCTAACGAAATGTCCAATGAAGTTTCGTACTCGCGAAATATGCAGAAGTATTTATTTTAATAACGACCTTACGTCTTATACATCCCGAGCGTGATTTTTTTAAATAATTATACATGGTCAGTTTGAGTTCGATTGTTTTACGCGGATGTATTTAAGGAAATAAATTCTAAGTCAAAGAGTATGACGCTATGTCGATATGGTTGTGTACTGCTTACAGCTGACATCAACGGTTCTAACTCTGGTATAGACTATTTATTATATTTGCCTCTGTATGATGGATAAAAGAGCGAAACGAAAGCGGAACATACACACTCGATTAATGATTTCTAAAAGGTCACAGGGTATTCCAATAAAAAATCCAACTCAAATAATTCCAACCAGATAGTTCTTACGTAAAGCCCTGGTGGTTGTGTTAGAATTCTAGTTCCATCATATTTTGTATAGCCGCAATAAGCCTTCGATGTTTTGCTTTTTTGTTAAGTTTAACCATTTTTCAAATTTTTGAGATTGTTTCATAGTACGTCAAATAGTGTTGAACCCTGATAAGGACGGAATATAAAACGAATCCTAACAGTAGCAAGCAGTATAGAAATTTGAAGCAGAAGCATCGAATCCAGATATATAGGCATACCGTAAATGGATTTACAAGTCTCATGGATTTACAAGTCTCATTGTATAAACTATGTGGACAACACCGGAGTGAAATATTTGCTAAATAAATAATAAGTAAAAATATTGTGTATGTATTGGTAATAAAGTTATAAAACTACAAACTTTTAGGCGCAACAATTAAATACAAAATAGTAAAATCGCATTTTAAAAACTAAATACTATTCCAGATTTTGTCCGGTTCTCATCAACCACACTATGTTTTTCGGTTAGATCGTTCAAACGCGAATACTTATGATTTTTGTCAGTGTTAAAAAAATCAATTTGGCCATATAATTTTTTTTTTTTAATAATCAGTTTTAGGGCTTAAACACATCAATAATTCGGGGCTATATTTGACCATGCTAGAACAATGACAAAAATCTGAAATTATAAATGAACACTGGTATTTGATAGGCCTAACCGAAAAACATAGTGTGATTGATGACAACCGGGCAAAATCTGGAATAGTATTAAGTTGAATTGGAAATATGACGTATATTGTATCGATCATATGATTCGGGGCTATATTTGGCCATGCTAGAACAATGACAAAAATCTAAAATTATTCATGAGCACTGGTATTTGATAGGCCTAACCGAAAAACATAGTGTGATTGATGACAACCGGGCAAAATCTGGAATAGTATTAAGTTGAATTGGAAATATGACGTATATTGTATCGATCATATGATTCGGGGCCATATTTGGCCATGCTAGAACAATGACAAAAATCTGAAATTATTCATGAGCACTGGTATTTGATAGGCCTAACCGAAAAACATAGTGAGATTGATGAGAACCGGGTAAAATCTGGAATAGTATTTAGTTGGCCATACATACCATATATCGTTTTCGCCTTAATGTTTATTACAATTTTTTTTACTATCGTTTTTCACCAATACCTACTTAAATATTCAATGAAAAATATGGTTTAGTAAAAATTTCACATATTTAAAAATGCCTATGAAATTTTTCCTAAACTATTCCTAGATTTTTTTATTATTTAGTATAGGCTTAGGAAATACTTCTCGCGCATGTGGACAACCCCATCATAAATTTCCGCATAAGTCGAACCTATAGCCGTTGTAATAATGGAAGACTGGAAAAGGTTTGGTCACATAACAGGTTGTACTAATTTTATATCAAATCAAGTGATCAAGAGTCCAAATAGTAGAGCAATGTTATATACCATTGTTGTGATCTCAATTCCTTTCAACATTATACTTCGCGATAAAAACTGCTTATTAATTATATGGTACATTAAGAAATGTATGTACAAAATTGAAGACAAATTTGCATTTCTGTGTAATGTACGGTAAATTGACTATTTGGGTCACAATAACAACTTGAGTTAAAATAGAATGACCAATTTATTGGTGAATCCTCCGATTAGCATACATTAAGATAATATCGTTTTGAATTATGTACGGCTGTTCATTCACATATACATGTGTTTTCTATAAATATAATGTTAAAATTAAGATTTTATATTCTTAGATTATCTTACGAGCCGCTACCTGTTTATTATGGTTTGTTGTTTATCTTTCGCATATGTAGTAAAACTGTAAAAAGTCATTTTAAAGGTATATATGTTTATAATGGCGTGCTTAAATCTGATGTGATTTTCTTAAAAGTATATATTTATATAAAAAGTTGTTAAAATAGAAATTAGAAATTTGACAGAATTCAACATATAGACATTGATATTTCAAATTTGTATTTAATTTATTCAGTCACTCTCAGACGCACAACAGAATGAATGGCACCTGCTGGTATAATATTGTTAAATGTACCTTTATTCAGAAAAGTTACCATTGGGTAAAATCTTGACATTAATACAACAAATGTGAAAGATATTAACATAATTCATGGCCACATCGCCTTCCAATTCGTTTAATCAGTAAAATCTTAACTATTAATCTCATTGATCTGCATCTTATACCACAAACTTAACCACAAATATTGCGAAGTGCTTGCTTGAGATGATCGACACTTTGGTATTTTCTTGTCCAAACCATGCCCTTTAAAATTCACCAAACCGAGAAACCTAGCGGGTTTTCATCCGGTTGATTTGGTGGCATTGAAGTTATTGGGCAATGGAACTGAACCGTGGAGCTTTGTTTCTCAACCAATCTAGATTGGTGCGCGCATTATGACTCGGCGCCGAGTCCTGTTGAAATGTCCAGGCTATGCGGCCGAATTGTTTTTGTGGCCAAAGTGTCAACGCTCTCTCCAACACATGATCCCAATAAATTTGAGCATTTATCTTGATGCCACGGTCCACCAAAACGAGCGGTGAACGGCTTTCGGCCATTACGGCTGTCCAAACCATTACCATCGGTGGCGCTTGTTTTCGAGTGGTAATCGTTTGGTCCAAATTCTTCAGTAGGTCGCCCAGGCAAGTAAATCTGGTCATTCGGCTTGTTCACATATTGCTCAATACCGAACGGTGACTCATTGGAGAAAACCAAATTCGGCAAATTGCCTCTTTCGTACAAGCGTAACAACTTTCCACTCTTTCTTTTTTGAGCATCGGTTAGACCGATGCGTTTTAAAGAATTTAAAGGCTTATAGTCCAAGTTCATATTTCATTATGTGCTGCATCAGTGTGACTGCTGTTTTTTTCTGCCGATGCAGCGCGGGTTCCGAGCCAATTTTGCCTTAATTTCCGAATGATATACGACGAAGTTGCAGTACGTTTCGGTCTACCACCATGGCTTTTTGCAATTTTGCCAGTATCGATGAAATGAACTGTCAAACTGTAAACTATGGAATGAACTGTCATTAGTGTAAATTTGTGCGCTCTATCATCACTGGTTTGACAGCAATGACAGTCTGAAGTTGGTAACACTTCGTGTCAGTAACCCTGTAATAAATTGGTTCAAGTTCGACATTGATACAAAATTATTAATGGTATTGGTATAGTCCATTTATGGTGGCCACATTGACGTACCAACTCATTACGTCATTAAAATCGAAATACATACTAAAATCTTAACTATAACTTGTATTAATCACCATGTGCTTCTCCAACTTGGTATCTTTCGAATTTACTAGTGAACAACTGAATTGCTGTCAAGACAATTACAAAGTGTCAATTGTAGGTTCTTATTAGATCCAGATCTACAGGGGACCTCTTTAGTCTACACCATTTTAAGTTTGGCTAAGGCTTGACTTCAATTACCTCACGGACTCCCTAACATGTACAAGCTGTCATAATGTGTCAGTTCCCTCTACGTAGTTCATTAAATGGCGACTAAAGCGTCTTCCACCTTTCTCCAGGTGATATATGTTGAAATGCCATCCTCTTTTGGCTCTGCAATACACAGTCCTCATGCCAACAGAATATTGTTAATCTTTGCTAGAACTTTCCACGACTTTTTTCATAATTTTTCATTCAAATGATCATAATATATATGTCTTTCTTTTTTAATTTCAGATTTCAATGTCATCGTAGCCCTCCACACGAATAAAATAATGTACTGTGTCGCATCGTATGCACGCTAGTCAAGGATCAATATAATTTTTTTTTGTATTTTCAACCGAAAACATAGGAATTCGTGAATGCGGAGGGTTTATCGGACAATCTATAATATTATTTATTATTTTGGCTGATTTTGTAATCGCGGTAAGCTACTCAAATGTGTGTTTAATTTTAATACAAAGTGTCATCTTATTTGAATTGAATATCTGTCTTATTAATCAGATATATATAGTCTTATATACTGTAATATCAAATAACAATAAAAACAACAAAACTAATAAAATATACGACCAAATAATAAACATTTTATGTCATGTGTGTGTGTGTATGTTTATGCGAGCACATATACATAAATAATATCAAGACACAAAATATACGATCTCAAAACCTACTACTAAACTATAATAGATATAATGATAACGTTACATCCGTGCGTACGATAAAGAAATTGTATGTCTATCTGACTGCTAGAGTAGAAAATGTCTTTAATCAAAATGAAACCAAAGAAAAAAAATGTGAAAACATAATAAAACCATAAAACATAAAATAGGTTTGGTTGACTAAAGATTCGATAGTGATACACTCTATAAATATAATCAATGAACCAAAAACTCATCTATTATTCGTTTGCCTACTCGTATTAACAGAATGAGTGAATTTGACACCTCGGAACATTCAATAAACAGATTTCAAACAAACAACACCGGCAGCGATACTCCGACGCAATGAAGTAGATCACGGCACTCGAAAAGCTTTTCCTGTTCATTGAACAGCACAGTACATCTGTGGATCGTGTATTGTTGTTTTTTTTTTATAAAACTGATCGTTAATTTAAAAAATCCACCTGCTTGGATTACACGTGTGATTTGTTATAAGTTATAACAAACATTAAGCTCTGGTAATTGTTTGATTTGAGTCAATAAAGGGTTTATTGGTTTCAAATTACTGTGAATTAATAAAACGAAAACCAGCTGATTTGAGTTGTTTGATGTGACGACCACTGTAAAGCAAACACTTGTGAATATGTGATATGGGTCTGTGTTGTATTTCTCAATGTTGTTTGTTTCTAATTTCATAAAACACTTAACACTTATAACGATGTTCTTATTAAGTCTAGTTAACACGTTGTCTGAACATGGTTGCCATAAAAAAGAAAATATGAAATTGATATGCGAGGGAAAATATTTATAATTTCGAAACTCACTATTTTATACTTATCCGGTTGAATATGTAGTCGTTCCAGTTTACATGGGTGTGTACTCTCGTCGATTGTTTAAATGTAAAACCACCCCATATGCAATCATGTTATAAAGTACTCCATACTTCAAACACTCCATACTCCATAATAAAGCTGTTAATGTGCTACTTTACTCCGTTACCTTATACAAATTTAAGGTACTATTTCAGAAAGATCATCACAACAGAGTGATTTCAAACATCATCCATTCCATAATTATTGAAACTGATTGTTTGCAACACTGTGGCACAACAATGGTATCATACAAGTTGTCTGAATAGACTTCAGTAAGATATTTTATTCTATTGACCATCGAAGAGTCTTTGCTTGTGTTGAACCGTTTATAGTTGTGAATTAAGGTTTATCTTGAATAGAAAGTAGTCATTTTTGGGGAACCCAAATGCATTGAAGTTCATTCGCTTTCCATTTTCTAAGCTAAAAGTCAGCCTGAACTTGTTACTAAAGGGTGATTTTTTTGTGGTTAGGATTTTCATGCATTAGTATTTGACAGATCACGCGGGATTTCAGACAAGGTGTCAAAGAGAAAGATGCTCAGTATGCTTTGACATTTCATAACTGAAGCCGAACGATCTGCCACAACGCCGAATTTTTAGTGAATGGACCCTAGAAAAGTTGGCAGAAAATCCGCTTTTTTATCGACAAATTTTGTTCAGCGATGAGGCTCATTTCTGGTTGAATGGCTACGTAAATAAGCAAAATTGCCGCATTTGGAGTGAAGAGCAACCAGAAGCCGTTCAAGAACTGCCCATGCATCCCGAAAAATGTACTGTTTGGTGTGGTTTGTACGCTGGTGGAATCATTGCTGTTGGACGCAACGTTACGGTGAATGGCGATCGCTATCGTTCGATGCTAACAAACTTTTTGTTGCCAAAAATGGAAGAACTGAACTTAGTTGACATGTGGTTTCAACAAGATGGCGCTACATGCCACACAGCTCGCGATTCTATGGCCATTTTGAGGGAAAACTTCGGAGAACAATTCATCTCAAGAAATGGCCCGGTAAGTTGGCCACCAAGATCATGCGATTTGACGCCTTTAGACTATTTTTTGTGGGGCTACGTCAAGTCTAAAGTCTACAGAAATAAGCCAGCAACTATTCCAGTTTTGGAAGACAACATTTCCGAAGAAATTCGGGCTATTCCGGCCGAAATGCTCGAAAAAGTTGCCCAAAATTGGACTTTCCGAATGGACCACCTAAGACGCAGCCGCGGTCAACATTTAAATGAAATTATCTTCAAAAAGTAAATGTCATGGACCAATCTAACGTTTCAAATAAAGAACCGATGAGATTTTGCAAATTTTATGCGTTTTTTTTAAAAAAAAAGTTCTCAAGCTCTTAAAAAATCACCCGTTATAAGTGTACCTCAAAAATATTGGTTTTAGTGTGACTGACTGTTACTGGGAATATGTTTTTGTATTTTTCGGTTGCTTTAGAGATCGACTAGCAAAATAAGATGCACTCCCTTCAAAGAAGTGGCGCCTCGACATGTTTTACTGTACGTACTTGGATTCATGCCAAAGAGATCAATATCTACAAGCCTTATTGAATTTACCAGTAGCCAAATCAAAGTTATAAGTCACAAGCAAGTTGACGTAATGTACACTGGTCTTTGCCAAAGCGTTTGATTCCATGATATTATAAATATTGGACAGTGTGTTACGGTTTATATTCCATACAAAGTAAATAGTTCATTCCGTGATTCCCGCCAATTTAGTCGTTGATACCTGGGTCGGCTAGCAGAAACTGGAATTCGTCGATAAATTTTCTCAATACCAATAAGCGATTTCGCCGACAGATATTGCTTCAATGGCAGACAACACTCTTCGACTTCGGAATTTCTTAAAACCAGATATAGAAAACCTAGATTCTTCCGGTTGGTTCAACAATATATGTTTGTCAGTTTGCAAATATCTGTGTTAAAATTTATTACTTTTTCTTTAGTAGGCAATCCAAAAAAATTGTAACTGCCAAGTATAACATTAATTTTTATAAAAATCGTCTAGGTCGTGCTGAAAGATGATTAAAGAAAGAGCTTTTCCGTTGTTTTCCGGTAAGCTTAGGAAGGATAAACAGTTTAAATGGAAACTCGGTTCGAGTTTATGCCATGATGAAATTGCTCAAGCTACTGCTGAAAATGTCTTTCCGGTATAATTATAAGTTAGCTCCAGTGTCAGTATAGCATAAATGGTATGTCTTAAGAAGTTACTTTTGTTCATTAATTTCACCTGCAATTGATCTGTAAGTCGTTTAAACAATTAATTTCTTTCGGACGTTGAGAGCGCTTGATTATTCAAAGTTCTTAATCTATAGTCTGCAGACGTTTGCGCCCATAAACTATTGGTAATTATTATGTCAATAAGCCAATAATAATGGTCTTTGATCGATGCTTCTTCGGTTAGTGTTTTTAGAACGCGAATGACCTTTGGAGGAACTCAATGAAGTTTATACTCTATAGTCTAGAACTCGGTGCCATACTTTGTCGGAGTTTTTATAAAAACATAAATTTAGAAATAAGTAATATAAATCAATCATATAATAACCTCAGGTGTGCCTCAAGGATCACACATTGGACCATGGATACATTTCGTTATTAGAGGATATAAAAAATTCTAACGTACTCATATTTGAATATGATATTGAATTTTGTGAATTAAGTTGTTGTTAAGATGTTTGTTGCCCAAATGTCCAAGTATATCTCATCGATGCCGGACACAAAAAATTAGATTGTCTATCGAATGTTTGTTTAAAATGATTTGAATTTTACCCGTATAAAATTGACACAACATACCATAAATTATGTCGAAATTGGAGTGGTCGAGTTTTCTAGTCGATATAAACGACTTTATTTTTAAAATATCATTATGAGCAATGAAACTCATTTCAACTTGGCTGGGTTTGATAATAAACAGAATAGCCTCTATAAGTACGAAACCTCTCGATTGATACACCAAAGACCACTACACTCATTGAGTCATATTTTGGAAGATGCTGGAAGAGTTTTGACGATTATTGTGCCTAAAGAAGATTAATTTAGCCGACAGAATATGTGGTACTCGTCCTACGACGCAAAATTAGCAAGAAATTGTTCTCGGTTGATTAATGTCAAAAAGTCGTCATATCAACTGACTCTACAACCACACTGTTTGATCCCTTTCGATTTCTTCATATGAATGCATTTCAAGGTGTATATATATGCTCGATGTTTATATAAACAATATTATTCGAAATGAAACTATCGAAATAACACCAGAAGTCTGTGAATATGTTATGAAAAATAATCTTAAACAATCTCCACAGCCATAGTCGTGTACTTAACCGATAATCTATTTATTCGAGATGGCAATATCACTGTTTCCACCGAAAGCATGTTCTTACAGCAGCTCAACCTTCAATATAGAGACAATTATTCCAGCATTAGTAGGTACTGGCAAATATCGAGGTCGGTGAAGAGTCATATAACTTCCCACATTCTGTCGAACACTATGAAATCGAAACTCTTCTTTTTGGAAATTATTTAGTATAATTATCAACAAAAGGCATAAATGAGATCTGGACAAAAACCCAATCTACGTCTGACCGAGATATACGTCTGACCGAGACCGAGATATTACGTATAGATCAAAACTGTTACGAGCTTTAAGTGCTGAGGTAAAATGATCTATTTCTGGTAGGTACGCCACTATTTTGCAGGCGGAAATGTATATTTGACAGCAGTCCTCTCTGGAATGAATATGGACTGTAAATATAGTCGTATCTGAATCTTAGTTGACTATACGAAGCGTTTTAGGCGCAATTGGTTTTAATATAATACTTTTTTCGCAAAACCTTGAATTCGGTTTTTGAAGGCATCTTACAATGGGCCAATCGATCCTGAGTGACGAAGAATAATTGGTCCTTGTTTTAAAATAACATTAAAAATTTTGATGACATATGTACTAATAAAAATGAAATCACTAGGAGGCAGCTGTGGTCCTGATTCTATCCCTTCATCCATCATTAAATAATTAGCTGATGTTGTTGGCAAGCCTTTAAAACTCATCTTTAATAAATCATTGCAAACCGGAATTTTTCCTGATAAATGGAAAATTATGAAACTTACACCGATTTTCAAATCTGGTAAAAGAAATGAAATTTTCTGCTATCGAGAAATTGCAACCACTTCAATTTTACCTAAATTATTTCAAATACTAGTCTGCAATTCCTTCAAGAAAATAGTTTTAAGCCATCCATCATTTCATCAACATCGATTTATGCCTGGCAGATCAACTACCACCAACCTAGTTGAGTTTACTAGCATTACTATACTAAAGATTTAGAAAATCATCAGCAAATTGACACCATATACACTGACTTCAGTAAAGCTTCTGATTCCATTCAACATCGCCAGATATTGATTAAACTTGACAAGTTTGGTTTTTCATCAATGTTTGTCAAATAATTTCAATCTTACTTAACGAAGAGACACCTATTTATTGAAATAACTGGTGAAATTCGAATATTATTTTGACAAAATCTGGTGTTCCACAGGGTTCTTATAATGGTCCCTAACTCTTCCTGATATTAATTGACGATATCACTAAGATAATTCAATACTCTTCCGTGCTTCTGTTTGCTGATGATCCTAAAATTTTCCGATCAATTAACGATACAAGCTTCAAGATGAAATTGACAAGATTTGTTCATGGTGTGAAGTGGACCAGTTAAAATGCAACATTCAAAAATGCAAGATAATGTCATATCATAGGAAAACATGTCCAATTATTGCCAATTATAATATCAATGGAATATTAATTGAAGTCAGTGATATTTCCTTCTCCAGACACATCGATCAGAGTATATCGAAAGCCAATTCCATGTTCGGTTTTCTTCGTCGCTGGACCACCGAGATAAAAGACCAAAATGCACTTTTTGCACTATACTTTGCATACATTAGATCTCAGCTTGAATATGCAGTTTGGTGCCCCCATAACGCTGACCACATTAATAGAATTGAGGGTGTAAAAAAAAACTGGAACTACAACTACAATTTAACATTCCATGAGAACCTGGCCCTCTTACCATCTTACACTGTACGCTGTAAAGCATATAATATTGCAACTTTGGTTAATCGCAGGCAACAACATTGTGCAAGTTTTTTGGGAAATATACTTTTGGGCCATCTAGACTCTCCATTTATTCTTCAGAGCATTAAATTAAATGTGCCCAGTAGTAATCTTCGTCTGCACAAGTTGTTAAAACTTAAAAAAGCTCGTACTTATTACGGCGAAAATGAACCGATCAATATGATGGCCAAATAAAATAAGCGACTCTGCCGTCGTGTTCCGAATAATGGATTTTTTGGCCATGACGCGTGATATCCATTTTCAGCCGGATGTAAAGCTGTAATTGTAAATGGATGGCACATAGCATATAGTACCATGTGTCAACTAGTTAAAGCTTAATAAATAAATTTGTTAAGACGATATTGTGATCTATATTGGACGTCTAAATCATGTTATACTAAAAGAAAATTTGTTTGAATTCTCTGGTATTTTGTAAAGTTGAAGCTGTATGCTTGTTGGTTTGAAGAAGTATGCTTGTATTGTCAATGAACTATATGATGAACTATACATCGATTTAACATAATATTTGTATCGGTATTGATGTAAAGAAAATTCAAGCCATTCACCTCGAACCACAAAACAAAGCTGCAGTGGAAACAATACCAAATAATTAAAATTCTTGAAGGCTTAAAAAAATTTGTATATTTTCTTCGACTCGCGTATCTATAGATACAGACCCAGTTATATTCAATAAAAGTATCAAATTGATATTTTCTTATAAATTATGATAAAACACAATAAAGCCAACAACAAAACTTGTAGATATTTTTAAGAAATTCCAAAAACCTGAATTTCGTTCAAACGTCCAAGAAAACGACTATAACATGTATATAAGTGTAAGAAGAAAACATTAAGACACACAAAATAACCATTTTAAGTTTATAATATCAAATTAACTTACAAAACCGCAATTTAAGCACACATACCGATACCTAACCCCAACTGTGTGTATACATATATGTATATATGTCCCTTGTAGACATCTCGCTTTTATTTACTGAAATCGAAATGAAAAATTATTGGTACTTGTTGGTATATATACGAGCGAGCGTCTTGTATAGCTGAGATACATAAAAATCAATGATTCGATTTATTATCAACCATCCATCCATTTTAAAGATAATTTAATTTTCTTATGTTTTTGATCTCTCTTTCTTGTATATATATATATAAACATACAGTTAGCTATGTATGCTATTACTTTTGGTTTTGTTGTCGCCTCTATATACAATATATATGTGTACATGTATATAACTAAAAGGGAACCACTTAAGAAAATATTCTTATACCTATATATGAACGAGTATTCAACTTTCGCTATCTTGGATTCTGTGGTTACTTGGAATTCTTATCGCTTAATAACAAACGGATTTTTCTTTATATATATCCACGTAAGTAGTTCGTTCGTTCGGAAGAGTTAAAAGGTAAATGAAACTTTTATTTTTTAAGACAGTATATTATGTATGCACAAGAAATACAATGAACCGCAATTAATGATCGCGGTTTTGTACAGAGATGATTCATGCGTCTTTTAAATAAATAACCCTTTAGTACTCATACACAACAGGTAAAGTAGTAAAATATAATTATATGCTTAAGTGTATATAGCACTACAATAAACGTGCTTTATATACAAAACTATAAATACGGTTAATACGTCTTGAGAACGTTATCCTACTATATATACCGTTAAAAATGTATAATAGTCTTAATTAGAATTTAATGTACGTGTGTATGAAGATAGTATTAAGTACAACAATACCATTAAACAAAAATAAATTTGAAATTGAATCAATTAAATCTTAATTATACAATTAGAAATAGTTTTTTTCTACTGTCTGTATAAAATTATGAAATTAAAATTATTTATTTTGTGTATAAAGTTTTCGACACAATTAAAACATCATATTCATGATTGATTAAGAAATAGTCGAATAATTAAAAGTGTTTTAATTATTCGTTTTGGGATTGTGAAATTTCTAGATTAATTGATTTCAATCTATGCTCTCTATGCTGTAGATGTTTTTGGGACGGACCAAGTATTTCTTCATTACATTGTACCGAAATCTGTATTCATATGCCACAGGTGTTCCGTAAGCACCCGATATTGACAAAGTTGATTGAACTATACTATCCTAGGGGACCGTAGAATTGGAGCTTCTATCGATACAATTATGTTCGCTGGTGGTCTCCACGAATGCTTCTGCAAGAACGAATTCGATGAACCCAATTTTCGAGCAGTTTTTTTACTAAATCAAGTCGTATGTCATGAATTGCACGTTCAATATTGACTTGTAAAACTTGAAGAGGGTTTGGTTTATTGCTAAGACCAATGACTTCAAATAGTCCCACAAGAAATAGTCTAATGGTGTTAAATCGCAACTTCGAGGAGGCCCCTTCAATATGACAGTTTTTTGAAAACATTGAATATGCAAACTTTTCTCGCAATAGTTCAATTGTTGCACTTGCTGTGTGGCACCAGAAGCAAATATTGTCAAGATCAACTACTTCCATTTTCGGCCATAAAAAGTTGGTTATCATCGATCTGTACCGATCTCCAATGATGGTAACGGTTTCCAGCTTCATTTCGAAAAATATACGGACCGATGATTCCACCAGACCAAAAACCACACCAAACTGTCAATTAAGGTGAATATAATGTTTTTTTTATGGATTTTGTGGCTTTTCTTCGAACCATTTTTTCTTTGGGTTTCTTAAAAAATTGTTTTCATTTTTAAGTTGTTCTAAGGCAACATCAGCAAATTCACAACGTTTACGATGGTCCAATGGCATCAGTTCTTGAGTGAAAACAATTTTATACGGATGCAAACCCAAACGGATGCAACAAGTCGTGGTTTGAGACAGTCCCAATTCTTGAGAACGTCATTGGAATCGACAAATAGCGGTCTTCAGCAACACTTACTTGAACTGCAGCAATATGTGCATTACTTCGAGCATTTGTCTTATTGACACTTCAACATTATGTAAAGAACTTACACATTTGACCGATTATTCCGACTAATGGAAAAAGCGCACGAAAGTTACAATTGGAGAACGAGTATTTTGATAATAAAACTGAATAATTTTTGACCATGATGAAATTGTAAATATTACTGAATACAATGAAACAAAAAATGACAGATCATGACATATTACAAATGGCCGAAACGTCACTTCAAAATCATATTATTCCTAATAGAAAATCCTATAGTTGAGAATCTTCTGTTTTTGAGTATTCACAAAAGCTTAGTTCAAATTTGGGTGACCGCTTGCGAACTTCATAGAAGAAAATATATTCAAATAACGAACTCTTCTCCGGTATATAAGTATGTCTTTCCCAGCAGTCCTGGAAACTGAGTCATTTATCTTGAAACATAAAATGTTTTCAGAAACGAACACTAGAAGAAAAAACACAAACTAACAACATCAACTATCGACACTTAGCTGGCGTACTCGGACACGAATTAAAAACTGGACCATTAGAACTTTAACTGAAACATCCAAAGTATCACAAGTTGAGAAGGAAATGAAACGCTACAACATCAAAATATTGGGGCTCACTGAAGTAAAATGAAAAATAGGTTAGATTTAAAAACTGACACAGTTAACATCTTAATGTGCCTACCTCATATACTCACACATAAACACACAATGAAGAATAGGCTTTTTAACAAAAACTAAAGCAACGAAAACACTCCTCGAATAGAAACCGAAAAAAATAGCACGCTGTCACTCGAAAATAAGAAATACCACCATAAGGCCCGTTGCACATTTCAGCTAAGCTAAGCGAGAAAAATAGTTCTCGTTTACATACCATTAAAACTCTTTATTTACAATTAAGAGCTACGACATAGCTGCAACGGGCCTAATAAAGGGCTATTTTTCGGAAAATGTAGATCACAAAACGAAATTTTCTAAATTGATAGATAAATAGTCCAGGGTAATAAAAATAGACCAGGCTAAAATTGGAACAGACAATACAGACATGCCATCAATAATGGAAAAATGTGTGTTGGCAGCATCACGAAAGAACAATGGACATAGAATTCGTCGATTGTTGTGTTACAAATCATCTATATACAGTGAAGGCAGTAAGTGCCCATCCGACGAGATAAATGAATAACCTGGGTATTCACAAAATGGAAGACTTAAAAATCAAATCGATCACAAATTAATATTAAATTTTTTAGCTCCCAACAATGTCTGGAAAATCAGAGTAGCAGATGTGTTCCGTGATTATTGACAAGCACCTTAAACATACAAACGACCGGATAGTTGGAAAGTCAGAAGGACAAATGACCTGGAAGGGAATGGTGAAAGAAACCGAATGGTGAAACAACCCGAAAGAACTTGGTAAAACTAGGAAAGAGCTAATAACAATAGCCCCAATAGAGTCAGATGGTCCAGTTTAGTGGACACCCTAAATAAGAGATAAAGGGAAACCCAACTCAAAAATTTTAATTTTCAGCTCCACTCATTTGTATCAAAGCCACCTAACAATATGGTTAGTTACACTTATCGTATAATAATGGGTCACTTTGGCATTAATTTTCCATCTGTCAAGTTATAGTATTGCGATATTACTTGCCAAACACACATATAACAAACACAAAACGGCTGTTTTGCTACTACACCCCCTCCCTACTTCACAAACTAGAAAAATCTCAATATTATGAGCTTTCTGAATTTAAAAAAAATGTTTGAGCTCTTATTTGAAGAAAAGGACTAAGTCAAGGTTTACTTATCCCCGTTACATAATTACATGTGCAATATCTCCTTACCGGGGTCAGCACAAAAATTATTACCGAATTCCTAGAGCTCATAAATTGCCCACAGTTCTGAGCAAAGTTTTCTGAAAAGTTGGGGAGGAAGAATAAAACAAAAGATAGTAATCCTATGTAAATATGAAACTTAAAAGTTTTGTTTCCTTTAATGACGCAATGGTGACAGGACGGTATTATTCTAGATGTTACAGGATTTTATTATTCTATGGAATGTGGAGATTATAATGCTCGATAGTTGAAAAAAAATGTGGCCAATTTAGCCCGAGTGACGAGGTTTTTAAAAACGAAAGGAATAAAGTGTGTTTCATAAGTATTTCGCACAAAACATGGTACTTATAGAATTTCAGTCACTTATAGAACCTGACGTGTTTGTAAGTCTTATCACGTGTTTGAAAGAATATCGTCTTAAACTCATTGCTCTTCAAAAACAGAACTGTATGATTTTCAAAGAGTACGAGCTTTCAAACTGTCGAAAATCGAATGTGAAAATCTCCACTGCCTTATATACGAGTATTCAGACCGGTGTAGGCCAATACAAAGACAATAACAATAATTTAATAATAATTTGGATAGTTAAATCAGGTTTATGAGCACAAAGGTCTGGCATATAAGAATGCCGAATGTCAGTTTGATAAAGTGATCTCTGTTCGGGAACTATAAATAAAAACTTAAATTATACCAATTCAACCCGTTATACTCTCAATTTATGGTGAAAACTAAACCCTAAAATGATTGGTTTCATGAGGCCATTGAGCTACGAAATATTGCGTTTAAAGTGTGGGCCATTTAAAAGTTTAAATTTCCAAATTTTAGTTGTACAATTGTACCGATTAGAGATGAATTTTTTTTTATTCATATGGCTGCCGCGGCTGGCCTCACAGTACCCCATTCGATTGGACCAATTTTCAAGCACTTTTTCGAGTGTATGGGGTCGTATCTTGGCGATGGCATTACGAATCTGGACCTTCAAATGCTCGATTGTCTCTGGTTTGTCGGCATAACACGACTTTTAAATGGCCGTCAAACGTTAGACGCAATAAATCGATTGTGGCATGAAATGAGTAGCAAGTTGCTCCATCCGGTTGAAACCAAACAATAGCGGGCGCAAACAAATCGGTTACAATAAAACAAGTTGCACGAACCTTAACAATAATTTTGCATATACCGGGCACTGTTGGCGACCAACTTTTTCACGAAATTTTCGTGTAATTTCCGACCGATTTACTTTGTTTTGGAAATAAATTCCAACGTTGCTGAAGCGTAAATCGATTCATTTTGTTCAGTCGAGATAAAATTCTGAACTGTACGATAAATTAAAATGACATAAGTATTGCGAGATTCGAAATAATCGGTGGTTCAAATTTAAAGTTTTCAACGTGAGACATACAACTCCCATTGATGCACTTTACAACTTAATTCCTTACATTTTTCTGAGAAAACTCATTTCTTTGATGGTTAGTCACCTTTTGCAGTTTGGTGTCTGAAGACGAGGTACGCTGCACCCTATAATTTTTTAACACTCTCCCTGATTGTAAAAATCCAGACAACTAAACGATTGGAGTAATCGAGATTTGTATCTTATGTATTCTTTTGAAATCGTAATATCTTTCAAATACGGATAAACTGAATTTGCGAGACTTGGTCAGAGCTGATGTTACTGGTTATGGATGTGAGAGTTGGACCTTGTGATATATGTCCCTAAATGAAACCTTGATGACTCGTATACCGATTTTTTCCAATCACAAGATCAGGCATATAATGGAAACTTCAATGACATCGTCTATGGCAATGCTTTTTTTGATAGGTGACGAAATCGCTGTCGGTGACGTTGGCTTACTCTTTTTCACTCTTGAAGATTATCTGGTTCATCAAGCTTGTAACTTATCATATTTTTGTATACTAAAAAAATTTCGACTTGAGTAAGCTTTATTTTTTTTTGACAAAAATAATATGCCTTCTGCTGACTGCTAATCACAAATATATTGACATACACTGATAAAAACTCTTATTACTCTAACTGTAGAGCTATTACTTGAGGTGCTGATAATTTCGGATTTTTCCGATTATATCAGACTAAGATAATTATAACAAAGGCCTCATACTGGGAAGTAACTTTGCTTGTGTTACCAGAAAACATTTTAACTAACATAAATTCATCCGGTACCTAGTGTTGGATATACAGCTCAGTCTCACTCACCAAACCCGTTTCAACAAACATTTTATCGTGTTAAGCGAGTATGTAATAGTTCGAATAGTTTATAGTCAAAATTGCATCGATGCGGAAAAGTTGATTCAAGTGGTGGTAAACTTCAAACAAAATATATTGTCAAACTATATAAGAAATAAAAAAATGATGAAAATCCATCAAGTGTAATAAAAGCATCAGCAATAAAAATAGAAAATTGTGGATTCGAAAACAAAACAGTTATAGATGTTACACTAAATATTGTTAAATTAACTGTAGAATTGTTTACGTACTGGATTTTTTCCCCATATTACCATTTTGCTTCGCTTCAACGATTGCCTCGAGCAGTAAAATCTCAAGACGACGACGAAATCTTTTTAAATTTTTAAAATCATTTTTCTCTTTAAATATTTAGATTCCAATTTATGTCGTTCACAACAAAAACAATAACAAATTTTCTTAAACGAACTTCTTGAAATATAAAACTGGATAATAGCACTTGTGTATAGAGTAAGCACGCGCATTAACGCGAGCTTTGTTCTTTATACAAAAACAAAATTGTGTATTCATTCTGTATTGATGTATACAAACATTGTTGAGAGTTTCCCATCAGCATATAGAAAATACCTCGGTCCGACCCACCAAATATCGATATGGGAAAGTTTTCAAATTATATAATTTTACACCAGCGGGTTGTGTTTATACTTACTCGTATATACACATCTTAAAACCAGCTATTATGAAACTGAATGCGTATCGTAATTAATGTTGCATGGAATATGATGTATAAAAGTTTTATGTAATTAAGATTTACCGGTATGTCTATTGAGATTACATGTGTTACATCTCCGGCGTGTTTTTAACTCGTTTAGATACCAATTGTGAATCAGTGTCAAAAATGTAGGCAAAGCATCTCTATAACTGACATATTTCCGCCATATACGTATATATAGTGAATCAAACGGGTTTCGTATGTGTAAGAAAAAAATCTTTCATTCATTAAGATCTGTATTCTTGCATATATGGATTCTAAACATAACAATCACCTGTATCGTTGTTATTGACCAAGAATCTATTTTTAAATCACTCTATAAACTTGCACAAGTGTTACGCGAGACTAATATTTTGAACAGAAAAACCATAAAAAAAACAAATTATCATCTTAAGAGAACGGTGATTATACGTTTTTGTTTAAGAATCGAATAGCAAAAAAAGTCAAGACGACTTCAAAAAAAAAAAACTATCAAAGAAATGTTCCATAAAAAGTTCTGTTCTTAAAGTCGATAAATAAATGAAGTGTATTGACCGTTATTTAACGTAAATTCAAGACATAACAACGTCTTATGATTTTATAACAACAAACTATATTCATTCAACAATAGTCGAGCATATTTATACAAAGAATACATATTTTTCATTCAATCGATGGACTCAAAAGAATAGATAATAAAAAAAAATCAATCCAATAGTACACGTAAAAATAATTATCAATCAAACGCGGTTATATAAACCGCGAGAATAGCAGCATAGAATACGAGATAGACTAAAAAGTTGTTTACGCGCGGTTTTGGTTGATTTACAATAATAGAAATATCGCGCGTGATTTATTTCTAGTTTGATGGTTTTAAATAGTAATTGGTCGTGGTGTGCGTATCGTGTTGAAAAATAACGATTTTTTGTTAGTCAGTTTGGGTTTTGATTTAGCTACAGTAATGCCCCATTTTGCAGACAGGATGCGTTCTTTAAAACTCCATGACTAAGATTTGAATCGTACAGTATATAGTTCATGTTTCAGTTGATTTGGAAAAATAGCTATCTAACGAGATTTGTACTAGTACAGTAGTTTGTTGGGCTCTTGGTGGAAATTCATCGCTTGAACTGCTGGACGGCCATTCATCGAAACAATCGTCATGATTTACCTCAGCACATTCTGCAACTGCAGATTCTTTAGTTGTTTTGGGAAAATTGTTGGTTGTGCCTTCAGTTCTGTGTACAATTCCTTTTTACCTAGAAGGGCATTTCTAGTTACTTTTTTTCGTAACAGAAAACGGTTTTGACAATTTCTGTCTCCAAAAGTCACAAGAACAGTTGAAACTGGTAAAATGATATATCTTCGGTGTCTATACGTTACTCACACTAAACTCACTGAATGTTTAATGTCATATCATCTGAATGTTTAATGTCATCCATCCCTTGAGTTGCAAGTTAACAATAAAATAACTTGGGCCATTATTTTATTAATAGTGGATTGCTTTATATACGATATTTAAATTTCATAGTTTATGGCTCATGCATTCATTATAAATGAATATCAAAGTTCTCTTTAAAATATATTTGAGTGACAAATAACTCCAGGTTGTGCCTTTGAAGCACTCCGGAGGATTCTGATAATGATATGCGATTTTAGTTTATGATCACCAGCAGCATTTTTGTCCATCAAAAGCATATGGCTGCCTAATATCCTAAGTTTTGTAGAAAAGCCCCATCTCGTCGACATTGTTCACCAGTTGGAATGTGTATCCACCGTTTTGTATCCAATTTGTAGATATTTTCAGGATATTTTTTCGCTGCAACGATATTTCGCAATAGCAGTTTCCTCTACAATTTTTATTTTATGTAATGAAAGCCGCTCCTTAAATCGAGCAAATCATTCTATACCAGGTAAAAAATATTCAAGATGAAGGTGTTACTGTGTTGAATTACAATCGTATAAATTAACTGAAAAATATTTTGTTCGTTATAGTGAATATTTCATCCGTATACCGAAATTTTAATCCAATAACTAGTCATGTACGTTACTTCCAATTTCCGTTAAGCGAGGCGTGAAGCGTGGGACTACTGTATTGTAAACTATATAGTTTGTATATACACTTTTCTTTTTCCTAATATATTGAAGTTTAATATGTCATATAGGTAAATGTTACCGAAAGGAAGGCAGTGAACAAGAAATTCTTTGGTTCTCGAGAGACTAAAGAAATGTTTTAATCCAACGAATGCGATCACAATTTCTTCAATTTTAGTGTACCCCGGCACACACAGTAAAGGCTGATTCGCGAGGACGGAAATTTTTACCCTAGATATTTGTTTTAATGCTGCGAAGTTAGAAACTTATAGATTATTGCTCAAAAATTGGTATATATAGTTGGATTGACACTTGTCATATTTTTATTTAATTGAATTTCGATTTGCGCTTGGACTATTGTGTTGTGACCAAATATTTCTATTCAAAAAATACATATATTGTGATTTTGTGCTATTATTTAAATTTAATTGTAATTTTTTTCGTGATCAATTAATTCAATTTATTCACTTAATTAGAAATATAACATAGAATTTTGAATAATTTATACTTACGTCAAATGGCATGCCCTACCAAGCAAGTTGTTTTGCATATTCAACACATTTGGTACAGTTTGATACTAGCTTGCAGCGTGAACAATACTTTGAATTTTATATAGTTTCAGGCGTTGCAGGTTCAATATTCATAATCTTTTTTGAATACGTATGGTATCATCACTAATGGCTAGGGAGAAGAAACTATTTAACTGTATATGGCTACCATAGAGGGTTCGACCATTTCGACAGAATAATATATGTATAGTTTCTTTTATTTCAGACTTATTTATTTATTAAATTATAACATTAAAATATTAAAATAATAAACAATTATATTCTAACAATGTACATTGCACCAAATGTTTTTCATCCTTGAATGTTGTGTCCCAAACACCATACTTTGACTTTTCATTTTCGTATTTGTCCTTCTTGATCTTGCGCGTCTCATTTAACATTAATTTCGTTTTGTCAAATGCGCTAGCGCCCGATTGGACGTATATTTGTTATCGCCACCACAGCTTGAAAAATTTGCTACTTGTCCAAAAACCATTGTGTTATGTTGTTATTCGACAAGTTAGGGCACACTGTGGATGAGACTCCTTCACTGAATTGAAAATTTTTGGAATCACAGTAAATAAAGAAATTTATAATAAATATTTGAAAACTCGAGTATTTTTTAGTATTGGCTTACCTCTGTTTAGTTCGATAGGTACACTTCATTGATACAGTTCAGATTCAATGCCATTCACTTTATACAGATGCAGCTTTAAATTATGGCTTTTTCGATCTTATATTTATTTGATGTAGATATTGGCAATTTGTCTTAAAATTTGCTTACGTTGTTTTGGTACGTTACTTATACTTACGTCAAAATTTCAAATAAATGACAGCACTGATGACGTAAAATGAAATAACCGCCAAGAAATATAGCTACCAAAATTATAATGAGCACAATTGTTGCTTAATTTAATTTTTTTCCTAAATAATTGGCATGATTGTCGGATATTTTGCTCAAAGATAAATATTTTTCAACTCAACCACGGCTAAAAAGGGGTTATTTTGTTCTATGATTATTTTGATTGGTTTTGATTAAGTCAAAACAGCTAGGGTAAAAGTTTCCGTCCTCGCAAAACAACCTTAGGTGTTCTGAGTTACGGTTGCAAATTGTTTTATTGAGTTTAGGCAGCCACCAAATATTTTACTTGAGTGTTTGTAAAGTTTCTTGGTTGTCCGTTAAAATTTGGATTCCAGTTCATTTTTCTGATTTTTATACACTGTACTGAAAATATGAAAAGCAACTGAACATCAGACAACTGATTGACATTATTCATTTGACTTGCTGTCGAATCAAACGTCAAAATATAATATAGAAATTAAAATTAAATTAGAGCACATTATATATAAATAATAATACATATAAATAAATTAAAATTAAAATTTACATGATAAAAATACTAATAAATTAATTTATTGATTACCATTTTCCATAGCGTCCGCCGTCTTAGCTGTCAAAATATGTTTTTCCTCTGAACTTCCTAAAAAATAATTCAGATAGAAAATTGACGATCTAAAAATGCTCAGAGAAAATAAAAACACGACAAAAAATAATCGGAAAAGGATTTCTCTCTGATTTCTCCGATTAAATAAAAAAAACAGGCCAAATGTCGAAAGACTCTTTTCCGGCCTTACCTTCTATTCAACAAAAATTTTTAGATGACACTATATTTTTCAGTTTTATCTAAGATTTGCAGATAAAGTGAAGGCATCTCTAACAGTAGAGGTAAACCTTCATTATGGTTCAATCAGACATTTGTCTAATATCTATGCAATCAGACAGCAATGGGTCATCAGATCAATACTCATACAGTTACTGATCTATGTGGCCATTGGAGGATAAGCTAAGCTACTTTCATAGCTACTTTATTGTATTATGCCAGTGTTTGAATCCCCAAGCAAAAGTTCTATCCGCATCGTTTTCGGTTCAATTGGTCTACGGAACGTTTAGATGAAAATGAGCACTTTTACCAAAAAACATCATTTCCGACGAAGCTCCTTTTGACTCCGTTGGTTTGGATTTGTGTTTTGTTGACAGTCGTTAAGGATAAGTGTTACGCTTACTTACCAAAAACTATTCAAGACTTAAAAAATCAAATCGAAGTTGTCATTGATGAAATGTTCTGAAAAATTAGGCTGACAGAATGGGGTACTACAGTGCCAATCGTGGAAGTCATTTTAATAAAATTTTGTTTCATTCCTAATGCTAACTGCTTTGACCAATATTTATTGGTCATTGAATTTAGGGCCAAATTCAATTGCAAATGTTAGATGGGCCACACTTTACATTGTTTGTGACATTTTTGTTCATTTGATCTCTCACTCGGTTAAAAGATTTACATTTTACCATTTGATATGTTTCTAGATGGTTTACCAACTATTTTGTAGTCAAACCTTGGTTCGAGGTTTGTTTTTAAAGTCCCACCGTGCGCCATTGTCATTCAAATCGTGAATGTATGGTTATAATTTGGGCATTATTTGGGCAGATCATTGCATTTAACCATATCGACCTATAGTCAGAGACTATAGGGTCGTCTAGACGTTGACTTTTGTTTTCTACGTTTCAAAAACTCGTCTACGTTGTTGACATCGTGGACAATTTAGTTAATCTATTTATAGTTATCAAATTTCAATGAAAATTGCTTAGACAAAATTGAGCTTTAAACACGCCTTTTTCTTATGCCAGCAGACCTCAATGTGATTAATATGATCAAACATATTGCTTAAACCTGTGATTCAGTGCCAATTTTGTTCATTTTTCTAAACTTTTTTTTAGGCGTTATCACGTCGAACCCGTCAATCCGGTGAGATAGTTTCTAAACTTAGCAATCTTTTTTGAGGCTCTAATCTGCAGCACATTGCATAACTCCATGCCAGCTGACTCCACATAGCATTAAACTCCAACTGGGGATCATAGTTGTATTCATGCACACCACCAATCGTAATCAGATGGTGCAAAATCTTATTTTCATCCTGTCGCTTTCGGAATTCGACCCCGGTACACCTTCCAACTTAAACCGCAACATTAATCACTGTACCTGATTTTCTAATATAAAAAGTGATAAATCGCCTGGTTGTGTTTAATTCATATACAAGTTTGGAAAAGGTTTAATTTCTTTCTATCAATGGTTATTATAGAGGTATGTAACGGGTCGAAAACGAAACTTTGCGATTGGTACTAGGTAGTTATTCAATTTGGTGTGAATTTAGCAATATCTTTGAATAAGTTCATAAATTGCAGTTTGGTGAAAAAGTGAACGTTCGGGTTAACGTATAGAGTTATCGTTTTCCAAATTTGATAATCGTTAAGGTTAATAGTATTGTTAGTGTTATGTACAGTGTTACAACGTTTGGCAATAGAACGGAAGATTTCCCAGTTGAAGTTAAAGAAAAACTAAATACAAGTGGTCCCATAAATTCTGCACTCCAATATGAAATCATAGATGTCACATTACCGATTATGTATGAACAATGAACCGATCGTTCTTATAATTAACATGTGTCTAGCAAACTCATATCATTAACGTATAATAATTGTTATATAAGAAGTGCACATTTCAAACACCTTTCCGTGTTTTAAATTCCATGACAAAGAAATAATAGTTATTGTTATCATCTCAATCACTATTATTATTATACACATATATATATATATATATATATATATATATATATATATATATATATATATATATATATATATATAAATATAGTTATTTGCCAGGAGATATATCTAACTATCTCCACTTTTATATATTATATACAATTTCTTATCAAATGATCTGTAAACAATCTCAACAATTATTTGAGCGAAATGGAAAATTCAACATTGTGTTGTGAAAAATAAATCATTTCAAAAGCATAAGTTTATTCAACTACATACATACGTATATACCAACTCTCATAAATAATAAACTAAAAAACTATCATCTACAATATGAATAAATAGAGCTATATAACCATACCATATATCGTACAAATGAATAACAAGTTATAAAAAGCTAGAAACGAGATGAAAGCACAAAGTAATGAAAAAAAAAACTAAAATCAGAAACTAGTGAAAGTTTGTCCCTTCATGACCCGTGCGCATAACTCCTACTTTTACCTGTGTACATTATATTGATTAGACACGAAACAGATAAATTTTTCAAGACAAGTTCGTGATTGCAATTTTACAATATCTTAAAACCATTCGATAATATAATTATTGTTATTGTAATAAATAAAATCCAACTATTTTTTATAATAATTATACTATCTTTATCTTATATATGCGATATTCTAATATAAGATCGAATACTACAGGTGTTTCACTTTAAGACATCGAAACGTAAAGAGCAATAGAATTTAGGTTAATTTTATATATCGTCTATATACCTGTATGTGTGTGGATGGTGTACCGCGGCTTAAGATCAATCTAATATAATTGATCTAGAAAGCTTTAATTTTTGTGTTGGTTGTGTGTGATCAATTACGCGTTCATTTTAGTATAATTATATGTTTCAAGAAAGTTTTGTTTTTCGAAAATATTATATAAGATTTTCTCTAACCGTCTTTAAAAACATAAATCATATAAAATATTCACCTTTCGTCTCTCAGTTTTCTTAATATATATGTATACGTCTTTATATTCATTATTTATTTAGATTTATGCAATGTTTATTTGGTATTAGCAATTTATGTTTTTTACTCACTTCACGTGAAATGAATAAATAAATTGCTCATCCGTTTTTCAACAGTTAATAATTTTCCGTTAAAAATTCGCGAAACTACTTTGCATTTCTTAGAAGTTAAGTTTTATGATATTTCTTGTTATTGTCGTCGTCACAAGATTTGTACTTAAGTTTGGAGTATTCATTGAATTTGATTTATTGATTTGTGGTTAAACAGCTTCAGACACTCGTTTAAAGTAGAAATATCTTTAAGATCCAAACAAAATGTATGACCTGAATGCCAAATGGTCCATCGCTGGTATTGTATTGCAAACCGATTATAAAAGGGTTTGAGCAAATTCTCGCCAGACAAAATCAGTTCATGATGTTCGAGTCGATGGTCAACCAACAAAAATGGATGAATGAAAGTCAGATGAAATCGGGAGATATGACTATCATTTGGTGATCTGCACCAGAAGAGATGGAATAACCTCATCTCTTGTCTATATACTATCCAAAATCTCCTTTAGATCAATAAATCAGTAAAGATCTCAGTCTTTCTTGAATTATGATAGACACACTTTGAGGATCTTTCTGGGCTTTTTCAGTTGTTACGGAAGACGAACAAAAAACTGTTGAGCACTTCTAGTGCTCGTGTTCTTCATACTCTTCCCATAGTCTGCACTTTTTTTGGATCACGATGCCTATTTGATGGATCAACTGACGACCTTATAAATACCAGATATCTTGCACTTCATAAGAAGAACAAACACATTTTGAGGCTAAGAGTGTATGTTGGGAATGGAGGTCATAATGGACCAATCGAGCCTGAGTGACTGAAAAAAAATCGTCGGATAACGGTAAGAAGCAGTATGGGCTTTTATACTTAATGGAGTTGAATTAGAATATTTGGGCAAGCGGAGAAAAATTTGACTGCCAGAAAGTCGTATCTTTACCATTGGAGATTTTATATATTCAAAATTCTACATTCATGAAATATTTTGTGTCAAAAATTCATATATTGGCGGCACGATAAGAGCTTAGTAACCATATATAACTTGGCCCGCAGATGTTCGTTATGTAGCGAGAAATTATGTTTTCCAATTTTCCAAGAACACGTCGAAAGCTACGTTTAGAGTGATGCATAGATTGCGAAGATTCGACAATGAAAGTAAAAGTTTATCCAGTCATGCTGCCGGTTTTCCCTGTCACAATCGTATTTAAGTTCCCGTAATTGTTATCGTTTCTGTCCTAATTGTATTGATGAATACGATCCTCGAAGTTGTCGGTTTGCTATCTGTAATCAATGTCGGACTTTAGGTCACATTGCTTTTTGTGTGTGTATATCTCGTTCGAGAGTTCGATCATAATGCCGGGAGGAATGAACACCCACTCCAAATGGATACCGATGCAATTGGTTCGATGGTCGATTGACATGTATGCAAACATTCAAAAAAATTGTCGATTTTATTGATGGCAACATAATTGCTGTTAAAGGTGGCATATGCTATGTTGAAGTCATTTATACAAACCATATAAAACGGTGTTGCCATTATTTGTAGTGAAACAGAATGGTATTTCTTATAATCCGTATGTAAATTAAATTGTAAAAGTCGCAAATTTATGTCAAAGCCGTTCGCAAAAACACTAGGAAGGAGTACATCGCATAAGGCTGATATAAAGTTAAAACATGAGCCTCGACATTTTAGGGCAAAGATTAACCCATTTACAGTTCAAGTGGCGATTAAGAACCTATACAAAACACCCAATGGCAACTCCAAGTGTTCCTGTGAGGTAACCAATCGCAGATATTCGCATATGCGTAGGTTTCAATTAACTGTGAATCTATACAAATAAAGATCATTAAACCGATCAAAAAGTTCATGGTAATAAATAAACCAGTTGTGTTGTATCAGTTTCAAAGTTTACCATTTGAGATTGCCAGCGGCAAATGAAACAATTGACTACAGATCAAGATTTTTGTTCAGTTGACGATATAATCATTTCTGGGTGGTCAAACGGCGATCGTCTGAAGAATCTGGCAATGCTATTGCGAATATTGAAGGTCTAAGATTTGTTTAATTAACGTTGAAGAATTTTTGTTGCATCCGTTGTCAAACACATTCAACTTATACAACAATATATATACCAGCAACTATTTGCAATTGAAGGACTACTCACCATTGTAGTAAGCGATTATATAGTCTGCAATTTACGTTCTATGAATTTTGACGATTATGTCGAATAATACTGAACACCTGATATCTGTACCAGTTCATCTCGAATCAAATGAGACTGAACGATTCAGCCAAATAGATGTTTTAGAAGCGTTGATCTTTTTAAAAAGACTGCTGAAATAGGTTTGAGTCTAGGGTTTCCAATCCGAATATCCGATCTTCGAATAATCCGGATTATTCGACCAATTTTGACTATTCGATTATTCGGATATTTTAACATAATTATTCGGATGTGTTTGTTTTACATTTACTTTTACTTAGAAATGTAAATTTTATGAATGTAAATATTTTTGAAGATGCTAGTATAATCTTCGAACAAGAAGATAAAACCTCAGGAAAGTTATAACTAGGTTCAAATGTTGTCATCAAATAAAGGAACCGGTAAATAGAACTATGAATGAATTGGATCAATCCAAAATAACGAAGGGAATTTATTTTAAAAAAGTTGCTTAAAATCTGTAAAGGAACTAAGTAAAAATTCAGTGTCGCTTTTGCAGCATCGTCACAGTTCGCAAAACTAAAGCACTTTTTGGCTGTCGTGAAGCACCTTTCTCGACTGACAATATGGGAACTGGTGGAAAAATTTGAGCTGTTGGAACAGTAAGTGATCTGAAAAATCGAAACCGTGCGCTCACTCAATAACCACAGATTATTGCTGCTGTAGCTAGCAGTGCTGAAGAAAACCCAGGTTTGTTGATTTCTTGCCGATCTTTGGAAATTTCATGTATTTTGCATAAAGACTTTGGTTTTAAGACTTTAACAGTAAGCACACGAGCTTAAGCCGGTCGATCATCATAAACGTCATAGATTCGCTGATTAGTTCCTTCAATTGCTTCAAAATGTTCAGGATTTTCATGGAAGAATCATCTTCAGCGATGAGGTTGGTCTCTTCACATCGGAGGCTACCTTAATAAACAGAATAGTCTCAGAAAATCAAATGATTGTTGAAAAGCCTCTCCATCCTCAACGTGTCACTGGTTGGTGCGAATTTTGAACTGGCAGTGATATTTGACCTTACTTATTCGAAAAGATGCTGATGCAACTGTTACGATATATGGATTACGTTACCGAGCTATGATTAATGTGTTTTTATGGCCTAAATTAGAAGATATTGATGTGGACGACGCTTATTTTCACGCAATACGGTGCTACGTGTCATAAAAGCAACAACACATCGCGATTTTGCAAGAAAAGTTTCCTGATTATGTAATTTTTCGAAGAGGTGATAACCATTAGCCACTGAGATTTTGTAATGTATCACATGTAGATTCTTTTCTTTGGGACCAAGTCGAAGAGGTTTTTACCAATGCTCCACAATCGTGAAGTTGTCGAGTATAATAATAGTATAATTTTTGTTACGGATATTCGGATTATCCGAATTATTTTATCCGTTAGTATTCGATATTCGGATTATCATAAATGTCGGATAATTGGAAACCCTAGTTTTGACACTATCGGTAATAATCTTTCTCTCACCAGTTAGTATCCCAGAGCATTTATTGGAGTGAAATATTTTTTTAAGTCCTTATTTACTTAAGTTGGAGAGTTTGACAATTTCTTTATGAAATTTAAATGTTTCATCATTGAACGCATCTTCTTCCTGTCTTGTATTCGGTTGAAATATACTTAAATTATTAATCTGCAAAAATTATCGTATTGTGAACATTGGCCTATCATACATTCGCCTATCTTAAGGGTGTAATCTGAATTACAGGTCTTAAGGTTTTAGAAACCTTCGAGAGAAATAATTCTGTGGTTTTGTCATTTAGTAACTGGTTCAGATATGTGCTGACAATGATTGTAGTTTATTGGAATCATCAATGGTACTAATATTTCTGGTGGATTTATCGATCGCCTGTACCTTCTTGTTATGATCACATTCGAAATCTGCCGAATGATCATTCCATAAGTTCGGTCATATTATATGTATAAAGTATATCGATCCTTTAATTAGGTTTCAATTGTAATTTCTTCGATCAAAGTCAAAAAGTCTATGTACAAAAAAATAGACTTTTTTGCAATGTCTAAAACTATATCTATACGTGGCTAGATTACCAATTGGCCTGGAGCTAGCCATGTCAGACCATTTGGTAATTTACCTTACCTGGTTACGGGTAGCAGTTGCATTTTCGAATTTTATAATTCGAGAATTTCGAAATTCGTTCTTATAAATACTAAAATCACTAAACTCCATGTAAAATGTTGCAGTACTGGAAAATGGAACAGGGTTTTGCTGCTTAACTTTTAGATAAATGGACATCATCGAGATACCGATGCTGTTTAAATGTGAATGCCCATTCGAAGGAAAAGTTCTAAAACTTAGGACCAGTTTCCGTTGAAGGACGTTTCCTTGCAAAGAAATACGTCGCGGCCCTAGAAACTACATTGCAAAACAACATTCTAAATTTCGGTAAAGATATTACGTCCTTAACAACTGATGGAGCAGCAGTTATGAAAAAGTTTGATGGTTTTTCCATGTTATCAGTAGTTGTGCTTCGCACGATTCGATGCGATTCAGTTAGCTGTAATTAATATTTTCTATAATAAATCGAATATTAACTAATTGAGCATATAAAACAGAAAATGTTAGTGGAGAACTTAGACGAAGATTGCGGTGGCTTGATTGTATAAATTGATAATGAAGCTGAATTAGAGCATGTTGTGGTAATTGAAGAATTTTTGGCTTATTCGTTCTTTTAAAACACGCTTTAAAAGAACGAATAAGCCAAAGACGCACAAATGTATCAGGTTCCCTTCAGTATTTTCATAATAGTGGAATAAGTGAAACTGATGCCTCTTTCACCAGACCATTTAAAAATATAATAGTCAAAGTTATTGAAAGCTTTTCACAAAGATTGATATTCATCACAAGTATAGAAAACTGGTCAGAAACTGACGACTTAAAATAAGTATTTTGAATCACGAATCACAACGCGCAAATTCATTCGAACCAAATTCATTCGAATTTGTCATCGAACATATCGTCTTTCGGCTCAACTCAACAAGCACCAAATCGGAGCTGAATTTTAAAAATTAAATCGGAATGAGATTCTTTAAAGCGAACGGCGTACGAGGAAACATTTTAGAGTACGCGTACACTCATTTTTGATTTCGATTCCACCAACGAGCGTAGAGTCCGAGCTATCTAAGTTGCTGGTACCTTTTGCATAAAGATTCGATCGAAACTAGGTGACGTAGTATTTAGTGATCTCTGTTTTCTTAAAGCATATTTTAGGCAAACAAAACAATAATACACCATTTTAAAACATTGATTGTCTGCACTAAGTACTAACTCAATTTTTGTACAAGTATTGGTATTAATATTGATCAGAAGAAATATTTCGAAATTCGATCGAATTCCGAGAATGTTTAAATGCGAATTTCGAATTCCGTTTTTTTACTTTCGTCAAAATTTGTAATCCCTATATTACGGGTAATTATAACAGCAAAAATGAGCGCTATATACTTATGATTTTGGAATCAAGCCAGCAGCTGTTCTCTCCTTTTTCACTATTGTTTTTATCTGTATTATTGCAGCATGCAACACCATCATGATATCATAGCTAAATGGCCTATAAACATTCGTATACATAAGATTTTGTTCATACTGCGGAACAGACGGTTTTTGGGTAAACGTTTTCAATTCTATCATATTTCAGTTTATACGACTGCAACACTGCTCAGATCTGAAATCGATTACACAATCATCTGATTGTAATAAAATACGACACCAGTTATACCAATTCGAGATTCATTTCGTTGGAAGTGTGTAGTTGGAAATTAATTTTTTTAAAAATGGCCGATTTATCTCCAAGAGTGAAGACTGCTGTTTATTTTGACTCGACGTGATGCGACTTAACAATTTTGAATATCAATTTTGAAAAAGGTGTTTCTTGAAACTTCAGGTGATTACACACCGATCAAAATGCCTATTCGATCGAATACATCCACAATTGTGAGTTACAATTTGGCAGTCCTTAAATAAATGGGAAGATACTAGGTTCGGATACTAAGGGCAGAATGACTTATCTTCTAAGTCAATTCTAAAGCATCGTACTGCGGCAAAAATAATCTTGGTATGTATCTACGTTGATCGATTTCATATGAATTTTCTTTCGTGACTTATTCGAATCATTCAACACAAGTGTCAGAAGCTTAACGTACTGTGTAAATATATTTCATCGAAACAAAGCAATACATATACATAATTAATCATAATTATACACACACACACATAAAGTTCAAATTAAAATCTAATTAAATATACATTTCAAAATCAATATATCAATTTCACAAAATAATAAATTCACACGTTTTACTATATTTTCTGTTCATATACACCTAAAATAATGAAGCATAACCACAGCATAAAATTCCATAATCAATTATTCAATTTCCACTATAATAATCATTAAAATTAAATATGAATAAATAAAATTGCATATTCTCAGCACGACCACAAAAATAATTTTTAATTTTATTTTTAATTAACAATTAAGTTAAATTAGATTTTTGTGCTGTCTTAATGCTCTCTTATAGTTAGAGGTCAAAATTCTTCTTCGAAATAAATCTTAATTCTATTAATTTAAACAAAACTATTTCAAGGTTACAACAGAAATTAAATTGTTTAATTTGCGAATGTTAGTTCATAGTTTGTGTTCGACAATACATTCGATTGTGGTAAGGTTATATTTTCATACCGCAATGTGACATCCTTGCCGGGTTACTTAGCTCCATACCAATTTGTAAGCAATTAGCCAATTCGCTCGGCACGCTATCAGTGATAATTGTGTTCATTCGTGTTGTTATTAAACAATGAACAACCGCTCAGGTGACTCAGAGATTTTTCACCATCTGATTACGATCGGTGGTGTGAATCCAGATCTATGACCCCCTATACGTGTGCAGAACTGATGGCCGACCCATCTTCCATGTCACTTCTATAAGGTGGCATGGAGCTATGCAATGCGCAGATGGTTCTACGTAAATCAAACCTATAGCCGTACGTCCTCGATATTGCTATTAAGGCGTAAAGTAGGACTTAAATAAGCGAGAAAGCTGGGAGAGCCTTGAGACCCAAAATAGAGTGCAGAGCATAAAATATAAAAAAAAACGAAAATTAAGCGTTCTTTTTTCATCCTACACCTTTGGTTTCGATTCCCGAAATTTTACTCATCAATATTATTCTAACAAAAACCGACCTAGTTGATATTTTGAACTAGTTAACTCCGAAAGAAGTTTAAGTTAGTTATTCTATGGTAGAAACCCCTTTTAAGTTAAAGTACTGAGCCTTGTTTCTCAATCGTTGGACCTTAGAATAAGTAGTATAGTTGTGAAACTTCACCTTGACAAATTTTGCGTCGAGGATTGGGCGGTTCAATTCAACAGAACAAAGAACTTAAGGTAAACAACCATAATGAACGCCTTGTGTTCGCTGATCGGGTTCTGGAGCAGTTAGAAGTTGATTCAAAATTTTCCAGAAGAAATCATCTTTTGTAACGAACATGAGCAAGCAAAACTATTAAATTTAGGACGATACCAATCCACACGATATACACCAGTGCCAAATCGACTCCGAAAGTCTCTGTTTTGTGCTGATTTTGATCTTGTGCAATTATCTGTCTGCACTTTTCGAAAACACATTTTGGTAAATTCGGACATTTACCGGTAAAGATTTAGGGCTTTAACCGTAACATATACATATATACATAAAAATGTGTACATGGTGTTACGTTAGCAGCGTAAGAGCATCCTTTCTTTATGTAAGAGCATCCTTTCTTTATATACAGTACTGTGTAAAAAAACCCGGACAGCTAACATTTTTCAATTAAACCAATTTTTAATTAACAAAATTCACTAAATAGCTCCAAAACTGATGCTTACCAACGCCTTTCCAGAATGTTCAGGTACACATTACCGTTTACCCCTGCTTCGACAAAGGCCAAGTGACCAACACCAGCATTACTACAACAGTCTCAAACCATTGCACCCTCAGTTTTATTAGGCACTTGTTGAATGCAGATATCGCTGAGGCGTTCACCTGGTTTTCTACTCACAATTAGCCATCCATCTCCCACATGCAGTTTAAATTTGCTTTCGTCAGAGAACACCACATTATTCCACAACTCCCTGGTCTAGTTAAAGTGCTCTCTGGCCAGCTGAAGCCGACAAATGTTTGAAAATATCTTTAGAAAAGCTTTCTGCAACGAGTGGCATGCCCTAAGATTTGTGTTCAGTAACCTTCTCCGAGCAGTTGAACTGAAAATTTCAATACCTGTTGCTGTAGCAATATCGGCTTGCAATTTCGGTGAAGTTTTAAATCGGTTCTGCTTGGAATGAGGAACCAGAAATGTATCTTGCACTATTGTGGTTTTTCGCGGTCTGCCAGACTTTGTAGACCGCTCTGTGGGGAACACTATATTTTTATAGTCCTATATTTTTTATAAGATCGGCAATTGATGATTTTCCACGTCCTATTCTATCACCAATTTCACGCACGGATAGTTCTTCCTTCCATAACGCGATAACAACACTTTTTTCTTGGTCGTTTCCTTTAGACATTTTAAGTACTTTATTCGCTTTTTTATACTAAAAGCTCTGGAGAACCAAAACTTTAACAAAACTTGTTAAACAAAACTTTAACAACTTATACTTTCAGAGTTTGGGTGTATTACCAAATTCGATCTTAAAATTGGAATCTAAAAAAAAGTAAAAACACTAGGCAATATTTAACGTTTTTAAAGGAATTCGAACAGTTCGCATTTTTTTGCACAGTACTGTACAACATGCCTTAAATTTCAAGATCACCAACAAGTTAGGATCAAACACACAATATTCTTAGGACATACAGTTTCAACAATAATTTATCTCCAACAGACAGGAAGTGAATCTTGATCTTCGACAAACATTCACAATAACATATACCTGATCAGTGCTCAGTTATACCGGTCACATCAAATTAATCTGGTAGTTAGAGCATCGTTCTTACCCTTTCATGTTCAGTGAACACCAATAAACGCTGACTACATGGACCCATATAAAGCACACTTAATTAGGATGTTTATAATCGGAGATCATTAGCTTACTTATATGTTATTTGTTTATGGCTGAAACTTTTCTCAACTTTTTCAAGTTTTGCGCTTTATAGGTTAGAACTGTACCTTGGATTTTTGTGATCTCGTTCGGAAAGCTGTGGCAGCAAGAACAAAAGATAAATGGTTATGAATGTCTAGAGGTTATGATCAGGAATGAACTTACGACCCGATCCATCTGCTAAGGCAACCTGGAACAATGAACTGTGAAATAGTTAGGAACGTGACAGCTTGCGGAGGTATAAACAAAAATTTATTGTGAAACAAACTCAATTCAAAATCTTATCATTGACCGCAACACTAATAAATGACCAATTTACTTTCGTCACCACAAAAATGAAACCTTTATATTTCCGGCTATATTCAAATCGAATGTACATACATAACAACAAAAACCCGCCAACCACAAAGAGCGCACGTCACTTCATTTTCAGCTGATTAAACCACAATGATTGTTTCAAATACGAGTATGATTAAGAAAATTAAATTAAAAACTTCGTAAAATGTCAAAGAAAATTTACTTCAATCATTAAAATTATTTCCGTATGGTAGTTAAATTTATTACGAGTACTCCTTTAAGATTTAACGAGAACTGTATAAAAATTTTACATTGATTTTGGGCCGGATGCGCGCATTTCTAAACACATTAAAAATTATAGTTTGGTTTGGTAAGCGCAGTGCTTATATTGTTCCTCTGTGTATAATTTAAATTAAGTATTTAAGGTGGGTGATCTCTTATTATAAAAATTATATATTAATTATCTTTATTCATCACTATTTATGGAAGATATTAAATTTATTTAAAAACCATTTATAGAATTCCATCGTGTGCGGTCTTAACAAAAAATTGATTTGTTTCTGTAATTTACGAGTATTTAGTCTCGCCATCAGCCATACAAAATTTAATGGTTTTACAAAAATAGTCGAACAAATCGAGGCAATTATATGCAGTTATATCTGATTAAACTGTTTACTCGAATTTTGTATATTATATTACGAGTATGACCAACGCCGATGACTTTGTCGAAATTCTAAATATAAATTGAATTGAAATCGATTTTTATACGTATATACAATGTGCCGAAACCAAATAATCTCGACGTGACATTGCATAATTCAAATATGTACTATACGTAGATAGTACGCGACCATTAATTATCTTTTCAGGTTAGCAAATAATTATTAGTTGTTAAAGTAGTTTGTGCTATCTTACACAATTTGGTTTTAGATGGCTATATATCTGCGAATCTTCATGCGGCACTAATATGTGGGCATAATTTAGCTGTTCAATTTATCTGAACACTATAGCATAAATATCTTCTATATTTCCCATGGTAGTCCTAATTAAAAATTTATAACGCTTTGCTGCAAAGTTTCCACCATCTGTTCCACTCAATGATTCACCAGCTTTATAATAATAATACACATTTGTATCCATGTCCAAAATAGAGGATATAGTTATAGACCACTACCACTAACATTGAGGTGGAGTTGAAATTTTACAATCGACTAACGTACATTAAGCCACAAAGCACAAACCCTTGTAGGCAGACAATAACAGTTGGGCAGTACCAATTGGCATATTCTACAGACCCAACTTTGTCAGTGCTACTTTTTGGCAAAGCCATAGCGAATTTATTTTTTTGTGTGATTTACATCTCCTTTTATGCCAATACGTAGTCAAATTGGAACCCAACCAGTGATTCGCCACCATTATGCAGTTTCCATTTTTAATCCCATAAAATAGTTCCGGTTTTTTAATCATTGATTTTTTTTAATCATCAGGTCTTTGATTTAAGTGCCTGTAAATCATATCTAAAGACTCGGTAGACCTGTCCCACAATCCATCTTCTATGTATACAATATACCATGCGACTAATGGAAGTTTGAACAATATTCAGTCGTGAGGTAGCAGTTGCAAAATCGCATATTTTCAGTTTATCCTCAGACTGTCTAATAGCAGCTATCAAACTTTTTAAAATCTAGCATTAATCTAGTTAAAGACTAACCTGATATTAGTCCTAGCTTGGAAGCGCTCTTTAAAACTATTCCTATTACTTATTTTATAACTGCTTTCTGCCATCAATCATTTGATTACGACTTTCTCACAGTTTGTACCCGGATTATTAACGGCGCGAAAGATAAAAATTCAAACGACCAGACTTTACTCCAAATTACAACTAAATTTATGCAGACAAAAAACTTAATAAATTGTCTAACTAGTTCCTACTATCCTTTGTTATTCATCTCAGAATAATGTTAGAGTATAACTTGTATACTTATTTGTATCCTGCAGTGCTCCCATTTCCAGCGATCTGCTTTTCATTATCGCATAACTTTTTTCCGCCATATACCAATCGAGTTAGTTCATATCCTTCCGGATGCCATGAGCTTTGAATTATCCCAATGTTAACACTAAATTTTAAATACATCAACACAAAGGTCTTTAGTCAGGTACTTAACGTCAACTTTTAATCGTTCACGCTTTAAACATCTATTGATATGAAACTGCTGAACGGCAACTTTAACCAAAATTTAAAATATTACCCAAAAACATTTCATTTTATCTGGTGGAATGCAAAATACTCTTAGTAAAGTGATCTTCATGCATATCGAGTAAGCGTCCATCATAATTTGGTGAGCATTTTGAGATAATAAGCGATGGCAAAGTACCTCATTTTGTATCTACTGTCGGTACACAGCTTTGTATTCTTGTGATTGGCACCACAATCGGACTATCCGAAGTATGTAGTAGAAAAGTTCTTATAGCGTGATGAACTGGATTACATTAGTCAGGGCATGTACATATATACGAGCAAAATTGCAAGATTTGTTAATCTCACACCTAGCTTACACATTCCATTATCAACTTGGATGTTCTTGAATGTACTACACTGTCTTTTATAGACGCGTGTCAAGTTCTGTTTTTTACCACAGGGCGGTTGCATTCCAAGCCTTGCGAAGGATGTAGAATGTATTTCTGGCTTTCTTGATGCATTGATTGATGTCCTCTTCCGTGCCGTTTGTTTTTGATACAGTACAACCGATGCTTGCCAATTTTTCAATTTCTTTGATTCAATTTCTTCAATTGACATGTCATTTATGGTGATGAGCGTACTATTGTTCATGTTTAGTCTCATGATTTTTAATGTTTCTGTACTTTCTGCTACATGTCTATGTTTTAGCAAGCAAATACCATCTATACGTAGTACAGTTTATTAGCCACGTTTTAGTCCCCAGGAAATGACTATTTTATTTTATTATGGTTTCTTAGCAATAGTCTTTGTTTCCTGCTTCCCGCTACATGTTTTTGATAAGTTCATAAATTGTTCTCTTCGGTATGTCCGTATTTCGCAAAGTGTCTTACATATTGCGTTTCGACTGATTGATGCAAATGCACGTTCAAAGTCTACGAAAAATAAGAGCCGTGGTGAAATCTAGTCGATTTGGTTCTATGATGTTCAATATGTATTGTTAATCTGATCTGTACAGCTCCTTTCTAGCCTTGAACCAGCTCTTCCATTCTTACTTGATTGATGGGAAAATTCGCTTTGGTCGCCTTTGTCTGGAATCGTGCTTCCATTTCTGCGAAATTCTTTTGGTCATACATACTTTTGTGGTGTAAGACCTTCTGCAGTTTCATGTGCGTCGCTTTTGAATAATTCAGGCCTTATTATATTTCAGCTTTTGGATAAAAGTTCCAACTTTCTGCTCCGTTGGTGGATGGGTGTGGATAGTTTTGTTATAGTTGCCATCTCGATATAGTAGCACACGAAACAGCATGGCTACTTTCAAAATCCAAAAAAGGAAGCGAATATCAGAAAAATGTAATCAAGCTAGTACTTCATCAGACAAAACTGAAAAAGATCCAACTCAAAAAACCAAAACTCAGCCCGAAAAAACCATCTCATCAACAAAGTATGTAACTTTCCAAAAAATTAAAAAACCTAACAAAGGCAAACAAATTCCGCCTCCTTTAGTACTTAGCAATGTGACAAATTACTCCGACATTAACAAATCATTACAAGGTAACAGCATCAATTTCCAAGCCAAATTGATGAACAACAAGCAACTGAAAATAAATGTCACCGAGACAGATTATAGAAATCTAACAGAATACCTAAACGGTTCGCAGCAACAGTGGCATTCTTATGAAAATAAACATACACGAGCGATAAGGGTTATGGTTAGAAATTCGCACCAATCATGCGACCTAGAAGATATTAAGAGAGAATTGAGTGAAAGAGGTTTTAAAATCCTTGATGTCGTCATCAAAATTAAAAAGACTAAGCAAGGGGATGAAGAACTAAGAATTCCACTTCCGTTATTTATGCTGACCTTCGATAACAAAGAAGATATTCAAAAAATTTATGAAATAAAACATATGTGCCATATGGGTGTAAAAATTGAAGCGGGTAGAAGTAACCGTACAATTCCGCAATGTAAACGTTGTCAGCGATATGGCCATACTCAAAATTTCTGCCAACACGAACCTAGATGTGTTAAATGTGCTGAGAAACATTTAACTATTTCTTGTGAGAAACCCAAGAATACTGCAGCAAAGTGTTCAAACTGTGCACAAGCCCATCCTGCAAATTACCGAGGATGCCTGCGAGAGAACTTCAAAAAAGAAGAAATAATCTAAGTAAACCAACGAATTTACAAAAAAGTCAACCATCAGAATCGTTTAGTCATCATGTAAGAGGTGGTTTATCATATGCGCAAGTAACTGAGACAGGAAAGGTCAGTTCCGGACCAAATTTGAACCCTACACATTCGAATTCTATGATGGAAATGATGCAAAATGTTATGAATGCCATAAACAACCTTTCTGAAAGGCTACAAAGCTTGGAGCAGAGAAATTCTGCTTTATTATACTAATCAACTCTCTCAAAATGATATACCAAGAAAACCTGAGAATTGCTACTTGGAATGCTAACGGTATTAAAAATAAAAAGCATGAACTAGAAGCGTTTTTAAAAATGTAAAATGTCGATGTGTGTCTAATATCTGAGACCCACTCCACCAGGCAATCTTACCTTAAAATTCACGGTTACCAACTTTATGAAACAATTCATCCGGATAACCAAGCAAGAGGTGGAACTGCTGTTATAATAAAAAAATATATTAAACACCGTTAATGCCAGCATTATCAATTACCCGAAATCCAGCTTACCATATGAGGAAATTACATCTACCAAGCAACGCCTTCAGATAGGAGTATTGTCCACCTAGATAAAACCTGAAGAAACCGAACTATTTGAATATCTTACAACAGTTCGATGGTAGATTTATACTAGGGGGTGATTTTAATGCAAAGCATGTTGACTTTGGCTCTAGGCTTACAACAACCAAAGGTAACGAACTTAAAAATGCAATAGTAGAAATGGGATGTAACGTCCATTCCACTGGCAAGCCAACATATTGGCCCACGGATGCTAGTAAAACTCCTGATCTACTGGATTTCTTTATATCAAAACAAGTTTCATCAAATTTGATTGAAGAAGAGGATAATTCAGATATGGACTCTGATCACTCTGCAGTGATACTTTCCTTAAGCGACAAGATAATTAGAAAGGAAACGAGACCAACTCTTGCCAATAAAACAACTGATTGGGCGAGCTTCAGATCTGAAGTAGAAAACAAGATTAACTTACAAACACGACTAAAAACTATTCAGGACCTAGAAGAAGAGGTAGAAAATTTCACCGATATCATTCAGATTACCGCTTGGAATAATACTAATGGAACAGTATCCGAAACTATTGGTAAAAGTTACCCAAGAGAAATTCGGAATCTTGTCTTAGAAAAAAGAAAAGCTAGGAGAAAATGGCAACAAACAAGGAGTCCATCTGATAAGACGATTCTAAATAATAAATCACAACAGCTTAAGCGAGAAATTCAGAAGCTAAATGAAAAATCGTTTTCTTTGTATCTGGGAAAATTGACCGCTAATGAAGATACGAACTACTCACTATGGAAGGCAACCTAAAGTATAAAAACCCCAATTACGCAAATCCCTCCTATTAAGAGAAATGATGGCTCGTGGGCTAGGGATAACAAAGCAAAAGCTGAAGAATTTGCTAACCATTTGGCTGATATTTTCAAACCGAATGAGATTGAATCGGATAATCAAAAATGAAAGCAGCAATTATGAGTGTGGAATTCCTCTAACAACCCAAAAGGAAGTTACCAGTGAAATACAATTCAATCTGAAGGCACCTGCATGTTCCTTCGGCCTGGAAAGTTGCCGAAGTTATTATGTTACCGAAACCAGGTAAACCGCCTAATGAAGCTAAATCATATCGTCCGATATCACTGCTCCCTATCATTTCAAAGCTAATGGAGAGACTACTCTTGAAGAGAATGAAGCCAATAATAGAAAGTAGAGACCTAATACCGGGTCACCAATTTGGGTTTAGATGCAAACATTCTACAATTGATCAGGTTCACAGAATAACAGACATTATAGAAAAGGCGTTAGAAGAAAAACAAATTGGTTCGTCCTTATTTCTGGGTGTGGCAGCAGCTTTCGATAAGGTATGGCACGAGGGTTTAATACATAAACTTAATGCTATGCTTCCGGGGTCATATATTGATCTTTTGAGATCATATTTATCTGAAAGGCTTTTTAGAGTAAGACAAGAACATGAGTATTCTGAACTAAGAGAGATAAGGGCAGGTGTTCTACAAGGCAGCGTTCTAGGTCCAGTCCTTTACCTACTATATACAAATGATATACCACAGCCCGACCACGTAAGCATAGCAACGTTTGCTGACGACACCGCGATACCATTAACAGAGCAAACTGTGGAAGAAGCGGCGAATAAACTTCAATGTGCAAGTGATGAAATTCGCCAGTGGACCAAGCGATGGAAAATCAAACTTAATGAATTAAAATTTGCCCATGTCAACTTTACGAATGAATCATTCATTGGTTAATCCGCCGACAATCAGCTTAAACGATGTGATGGTGCCGAACGTGAACTCTGCTAAATACTTGGGTATGACTCTGAATGTTAGACTTAAATGGAAAGAGCATGTGAAGAAGAAAAGAAAAGAGCTTGATCTTAAATATAGACAATTGTACTGGCTAATTGGGCGAAGGTCAAAATTAAGCATATGCAACAAAATACTGATTTACAATCAAGTTCTTAAGCCGATTTGGCTATATGGCATTCAGCTTTGGGGCTGTACTAAGAATACTAACATTAAACTTATACAAAACTTCCAGAATAAGGTACTTCGGAGTATAGTCAATGCACCCTGGTACATTCGTAATAGTGATTTACATGGAGATTCCAGATATAAAACACGAAATAAAACGATTTGCATCGAAGCATGAATCAAGACTAATGGAACATGTCAATGCGGAAGCCTCTCGGCTACTGGATAATGAACATTTGGTTAACCCTTAGAGCTCGTTAGTATGTGAGCAGCTACCTACCAACGAACAGACACTGTGCATCGTTGGACCAATAGTGACCACATTATATTTTAGTTTGTAAAAATTCAGATGTAAATTGATGGTTAGTCTGCAAAGACTAGTTTCAATAATATAATAATTTAAAAAAAAAAATTGTTGCCATCTAAAAGTTCATAATTTGGTTTGCTTTTGCAGTGTTCCATAAAGTATACTTTCTATCTATTTAATTGTGGCCCATGTGCGGTTATTGTTTGAATGGTCAGATCTTTTATTTTGAAATGTTGTATCTTAATTCATCGATTTGCCGTCATCTTGTAGGGAGATTAAAAATTTCTTATTAACTAGTACGTGATCAATTTTATTCTTGGTTCTCCTATTTAGTATTTTTGTATATGTGTGTCCTATGAATAGATGATTTTGCCTATAAATAATATCATTGTAAATCTAGAAATTCTTTAATATTGGAATTGATTATCATTGTAAATATTTACACAGCTCTATTAGTGAAGTTTGTTTAGCAATACGAAAATTAATCATCCAAAATTCCCAAAATATAATCACAAAACAAATATTTTTAATAATTTCTAATCACTATCTTGTGCCCAAATAGTTCACAAATATGGGGGCAATACTTAAGTTTTGGATTTTTCGAATGAAATATTTTGTCTAGACAAATGTAACGAGAGCTTCAACAAAATTATCAATGTTTAACCAAATATATTGGTCATTGTGATTGAGAAAAGGTTACGACACTCTTTTAAAACGTTTTCGTTATTTATATACACTTAAATTTAAATCTTAATTTTAAGATTACATTAATGCTTATAGGTAGTATATAGAATATGTAAAAAGGAGATGAGATGATTTCATTACCGTTTATTTCGAAATGTTACCGCCATAAAACTTTATACGATTTACAATAAATCTTAATCCGGCCTAAAAGGAAATATTTTACGTATGTATATGATTATATTATTCTGTTAAGACGCTGTGGTGTTCATACATATACAATTAAGAGGATTAACATTATGTTGTCGTTATATTACAACATAAATGATTTAAAGAGAAATGGTGCCACACCTTATATATATATATATATATATATATATATATATATATATATATATATATATATATATATATATATATATATATATATATATATATATATATATATGCTTTCTAGATGTCTAATACTTATGTGTGCCTAATTTAATGTTACGTTGTAAGAATGAACATAGCTGTGTTTACTGATGATAAGAACATGCATATCACATGAGCATATGTTTATAGGTAGTTACAAATTATTCTATTTACATTTCAATGCACGTGATAATTTTATTATTTATAATAGAAAAAAAATTATCAAATATTTATTAATTGACGGGTTGGTTATGAAGAGGAAATCGTTTTTAACAATTTTCTATTACTATTCTCAAGATGTTAATCATTTTGTTTTTATAGTTGTATGCATTTAACAAGTAAATTATAAGAAATTAAATATACAACAAATGCAATATACTTATTAGAGAAATTAGATAACTAGTAAGTGTTCTAATTCTATACTAGTATATACAAATAGGTCATAACATTGAAAACTATTATACAAAAAAACTGGTATCGCTTTTTATCAATAGCTGTAAAAAAATATTAATTTAACCTTTTGATTATAAATTTATTAAAACATAAATTTTCATGTAAATAAATAAAACAAAAATTAAATTAAATAAAATTTGTAAACAAAACGTTTTGAAAAGTTGAAGTGTGTTATTGAATATTGTGATTATATCAAGTGTTCGTTAAATTGAGGTTCATTGTGTTTACATTTATGTGTCATATCTCATATGTGTATGTATAGTTTCGCAATATAATTATACAGGATGCTAAATAGGTTAAGTCATGTTAATGAATATGATTGTTCAACGATTCTTTTCTTAAACATTGTAAGTGGTGCAATGCACATATTTTGTAGACTAAAGTTTTTCTAGTTTTCATAAATCGTATAGGGACACCTAAGAGGAATGTCTCAATAATGTTGGGCAATATATAACATATATATATATATATATATATATATATATATATATATATATATATATATATATATATATATATATATATATATATATATATATATATATATATATAAACATACATACAGTGAGACCATTTAATATTCGGACGAACGTAACATACAATTCTTCATTAGATTATCTGCTATCATATCGAACTTAAAATAATTTTTATTATAACGATATGTTTATTTATTTATTACTGTAATATGATGTGTAGTATATAATAAATAAATTGATTCATAAATTAACAAAATAATTGATTTAATAAAAAATGGCACAAATTCATCACAATTTAACATTCGGACATAGGACAGTTTTAGCTTATATTTTATAAATTTGAATTTCAATATTTATGTTTTAGCACTTTTTGCACACCCTTTTTGCTTAATCACAAATTTTAATCTTTTTGGCATTGAACTTACTATTTTTTTTATTAGTTCTGGTTCTTATTTGCGTATCAAATAGGTGCCACAAATTCTCTATTGGGTTTATGTCTCGTGACTGAGATGGTGTGTTCAAAACATTTAGGCAATTGTAAAGCAAATATCATACATAAGTCAGAGTTTTTTTATGTGTTATCCGTCACAAAGATTCAATTGCCCCATTGTGACATCCTACTAGTACCTGACGTACCGGCTTACGTTCCAATTTTACGTAAAAACCATATGTACATTGTATAGCTTCATGCCAGCCTATAGTACTTACATGCAAGATGGGGAAGCACATGGATTCTTAACTCAACAGGGTCTCATATGAGTTCATTCACATTACCGATCGCAACGCCCAAATGATCGATGGTGAAAATCCCATTTAGCATTCTGCCCCTATCGGGATTCGAGCCCGGTACTTACCACTCCACTCCGCAGCTTTTTAACCACTGCGCAAACTGGGCGGTATGATAGTAAATAATATATATATATATATATATATATATATATATATATATATATATATATATATATATATATATATATATATATATATATAAATATATATATATGTATCTGATGGTATAGAAAGTACTTTGTCGTTGTCCAACCAGCAGGAATCGAACCAGACACTGCGATATTGCACAATTATTGATTTTATATCCTTCTAAACCCCTTATTGTGAGTAAATTTTAAATCGTATATACAAGACTCATTTTCCTTGCTCGCAACATAATTTATTCTATCTCTAAGTGAGAAGGTTTTGGTTTAAACAACATGCTTGACAATGTTTTCGAATTGTAAGAGTGCTTTGCTTTCAACTATCAAGATGGCGTGCAATCTCACGATATCCCCTCCTTTCGCGTTGAACAGAGTTTTAAACCATCTGGCTATACGTTTGTAGGTTTTGAAAAATATTGTGACCTACAATCTTGCACTCTTATGAAACGCTTAATGTATAAATGAATGTACGTTAAAATAATATACACTAAAGTATAAATAATTCGAGAACCTACATTTTAACCCAAAAGGCTATAAGAAAACTAATTATTGATACAAAAACAACCACGTCAACAATCAGAATCATTGTTAAACCACTTAACTATATCAAAACCTTATCTCTGGCAGTATTAATAAATATTACTACTACATCAAATATTTTAAAATCCATCAGTTTTGGCTACCATCGTTAGTTGGTCGAGAAAGTGTATCACTAAGCCTATTACTTAATTCACTACCAAGCAACAAGTGACGTAACACATAGTCCCAATTATTTAACCATCACTATATATAATAAAAAACGGTTTCTACCAAGGAATAAGATAGTTTACGTTAAGTGGACTCTTAAGTATTCGAACAGGCAATTAAAGATCGTCACGTGGATCAACTACGACAACCTGGTGCGTTTAACGTCACTATCAATTTAACGTCCTTATCAATTCTAAAAAAATAGTAGGCTGGTCTTCGCTGGTCTTCAGAAACTCGATATTCTAAAAGAGGAAACCAAAAGTCCCAAACCTGAACAGGTGAATAGTTTTGTTTGCAGTTCTCATTGGATCATAGGTATAAAAAAGGCTACATCGTATGCATCGAATGTGTAAGCTCTGATTCTGTATGAGATTAACTATAAGCTTTAAATTGTATACAAACATGCCCTGATCTAACCTCTGATATGGACTGATTTTAGAATAGATAAGGACAATCTGTTCGACACGACCTTACCTAAGCATCATATGTGTAGTTGTTTATATCTGATATATTCGTGTGCGACCAAAAGTTCCTCCTTTTTAATGAATGATATATTGTAAGATCAGTCATAATCTGAAACTATCCAACATTTTTCCCCACAGATTCTTCCACTTGGGAACATTTACACTTGGGAAACATCCACGTAAAATTGTAGTCAAATTTAAAATGTGTTGGTTTCAAAATGGCAAGTTGTTTTTTTATATCAGCGTATCGTTCTTTAATCAAATATATATGGGCAGTGACCACAGTGATTCCAAAGTTGAGAAATTTTTCAAGACGATAACCCCATGTTATTTCTGTGTTATTTTCGTCAGAAGAAATTGCGGTCGCCTGTAAAAAAAAAGAACTTTATCTAAGAACTTTATTCGTTGCTTTTAGAAGAACATTTCTTTGAGTTCTTTCTATAGTTATCTTCTGAGAGTTGTGACCTTGTTGCATAATCGGTTAACAAATATGAACAACACCTTATAAGAGTGTTTTGACACAGGTCCCATATCTGCCTTTTTTGAATTTATATATAGAGTGTTAAGCACCTGATATATCAAAATTCACTCTTATGTATATATCTGGAGTTAGGGTATTGATCACGATTCTATCACTGCAAAATATTAATAAAATGTTTTGTCAAGATAAAATTGACCTGTTAACCAAATAGTTAAATTTTTGGTTGTATCAATTACAGCATTGAAGGCAAACGGGCCAATAATTGATCCTTGCGGACATGTTTTCGAAATAACTTTTATAATTTGCCTCTTATTATAGTTTTGCTATTACTACAGTAATTTTTGACGTGTGATGTAAGATTGTTGAAAGCACCTGATATATATCCAGGAAGAGTCCCGATACGCATGATGATTGAATTTTTAAGAGCATCATTCTTTCAATTATTAGTCAATATGATTTGACCGTGAGAATGTGTGTGCCAGAGTGGTATTGGGTGCGAATTATTCAGCCCCGATAATACTCTGTGGTCTGAAAAGCGAGAGAGTTGATTTTAGTGAAAGAGGCCGTGAGAATGATTACAAGGTTAAATGAGTTTTGAAATGAGATGGTTGTAAGGTTTCAAAGTAGGGCGGTATTTATTCCAACATATAGATCTAGCATGCTAGCATTACAATTAAACATCTGGAAATATTTTTGAGTATAGATAATGCCGGTCTGCATCCCGCTTCTAGTAACCTTACTGTGTGCTTTCGCTAAAATTATATGTTTAAGAAATTACGGTCAACAGTGTTCGCAGCACATTATGATTTATACAGATGCTAGTGTGAATAATAATAGCGTAGGTGTGAGATTTTTATGCCAAAAATGAATGTAAAGAAATTGTTAATAGCATCTGTATAATGAATATTTCAAGGAATAAAAAGAATGATGGAAATAGGAAAATAGTATTAATTTCCGATTCCAAGAGTGGAATGTGTCTGATTAAATGTAAAGATGGAATAGAAGGCAATGTGTATGTGGACATGATTTTTGAATATGTTCGTATCTGTCAATGTGACGTGACAATAGAATGGCTGCCGTAACATTCACAAATTAGAAGAAAAGTAAAGAGCAGATATGTTAACTTAGTAGGGTTAAATTATTGTATTGGTTCAGAAGTATGAAAAGAAGGATGTAAGAGATGTATACTTTGAATGATTCAGATGAATCTGTGGAGAAAATGGTATAGTGTGAATATAACGATAAATGTTAAATAAAAGGAAAACAGTACAGATAGTTATGTTATACTATATACTCCTTTGAGACCCTCATTCTATAAGGAACTCAAAGGAAATGTACGAATGTTAAGAACAATTAAGAAAATCAGACGGAACCATACAAATTGGAAAGAAATTTTGTGGAAACGGCGATTTAGTGAGGATAAAGATTACGTGTTGTGTGACAGGGAGGATGTTAAACATATGACATTGTTCCGCCCGAAATATAATAATCTGAGATCGTGTTTTAGCACTATCCGCAATGCAAGTAATTATAACAAGAGTAATGAGTGAAGGCTTATAAGGAAATGTATAAATTTGTGCAAATGAGTAATATAATAATTTAAGATCAACAGCAAGATGTAGATGGGAAATATCCGGTTCTCTACTATAGTTGTAAAAAAACAGAATATTAAGTTTAAAAATTCAAAATGTAAACTAGATCTGGGGCAACATGAATGTCTATTTTACGAGCCAAACCTTAATTAAAAAAAACGATAAAAGACACACTACTTTAGCCCCGGGATGAAGGTAAATCCAGCAAGTATCCATTTTTGATATATCAAATCACTCTTCTGTGTATATCTCGAAAGTTAGGTTGTTGATCACGTTAGTTAGTGTGTTGTTCAAGTTACGGTTTTGGGCTAATACTTTAATATGATATAGTAAATTTTAAAACTGAATTTTGCCATATAAATCTTTTGGGCATATAATTAAGGCTATCATACTAGCCTCTGCCAGTTGTATTCTCGATAGAAATGATTGTGATACATTCATTCATACTCCTCTCGTGTTGCTAACGTTTACTTCTTTTATAAGACAGCTGCTGTCAAGAAAACCACTTTCATTCAATTAAATTCAATTATGTCAAGATGAAAATGACCTGTTAACCAAAAAACTTAAATTTTACACACAAAATTTTCTCATACTAAACCGAATGTCATGGTAAACTACTAAATACAGTATTCCCCTATATCACATACACATACACACTCATGCATACATATCAACGATATTAATTTATCATCTTCTTCTCTATACATATCGTCTTATAATAATAATTTCTATTTCTTCGTTAATTCTTAGTTTCTTATGTTCCAAAAACATAAAAATCGTGTACATATTTTCCCATTCCTCATCAATGTATGTACTCGTATATATGAATACACCAACAACAATATCAACGACAACAACAACGACGACGACGACGAGCTTTGAAAACCGACTTCGATTTCATTGTTTACTTTTATTGTTGTTGTTGTCAAAAATCGTTTTTTATTTTCTTTCTTAGCCGCGATTCTATTTTAGTCAATTCGTTGCATTCGGCTTGTGCAGATCGGACAATTGTTGCGTGTATTTTTATTTTCGTTTAATTTTTTTATTTTTTATATTTTATTTCGATTCTTAAAAAATATCGATAAGACTGAATGACAGTCATGATAGTTTGAATATCGTTGCTCGTCTATAAAAAAAACTATGACGGCGCTGTTTCATGATAGTATCGCGAACGATAATGTTAGTTACTAAATACTGAAAATCTTAAGATTTAAAACTTTAATTAATTTCTTTTGTTTTTATTTACAGAATCATATTTACTTGAGAGGTGGGATTATCTTCTCGCAGCACCAACAACATTATTGATCGAGTGTGGTTTTTATATAGTGCTTGGTTTTTTTCGAAATACAAAAAAAAAGTTATGCTTTTATTTAGTGAAAATGTGAAAATCTATATTTAATTTTTAATTATGATTATAATTAATAAAAAAAATAAATATAAAATATGTGAAATTTAGTGGCCTTTATTTAATTTATATTTAGATATATGTATATGAAAATAGTGTTGAAGCATAATGAATGTCTTACGTCAAAGTGAAAATTTTGTGCTTTTAAATATATCGAAGTGAATTAAAATTAAAATCTCGTGCTAGTTTATATTAACAAAAAAAAACAATATTATTTAAATATCAAAAAACAAAAAAAAAATTTTTTTAATAAATTATGGGAGCGACAATGGGCAAAAGTGGTGGTACACTACTCGATTCGTTACCATCGACGCAGGGTACATTGCATGTCGTTATGCTTGGATTAGATTCAGCTGGCAAAACGACCGCATTGTACCGATTAAAATTCGACCAATATTTAAATACAGTACCAACAATAGGATTTAATTGTGAAAAGGTAAGTTTCGTGTGAGAAATTTGTGTCTCTTAATTAATACTCGTATATAGTTAACTATTTTATGTACTCAACATTATGCTACACGCAGTTTGTGAAATATTTTGTTTTTAATTACGGGAAATGTTGAAAAATATGTATAATTATTTAAAACGAAAAAAATATGAAATATTGTAGTTGCGAAACATATTTATGTTTTATATACAAGTGAGCGAGATATGGAACAATTCGAAACGTCTCATATTGTGTCTTATCAATAATCTTAAAGTTTATTTTTGTTTTATACTTATATATCCAATGTTCACATTGAGTAATTAGTGTGGGAATACAATTTGTGCAGCTGTTCCGTTTAGTAATTGCGAACTATCTATATAGTGTGAAGCGATATCGGTTTATTTATTTTATTTCGTTGGGCGTTATCGTCTGTGGTAATTGTATGTGCGGGTAGAATGATATAATTATAGTATGTGTACTGTCGATGAGATAAGTAGTTCAATTCGATCTTTATAGCCTCGCTGTTCAGAAACATGCAACAGGTTTATATACTGTGGGTATAGATATTGTGAAACTGCCCTTCATGAAGTTTTTATATGCTTATGTCCTGTTTTGTGGTACTGGACGGTTTATGAAAGTCACTTAATTTTGCCCAAAAGTAAACTGCGGTAGTCTGGCTTAATTTGACATTCCTTAGAGTGTCGCAGGTAACCATCTAAATGTTTTATCAGTATTTACGTAAACAGGCGCTAAAGTTTGACTTAAAACATTCAACAAAATTATTAATAAAACTATGAGTGGATAATAAAACTATGAGTGGATTATTCTGCCCCTGTTCTATTCGAAATAGATGAATTACTAGAGCAAGGGACGCCTTTACGCTTTATTGGATAGTATACTCACTTGAAAAAATCACCTTAAAAATTTGCCTCCTTGCATGTAGTGACTAATCCTTCTCGAGACTTATATTCCTCATATAACTTTCAGTCAAAATGTTCTCATAGTTGTCTGAATCTCTTATCTTTTTTAGACTGCATTGTTCTTGGTACTGGTTTTGGAAGATAATATCCTATATATGATCTGAGATCGAGTGGTAGTCTTGGTTCTAAGATCTAAGATATATAGGATTTTTGAAACTTTAAATGTCACTTAACTGTTTTCAAACATGTTAAGAACTTCAAACATTGATTATTTGCCCTAATAATATAATGTTACAGTCATCTAGAAGCTATTATTTGTGACATTGAAGGTAAATGATCCTAAATAGCTGTATTCTAATCTTTGTATAACGATAAAAAAGTATTTCAGAAATTATAGTTTTAGGAGTAAAGTGGCTTGTCACCGCTTCCTACCTTAGTCAAAACTGATTGTTACTGACCCCATCTTGTAGTTATCTTTATATTTTATATTTTCTTCGTCGTTTTAAAGATCATCTCCATCACAATATGAGATATAAACCAATGTCTTGAAAAGGTTGATAGCCCTATCAATTCGTTACAACTGTTCACATTTTGACAGAGTTCTTTGTTCAGTGTATTTTTGATCATTTAACGTATGTTCTCCATTAGCCTAAATTTATCCAATTTTATAAGGCATTTGGAGATTAGGTTTACATCTACCGCATTTGAGGACTGCAAGAGAATACTCGTTTGTCTCAATATACCTATTTGTGCCATTGAATGCAGAACCTTCTTGAGTTCTAAATAATTATAATCATCATCATAAATAGTTTATTTAACAAATGTCCGTTATTACAATGGCTTAAACCATATCAGGGAGCTCCATCAAAAAGGAGCTTATCATACCCGTCTCAGCTATACTTACCCAGCTTTAATAAAATGGAAAAAAGAGTCCCTCATTGCAAGACTTGTTTTTCTTTACCGAATCGTTTATATCCATCACCTCACGAATATTAGGAAGTATCATTAAGATTAATATTTTATTGGATGACGATCCAAAAAACCTATAGAAAGGAGTGGTTTTACCAAAAAAAGTTATTATTAAATAGTGTTGAACAGTTCTATTGCTTGAAGGCAGAGCTTCCAATATATTGAATCCTGTGTATTTCATAATATTTCAAACTTTCATCGTATGGTTGCTGAAGTTATAGTTAAGCAGCTAAATAGCGTTAATAATGCCATATTGTTCATTTAGTGGTTCAAGCCCACATATTACGATTTATCCTAATCTGGAAAGTAAACCATAGAGTGTTAGTGTTGATTAGCCTGATATGAATCTAAACATACTATTTACTCTTGTTTGAAAACAAAAATAAGCCAAAAAAGTGAATCACAATCACACAAATATTAGCCATTGCGTCAATAATGTATATCTCTAACATATATCAAACTTCTTATCAGATCACAAATGGCAGTCTCGTAATTCTGACTACATATAAATCCAATAAGTCTTATCCCTGGTATTAGTACCTTTGATTTTATTTACTCACAATTGTAAAAATTTACAATCGTCTTTCTGTTTGTTGCATGCTACTCTGATTTTACTTTGGTATAGTTCTATAAACAATTATAAGTCATATCATGGCAACCACTGCAAATTTATGCTATAATCAAAATATGAAACGATAAAATTATATTTGTTCAGGTTTAACGTTATTTCAAAAGTTAACATAATAAATAGTATCAGATAAGATAAGTTTCCTTCTATACGCTTACTTTCAGTTATGTAGTAAACCATATGGTTGTTGACCTTATGCGGGCAAATATTTTAACGAAATGAATGTCAGTCTGTAAATTATTGAAGCCGTTGCTTCGGTTTGGATTGAGAAAATTAGGGCCCTCGAAAGATTTAAAAGTGCTTGAAAATAGCATATTATGAGTTAAGCTTAAAAGCTCTGCGCGAATAAGACAATATTGAAAGAGAAATGTTGTTAAATAGCGAATGGTTATAGTGTGGATGACTTGTTCATTGCTGATGAATATTCATATTTCTTTATAAATTGGTTCCGGATATATAATATAATAAATGCTATTTTGCAATCACGGTTAAAAAAAACAATTTTGTTAGTTTTGTAAATTGTTACAAAGACTTAGTTCTTTATAATCTGAAAGTAAATAAAAGGGCCAATGATACAAGGGCCTATTTATAAAACTGTTGAATAAAATGAAAATTAATTGTCAAATTTATGGAATGTGGAAAAATGTTGCTCTTTAACTTTTGAATCACAGTAGTCTTTTGAGTTCATGGCTGTTGGTTCAGATCAGCCGTACTTATAGTACGGTTGCCACGAGTTAGTTGATTAAACGCCAATCCAAGCCAATTGACATATAAGATAAAAATCTTTCTAACTGTTAATGTTTTATTTCAGCCTAATCAACGTTGAAAACATTATGTTTAGGATAACACTCAAAATTCACGGTTACCTTTTTGTATCCCATCAGTTCACATCTGGGCCGATTTAACTTCTTCCATTATTTTATTAGCTTGAACTCATTTCATTGGCCATACATTATTCGACAAACTATCCAATTTTTTTTTTTTTTTAAATTTTCACTAAATGTTGCTCATTTGATAAAGATTTTTTTATTCCATTTAACTTAAGCTAAGTCAGTTAATGGATACTTCTCCTGTTGTTATTTGTTTTGTTTTAAATTAATATCCATATTTTCGACTACATCGGAAATCGAACTCTTGACTATATTGGCAATCGCACAACCAAACACATCTAGTCTTTAGTTTATTGGATTACAGTCTGTAGATTTGTTTTGACTGACAAGGCACATATAGGGTTGCCAGATAATACTTTACAAAAAGCACTTTTCTTTCAAACTTTAAACGAACTCAAACAACTTTCCACCATCGGAAATTCGTTATCAAATTCATTTTCAAACCACATTAATAATATTTCGGCTAACTAAAAGTTGTGGCTAGACAGTGGCAAATATTCGCGTCTTAACTGAGACCTTACGAACCATTAAGGCATATTGGTGAACATTGTAAGTGGTCAGCCTAACGAATCCATTTCACGCCATCCTATAATCGGCTCCCATATTCGGAAATACACGGATTCTGACACAACCTATATAAAGAAAAGTGCCTCATAATACTTCATAATTCCAGTAAAAGTACAGCACATCAAAGAATTAAAGCTTCTAAATAACAAAAATAGTAAAACAAGTTTTGAAATAGATCATAAATAAATCATTTCACTTATGACATAATGATCTGGAAGAATGATTCGAAAAGAATCATTTTCTCACAGCAAAATTTAACTTAATAGTCTCGAAGGTTATAAGTTTTACTATCAAAGCTGATAAATGGATCTCCAATTCAAAACAGCGACACTTAAGGATGAGCGGTAAAACCGTGCTACTAATGGGAAATTTGTGGCTCTCTTCTAAGACCTGCCGGCAGGATAATGCACCAATTCATCACGCAAGGATTTTTGAAAATTGGACATTTTATGAAAATGATATTTTAATTTAGCTATCGTACTCTCTAGACCTTTCTATATTTGAAAATGTCTTTGCGAAGGAAGAGAGTGCTACAAAAAGTGAACGATTACTTGATTACTATTACTTTATTATTATAATTGTTTCTGAATCATGTACTTATAGAATATGATAATGTATGGCATCTTGTAGGTGATCTGTAATGTTCGTTCGCTTGGCCAGTTTCGATCTGATGACGTCATTGACTCGTTGTGTGATCTAAAAAATCAAATTCATCTCATCAGGCATATGCGACCGGACTTGCCGTATGTTGCATTTTGTTTGTATATATGTTGTGAGGCTCTCTGACACTACAGAAGGCAATATAACTTGTTGCTCAATATATTCCAGTTTATTGCTTGTATCATTGTTGCTATTAAATTGCTATTAAAACTGCACTTCTTTACGATTTTTTGCTATATATATATATATATATATATATATATATATATATATATATATATATATATATATATATATATATATATATATATATATATATATATATATTTATATATATTTACATATTTATATATATGTATATATATATATATATATATATATATATATATATATATATATATATATATATATATATATATAAATTTATATATATATATATATATATATATATATATATATATATATATATATATATCCATCAGTTTATTATAATCATTTAATTTAAAAACTATTTATATTTTATGATATAATTCTAGAGTATATATTTTTTTAAAATTATGTGATAATACTTATATATTCAAAAATGACGTAAATGCCCATACTATAATAAGATTATAATGTATATAACCTCATGTGCGCTAAATTAGGAATACATAGTTTCATCTTAAAAATAAAAACAAAAATTTCAGACAATTATTATTAAATTAGTAAGAAGAAAGCATTAACATTAAATAAAAATAATAAAAATTAAATTTTGCCAAGTTTCATGTTTCAAATGAAAATGATGATGATGCGATGATATCAGTATGACCTTCGTTAGACTGTTGTTTTCGCATATTATAAGTTTTTGCGCAATGATCACAAAACAGCAACAACAAAAATTAATTTCGTGGAACAAACAGCGTTAAAGACGAATTAATTATCTTAAAGACGATATGCTTGCACACATTTATAGGATTTTAATTAAATAGCACTGTTTAAAGGTTGAGAGTTGGAAGCTGATTACATTCCCATATCGATTGTTTATTTGTTTCACCTCGTCACATACATATTATGTCCTTGAATGAGACATTACAATCCACTTAGATTTGCAACCGACTTTGTAGACGATAAAGATTTTTTTACGAGATCAATGTCAAAATAATATTGTCTTATTTATATGTCGTGCTACAAACAAATGCGTGTGATCTTATTAAATCGATCAATTTAAATATTGAGGAAGATCGCGTGAATATATATTTGATTTTTATTTATTATTCGGCCATGAATAAATTATCACTATTGTTAAACTTATTGTGTCACATTGTACATATAATAGTGTTTTGATCATGAAATTAAATTAAAATTAAAGGTTAATTCGGGCGACATTATTAATGAATACAGTTTAGAACGCGCACAGTAATTAGAATCATTAACGTACTACTTTACGTTCATTGAGAAAATAAATGCTGTTCTTATCTGATCATGATCTATTTCAATGCCACATAATTATTCATATAAAGATGTCAGGTGTGGCGGAAGTTATTAATCATTATTAATTACAAGATTTTTTGTAACTTAAAGCTTTTCATGTAATCGTGCTTTATCTAAATACTTATTTCGTTTTATAATTCCGTGGGAAAAAGATGATCTTTACATTTGAGTTTAAAGTTCTATTGCATAACCAACGTGCAGCCAAAATATGGAAATTGAAGAGTGAGTTATCCAACCGCAGTTAAGTTGGGATAAGGGCAGCAGGAAATTCTTGTTTTCAGAAATAATTCGGCCTCATTCGTTTTTTCCTTGTATCTCCAATTTTAGGATCACATAGGTCGTCTATTAAGATGGTGGGTCTACTTCCCATTATTTACCCATGATTTGTTCTCTTCCATATCATCGCTGATCTTCCTATACTTTCTTTGTTTTGCTCGTTCCAGTCCAATGATAACCCCGTTATATCACGTCGTGATTTCTTTAGCGTATGTCCAATCTATCTCCACTTTGGTCTTTTTACTTCGATCTTTATGTCTGACTGATTTGTTTTTCTATCCAGTTCGATGTTAGTTATCGTGTTAGGCCAGAAGCATTCCAGTATTCGTTGAAGGCACTTTTTCTTCTTTATCACTTTTCTGTGCGTTCCCACGTGTCACACCCCTACAATAGTACTGATTTCACTCTCGTGCTGAACATTTGAACTTACGTGACAGGGTAGAAGATTTCCAGACTTTATGTAACATGTTGCATGTTTGTCTGCCTTTATTAATGCGTTTATTTAAGTCTTCCTCTGCCCCACCTGTTTTCACTATTGTGCAGCCAAAGTATACAAATTCATTTAAGTACATCTTTAATTTGTACATTGTTGATGTGCATAAATGTAACTGTTGTTTTCGCATAATATACACCTCGCTAGTTTTTGAAGTCTTTTAAGTCACCTTTCTTGGAGGTAATAATTGTCAAGCCTTCCTTCTATTTTTGTGCTATTCTAGTAGAATTCCACACTTTTCATTATTGTTTCGCACAAAACATGACAGTTGTCAGGTCGGTGTTGTCTGTTCCAGTTTAGTCATTGAAATCCTCTTGTACGATTATAACTAGTTGTTCCTGTGCGTTCCTGCTATTTTGGAATTCATTTTGTGGTTTCATCTGCATCTTCGGTTGGGACATAGCACAGTATGATGATTTTGTTTTTTATTTTTAAATAGAATCTTGCGATCTTGCATGTGATATATTTCATGTTCTTGGCTTATTTTGCTATAGCCTTGAGGCATCCGTTACATTTCCGATGTTCCAGCTCCCGATTAAATCCGTGTGCTGAAACCAAAGGTTTATATTTTATTTGGCCGGTTTGTGTAGTTATTCTTCCCAGTGTTCGTTTCTGTAATCGGTGTGGTTTCCGTTTAACAAATGATTGTTCCAATTAATAATAGCCAGCTTTCAAGGTTGCTGGGTAAGACAAACTGATATTCCATTTTAACCTATTAACAACTACTATGATCTTCTCAAACAGTAACTCAAATTATTGCAGAATATATACAACTGGCATGGAGATGTGGTTGCCATTTAAAGGTCTGCACTCGAAAAGCAATACTTGAGTAAGATCATCTCCATAATTATTCTCGTTTATAAGCTAACATATTAAATTGTTGATTAAGCCAACCAAATTGAGATGTAGATTGTGATAACAAATATAATTATGTTAACACATGTCTATAATTACTTGAGTTGTATACAATATGGTTTATTCAACTCCCGGTGCACATATGCATCGGTAGCTGCCATCAATTATATAACATTACAATACAAATATAATTGCTACTTCCCATTTAATAAACTTTATTTCCGTGTTATGTATGAATGAAATAATATGGCCGGCAGACACGCAGGGATATTTTCATACATCACAATGTCGTAATGAATTATTTAAATTTGTACTTGAAACATGACGTACACTCGAATATTTTGTCTGCAATTACTACACATAAACTACAATAGACGATGTTATTGTATAGGTACTATGCAGCTTTGGTGGATCGATTGGAAAAACATTTCGTTTTACGCGGTGAAATAGGGTGCTCAAAAAATATTCATGCTGTGCTTTCTGTGAAACTATGTCAATTAATCACCCTATATATATATAATATGAAATCAAATAGAACGCAAACGATCAGGTGGAATATAAAAGGGAGTGGAACCGTATACACATGAGGGTATATAAATAAATATATGGGAATTAATTTAATTTTTAAACAATTTTGATTTGATTGATTGATGAATGTAGAGTTGTAGATGAATATATGTATAAATATTTATTTAGATCTGATTGTTAATTTTCAACTAAATTCTCACAAATTTATGATTTAGATTTAGGGTTTGATACCCGTATCCGAATGAATTGTGAGGGTCTCTTTAACTAATAGTGGCATCTTATATAATAGTTTATGTATATATAATCACAATAATATTTCTTAATTATTATTTAATAATTATAAAATTCCATTCATCATCATAAACATAAACAACATACACCATATATATGTTGCATAACAACCGTGTGCTGTGTTGCATTCACTTGTAAAACCAGATAATATACAGCTTTCAATCGTTTCGAGATGGAAGTGTGTCAATCTATCATTTCTATATATCGTTGTGTTCGTTTGTCAAACGCATAAATCAAAACATGGAACAAAAAATCAATTAACATAAATTCAGCATATTTTTTTATTATATTATTTCATACATTTTATTGCAAAATGTCAAATTACATAAGACATTGGTTGGTAATTAAAAGAAACAAAAAAAACTTGCAGGTCTTATAAAAGTTATGTCAAAATGCGCTTAATTGAGATGTGTAAAACACACATATAAAGTGCAGTTTCGCGGATTTGATGGTGTGTGGACCTCGTAAATATAGTTATGATTCATAAAGATTTCGTCGCGAATTTAGTAATAAAAAAGTTGTTCCTCTCTTGACGTTTGCGTTATTAAATTAGGTCCGTGTGTGTGTATAAAACAACTAATAACATTTAAACAACAAACAACATGTTTCTTTATATAGTTTTTATTTACACTATATACTGTTTGAATGTGTTTTAAAAGTGTTTATTTAACACGAATTTTTGTTTGTTATTTTATTAGGTGTGCGGCACAATATGATTTGTTTTGGGAGATTTCGTTTCATACATGGGTGCTACTTACATACGTAAATACTCGTATGTATATACTTCGAGTAAATAATATCTGTTTTATATTGTGGCATGGCATATATAGCCAAAAATCGATGGTGAATCCCAAATCCATTGGAATCCCAAATCCCAAATTTTCTTGGAACATTGAAAAAAATAATTATTCAAATTGATAAAAATTACGATCACATTGAAAAAATCCTTATTACCAGCTAAAAAGTTCAACAAATATATTATCAATAAGAAAATTGAATTTATCGATTGGAATATTTTATATTTTAATTTTAATATATTTTTTATTTAATAATTCCGTTAAATTACCTTGATATATTTCATTACATGCACATAAATACGTTATAGCAATTTATAAATTTAATTTAAATACATAAAAATACATGCTTAAAGTCAAACAAAAGCTTTCTACATTCATTCGGGAGGACACAAAAGCACAAACTTCTACACATATATTTTGAACTTCCCCTCTTTAATCACCCCCCATAGTTATTATTACTGAGTTTCTTTCTTTTAAAGGCCGGATTGGGAGTAGGAGTTTTGGGTTAAGAATTCTTCTTTTCGAGATTCGATGTGTTGGAGGACGTCATATTATTAAATGGCTGTGCGATAGAATAGATCTAATTCATCTCTTCAGGCGTATGCTACTAGACTAGATGTGCAATATACGTTCAGTCGAGTACGTTCAGTGCTAGCGAATTACAAGAACTTATGCGAAATATTGGCCATTTCCGCAAATTTCTATTATCTTATTGATCTAGACTGATATTCACTTTGAACGCATAGTGAAAAGCTGGAACATTTAAGAAAAAATGATAAATTTATCAAAAAAAATATACATTTTTATCATAGTGATAAAATATTGAATGGAAAAAAGCTATTTAAATGGAACAATTTTATTCATTTAGAATATATGAAATTATATTTTTGTTTGAAAATATAAATAAAGATATTAATGTAAAATTCTTATTCGAAATGAAAATAAATTATCAGAAGGAAAAAATTTGTTCAAAAAAACAATTAAAATACTGACAAATATTTATCCATTTTTGGTCACTCGATTAGTCATATTGAGTGGTGAAGTGAAGATCCAAAATTACTAACCTTGTATCTTTTGTGGTCATCAACACAACGGAATCGAATTCAGACAACAGCTCGATGGTGTACATGTTATACGATGGCGGCATTCATCCCTGTCGAAGAGTTGTCAATTCGTAAAGATATTTAATTGTTTCGCGTTGTCTGCACCTTGGGTTCATTATTGTGTTTATAGTTATTAAAGACGAAGTATTCTCTTCACTGATGATATACAAATCTCGATTATTGCAGAATTATTTGCTAATTGATAACAGGATAATTGATAGTGTTGAGTTTATATCTGATCTAGGTGTCATTTGTTACTCTAATCATTCGTTGACTAGGCACATCCTATACTATTGCAAACGCTGTCCTTTGATTTCAATCACGTTACCATAAATTTGCATAAAATTCTTGATCTCGTGATTAAAAAGAACTCGGTTTGTAGATAAACATCTGTTTTGTGTCAAATATCACACACACGATTCTTCTCTCGAATGTCACAAGCCATCTCTCGTACTGAGCTGAGGTGTTTCACTTGTATTAGGATCGTTTTACACAGAAGTATGTATTTATTAGATACTCTAAAATATTCACTTGTATACTATAGACACTCCATTGATCGAGTCATAGGCTTGCTTGATATGTAGACCTAGCGTCCATCATGGATTACATTAGTGTAAAAATCAGGAGAGAAGGCGTATTAATTTAATTTTTATAAATGGAATATTAATTGTTGATATATAGTCATCTTGGGAATACTCATGTGTGGTATAAATCAATAAAAAGTAAACATAGTTTGAGACAAGCGCAGTTATCGAACTTGACAACAAAGCTATTTATTTGACAGAGTAGCTGATTTTTCGGTTCTTAATATGTAAAATCCATTGTGAACACCAAGTGTATCATTCATCAAACAGTACTCCCCTGTGAGATGAGACTACCAAGCTAGTAGTTCTTTGTTCTTTGATCTACTTCGATATTACCATTTAAGAAAATCGTTCTCAAGAACTTCATACAAATTCTTTATTTATACTTATCTTTACTGTTTTGTCATTCCCGCCTGGGTTTTGGTTATAGAGACTAATCTTATAACAATTTATTTAAGAGGTCATTATTCAAATAATACTACTAAGTTTCAATCTCCTTTTCATTGCCAATGAGAACTATCAGCTTATATGTTCATTTACCTAAAGTATGAATGCAGTACCTTTAAGTAAATTTTGGTATAGTAACTCCATTCGCCGCTTGTAGCTTAATGGTTAAGAGAGTTTTTCATCACGCCGCGGTCTCGAGTCCGATTCTCGCCGTTGACCAAAAATTAACATGACACCGGATGATATAAAACGCGAATGTGTGTAAAAAAACATTCGTTGGGCTGACCTTCAAGGCACATCAATCGTTGAAATGGGTCGTAAGATCTCAGTAAAGACGCGGAAGGGGCCGTTTACGGCCTTTAAGCCATAGATTATTAAGTAAGTTATACCCTCCCGAGTTAATAATCGAAATTAAAATTTATTCAGTTAAACAAACCGTAGCAAATTGTGATTTTTCAGTGGAAATAATAAGTAGCAGCAATAACTAATACAAGTTCATAAATGGATAGTAAAAATACACTTGAAGGCAGTCAACCTCACTCCAAAACAAGGCCCCTATCCCAATATTGATAGCACGACATTGCAAAGTGCGACATGAATTGGGTTGCGAACACATCATTTGGTAAATCGACCAATAGAAGTCCGTTCTATAATAGAAGAGGACGGGTCTACCGGCGTCCAGAATCGCTAGAGGAAAAACAGAATTGGTTTTCGAACCTGGTGAATGCCCTAATTCCTAATGTTCAAACCACTCGCCACTACAATTGAGCATTTATTTAATGTCTCCAAAATTTCGTTGTAGTGGAGTGTGATCCCCAAATCGTTGTTAAAACCAATTTGAAAATACTTTTTAAAACACTCCTCCTTCTGCGAGTGTTGAAGGGTCGAGTCGATTTAGTTGCTCGGGAGTGTATAGTAATAAATCAATACTCGTACTTGTTATTTAGGTAAAATATTTTACTTATCTTCGTATAGCTTATCATTGAATGTTATATTGAAATGATAAGATTTACACTCAAACGTAATTTATCACTTATCTTGACAGCATATAAACACTGTACACTTAATTTACTAGACACATTAACAGCTACTCGACTTCAAATTCATGAACATCAAAGTTTTCCTTTGCTCTATCGTATAGTTATTATCACAACACCTTTCGAAACCTATGTATGATAGACAATCCCAAATGTTCCACCTGTTACACGAGATTACAAATGCGTGCGACGATACGAGTAGTATACGTCACGCGAGAAGTAATAAAACAAAATTACTTAAATAAATTTTTTTTATGATTTTCGCCTTTTTAACGAAGAAATGTTTCACTCCCACTCGTAGCAGTGGTGAGTATATAAACCTATGAATACATAAGAAATTGGGTAGAGTATCTACGCGACAACAAAACTTCTAAAAATATAAATTTTAAAAATATAAATTTTTTTTTGTTAAGACATTATAATTTAATAATAAATTGTTTTTGTAATTTTAGATACGTGGAGCGGTTGGCAAAGCAAAAGGTGTATCATTTCTTGTATGGGATGTAGGTGGACAAGAAAAATTACGTCCACTATGGCGTAGTTATACTCGTTGCACAGATGGTATTGTATTTGTAGTGGATTCTGTCGACGTTGAACGTATGGAAGAAGCCAAAATGGAGCTGATGCGGACAGCTAAATGTCCAGATAATCAGGTAATTTATGATGATTTGATTCGTTTAATATATTCAATTTTTATAATTCAGTCTACCTACTATATATATATATTGTAAACCGCGGTGAGAATTTTGTTTGAATTAAATTAATGATCGAATTATACTAAAGCTATTAGAGATGGTTATTTAATACTCTGTGCTATATCTCGAAATATATAAATTTATACGTCTCCGAGCGGCTGTATTTTTAAATTGATAAATAATTCGATGATATAGCAGTAAATGCATATTAAGAGATGCATTTCTTTAATGGGCGCATAGGGGATTCGAAATAATCTATATACACATATAATTCTCTTGCCAGTGTAATGATATACGATTATATAAAGGTGGATTAACCTTTTCGATGTTTATATATTGTAGGCGGGAAATTTTGATTTTTCATTTTTCAACGCTCGAGTCAATAACCTAAACGGATTATTAATGATGATGTGATTTAATCATTTAAATATAATCGCGTGTACGCAACAGCGAACTACATGATATGGGAATATAGAAAGAGTATCAAAAATAATTAATGATCATTGGGTCGAAGTGCGGATCAACATAGCAAGATCAATACTGGGTCTGTAAAATAAACCTAAAGTTTTGTTTATACTATTCGTAAATGGTCACTAAATATTTTACACAAAACATAAGACCTATAGTATACCACCACAGTGACCAGTGCTTGTCGTAGTAGGCGTCTAAATCTGGTTGGTTCTCTAGACTATGACGTCCGCATCCGTAAAAACCTATCGATGCGAAACTTCGATCGAAAATCGATAGAAAATTATGTATTTGGCGAACGCTCATGATCTCAATGTGGCAAGTACTCATACTTCCCTCATAAATATCCAATTTGGATGGTCCATTTCAAACTCGGTTAAAATTAAACTCGGTTTATAAGGGAAAGTAAAAAGATTCTTGATAGGAAGACGGATAAATGAATTTGAAGTCAGAAAAAGCGTTAATGGTGACTAAGGTCTTAAGAGTGCAATTCTCGTGGTTCTCTTAAACGAGTCGCCGTTGGACTTTTCATAACTCTCGTTAATATAGTGTTAATCGGACTTTATATCATCTATGTCACCTTTTGAAATCAAAATATCTTGCAAAAGCCAATGATCTGAAATTGTAGACAGTGTTGATCTGCCTTTTGAATATATGGATGCCAGAGTTGAATTTTGACGGATGAGTGTGAGAGATGACTTCTAACATTTTAAAGACGAATCATGCGTGTGAAATATAACCCAAAACGGGACTTTTGGCACATATGAAGTTAGTCCGAATTCCTACTATCTCACATACAATCAAAGCTAGTACGCTGGCTTGGTCGGGTTCTTTGTGATGATTCGGACCAAGTTATGTAGCGTCTTTCGGTAGGCAAATAGCTGCACGGCGTAGAAAATGATCTGGCATCTTCTAATTGTAGCGTTGACCATTAAAACGCTTTTTTCAAACCATAGGCCAGATAGTTACAATTTGGAGTCATTTGAGCTCCTTTACTCTACGAACGATTACGACTTCGCAACTGTATAGGTTCATGATCTATATTCAAATTGTGAGTTCCGGCATGTGGATCCACACGGAATAAAATACGGTACCAATGAACGTATAGGAGTGTATGGAACGTTGGAACGGTTCTTTGTCAATATGCAAGTAGCATAGTGACATTCTTACTCACTATATTTCTCAAATTTTATTTCTTAAACGAAACACCAAATATTTAGTTTAGGACTCATTGATCTTAAGTAGACCATGGTTCTTTTTAAATCGAGATTAGTAGGCACAAATTTGCTCATGTTCATGTTGCCATTCATGTGCACTTTACATGTAAAAAACGTTATTTACATTTTTATGTAAATAAAGTAAATTACAGTAAAAACCATGTTATTTACGTAAAATATGTAAAAAACGTGAAAACTCTGAAAAATAACTGGAAATAGTGTATAAATGGTTGGAAATAGTTATAAAACAGTCCAAAGCTGAAAAACGAGTACAGCAAAATTTACGTATAAACTTAAGTATTTACGTATAAATTTAAGTTATACTTAAGTATCTCAAGCTCCTACCGTCTTTTGGTAAGGTGATGTCTAACGATCATCCCACACGGGATACGATCGCGAAAACATTTCACAGCAATGGAGTAGCACTATAAAACACGATCCATATTTACAATCGTGCTTTAGTTTCTTTCTTAATGTTGGTTTTATATTCTTATATTCTTCAGTTGCCCCGATTTAATTAGTGATAACCGTGTCCGTGAGTAAGGTTGCTCGTCTCGTGTAGAAAACCTGAAACGTCGAAAAATAATTTTTAAAATATTAAATTAAATAATAAGAGAGTTTTTCTTCATGAAGTATATTTGATACACTAATGGTCGGCACTCCTGAAAGAGACAGCCTGCACAATCTTCCATCCACGCGATCCCATCGAGTAGTTTATTCTATTGGTGTGAGTTTTGAGGACCGTTCTTCGTTTTTCATCCCACTTATCTTATTCTGCCAAAGATGCTTTTCGAACTACCAAAATGCGCAGCACATCTGGTTATAATTTCTCACAGTTGCGTTCCAATACATCAGTTTTTGTATTAGTGTGATTTCCGCCTACTCTTCTTGTAAAGACCAAAAAATAAGAGAACCTTCAATCACTCCACTTTGCTTCCTTTCAAGAGATCAAGAGATTTGTTGGAATTTTAGAATGCTTGTAAGGTTTTAGTATAAAAGTAAATATATTGGCGAATTTTGCCGCGCTTATTCATATTATCTGCCGTATATTTTGGTGTGACCGAATAATTATGGAATCATTCTTTGAAATGAGCAATTATTTTTACTGACTACCTCGGGACTATTGGTTGCTTTCAAAGGAATTTCCACCCAATACATGGCATCATAAATATCAATCAAACCGTTCATTTAGACGGTCAATCATAATTATTTTAGACTTTTAGTTATCTACAAATCTAGGCAAAGTTTATTTATGTATCAACACTGCCATCTGTGTTCAAATTTAAAATACAGATATTATCAATGCTAATACATACTATCGTTTTTTTTTACCAAAACGATATCAAAAGTTTTTGACATATTAATTTGTTTTTGTTTTATTTGTATAACGTACACAGTAAAATTTTACAATAATTAAATTATAAGGTATTAGTTATTAAATTATATAATAGATAGCGCCCTGGTCACAAAAAAGTCATTATTTACATTACATAATGTAAAAAATAACTTGTGTAATTTACATGTATATAACTGTGTAAACTACATCGTGTAATTTACGCGCCCAACACTGTGCGCAGTAACGACACCCAACCACCGCAGTGATCTCAAATTCGATTCATGTTTTAAGTTAAGGTCAAAACCTAACAAGATTCAAACCTTATATTATGGAACATCTTTGAAAGCCGCTTATGAAAAAAGAATCCGCCTCTGGCGGAATTTGAATAGTATATTTTTAGAAAGGCCGATCAAAAATATCATATAAATTATTAATACCCTTTGGGGCATGTTAAGGTCATACTGAGAATTTGATTATGTGTTCAAAATAATATTACAAATCGCGTATAAAAAGCGCGACCTGAAAACGTATTTCTTAAAACCTGCTCTATAACATTTTGCCCCTAAGAAATAACAAAAAAAATAAAAAATTGTTTTGTTACATTCATTATTCCATTGTCCGAACGTAATTAGTTGTTAGCGCGGTTATTACTCGAAGATTGTTTTCTTAAACATATCCGTTCAATTATCAATAATAATCGAAATGTGTACTTTCGAAATTAATAATTTCTAGAATATTCTCACAGAAATATCTTAAACAAATCGATTATTGATTTTGTCCAAAATCTTATATATAACCTTGATACGTACTCATCCTATCTACTCATATCTACACATAATATAGGTATGTCGTCGGAATTTGATATAAGTCTATTATGTAGAGATAGACAAGAGGTTTATTTACTTAACGCACACACAATCTGAAGGCCAATACTGTGTTATACTGTTGTTTGTTATTTGATTTGGATGTTTTTGGAGGCGACGACATTATAATATAAATTGATTGACAGTATACACACACACACATATATATGTATATACTCACACTCGCACGTGTAAACACGTATTATAAACACAAACATATATTATTACTCGTGTAATTTAATTATGAGTTTATAAAATTGTTTTAATTAATGTAATTGTTCGATATGTTGGTTTTGGAAGTATGTTGATAAATATAAACCATAATCATTATATGATGATGAGTCATAAACTTTATGAGGTGACGCAAAATATATGTGAGTGAATGTCATGATGGGTTACTCGGGCGGTCGTTCCTATTTTGAAACTATTTAAATTAGTGAATCGAAATGCTAGTCTTTATTATTTGAGTAGTTAGGCAAGAGGCGGGGCTTTGTACTACTATATACAGAAATGGTTTGAAGAGTGATTGTTAATCTGATACAGCATCTAAAGAGATGAAGATAGTTAATCAAATTTGCTTTTAGACATGAACAGTGAATAATGGAAGGTCATAGGGTACACTCATACTTAATATTCCGACAAAGTGTCATTCGAGATCGAAATGGAACCGTGAATGGAACAGGGATTGACATTATGGAACATGTCTTTTCGACATTCGCTTAGTTAAATGAGCCTTAGTAAATGACCAATGTATATCCTTTTTTTTAATGTTGTTCGGGTCAAGTTCTTGAACCTTAACTATACACGATACTTAAACCGAATCTTTTCTGAGTGAATAAATTAAAGTATCCTGAATTTCTCAAAAGACGCCTTTCCTGGCGATATTTGTACTCTCTACACTATATGTCCACTATCAAACACTATTATTTATCTTGCAATTTGAATTAAGTTATGTTGCTCGGCTAGGGTGGTCAATCTGATAATTTCGACATTGAAGGCCGGTTGATTGACAAGATCAAATCCGTCTCTCAACAGGCATATGCGACCAGACTTAATATATGTTATTTTGCGATTCGTATTTGTAGTGAGCAATCTAGTTTCGCAACAGTGTTAGCAAATCACCTGATAATTTATACGAAATTTTGATTTATTAATTATTCAGTTGTGGCGTGATGATAAATTTATTGTTATTTGCTTACAGTGGCAAATTTGGTTGTTTATTATGAGCGCCACAATATACTCTTCTGAAAATGAATTTCTCTTCCATTTAATTAAGCATAGTGTTTATGCCGTCATTGTGTTGGGGTGTCTGATTTCGCCCACTTAATGATTATTTGGCTTGTTGCAGCATGAGACGAACCTGACCGCCATCTTTAAGAGGCCTGGAGTCGACAAATTTAGTGTTGGTTAGATTTGTTTTAGCATGAGATTAACTTCCTAAGAATATATATGCTTAAAGAAGTGAATCGGGTTACCACCAAAGATCAACAAAATTCATTGTAAACAGTTATTTTTGCTGTGTAAAGTATGAAGTTTCGGAGGTTCTGCAGAAGATAAAGGTCATCAATGAAAAGTGTGAAACTTTATGATTTTAAACTGAGTTGGATTATTTTTATGTTTTATAAGCCAGTTTCGCTCTGATTATGTCGTCATTAAATGACTGCTTGATCCAAAAATCAAATCCATTTCATAAGGCATATGCTACCAGACTTAATACTGTGTGATTCGTATAAGTAGTGTGCAATCGAGTCGTGATAGTGCTAGTGAAGATCTCGTAGGTAAATGACATGTAATACTCAAATCAAACTAACAGTCAGACTATAATAGATGAATATCATAACACAAAGTACTTTTAAGTCATCCAAGAAAGTATGACCAAATAGAGGCTTTACTTGAGCAAAACTATAGTCAAATGTAAGCACTAAGCAGAGCTTGCAGAATCTTTAAATATTGGTCGATCGACGATTTATTTCATGACTAAACGTCTTGTTACAAAGAGACTATATTTTGTACGGATAGTAAAACTGTCCTTAACTCCTTGAGCAACCCTCTAACCAGCTCTAAACTGGTACTGGATTGTAAGAAATTTCTAAATCTCCTTGGTCGTAACAACAAGGTAACGGTCATATGGGTTCCTGCCCATTGTGACATTGAGGGCAACGAAATTGCATACAGTTTGGCTAAAACTGGTTCTCACCTATATTTCGTAGGTCCTGAACCAGCTGCGCCTTTACCTTCTTATATAGTGAAAAAAAAACAATTAAAATAGTTACCCTATCGAATCTAAAGCGGACGTGGTCAGCTACCGCTACTTGTTGTAAGGCGAAATACTTTATCAGAGGGATTAACTCTTACCTGACAAATTACTTTCTTTCATTGAAAAAGGACAACTTGAGAATTTTAGTCTCTATACTTACTGGCCATGGCTGTTTCAAAAGCCACCTTCATCGCATGGGACTGGCCAATGATGCCGTATGCGACGAATGTCTGGAAGATGTTGACGATAGTTTACACTTCATCAGCAGTTGTCCAGCTTTCGACCGTATATGAGATCTCTTGTGTTTAGCTGCAGGTTTATTCCTGTAAATCTACTGTCTTCTCTGCCCTGGTTCAAACTGCTTCAGTTTGCTAAGGTTGCAGAACGCGTCTGCGCGCTTTGATGTAATCCTAGGTTTGCACCATGGGCCCTTTGTGGCATTGAGTGCGGAACCTTATAGGGTTCCAACCAACTTTAATAATAATAAACGTCTTGGTATAATTCAAAAACATGGTAGTGGGTGTCGTACAAGTTAAACCCCAGTGATGCTGGAAAGTGCAGACCGACATATAAATTAATGAGTTAAAGATACCCAAAAATTTATGGTGCAGACCAAGCGACTATTTTCGTGAGAAGCTTTCGGTTCATTTTTGATGGGTAGGTTTTTTGTATAGTGTATGGGTTACGCATCGCAACGACATTATGAACTTTTGACTAATTAATCGAAATATTAAGAAATATTATTTTTGCAAAATGTTGGAATGTTTACCATTCCCACTGTATTTTTATCCCTTTCTATTATGATCTACTTGGATCGATAAATCGACCTGTCTGAGCAGCGCTTGTTAAGACATTTCGTAGGTATGAAATAATTTTTAAGTAAATTTCAATTTGAACATTGCTCCAAGTTCTCTCGACCAATTAATTTCAATTTCACGCAACAAAAAAACCAAAGATACAGAAATTTATCGGGCATAGAAAAGCTGCATTTAGAATATTTTTGATCCTAAAAGTTGGTCAAAGATCATGATTATTCTAACATGATTATTTTTATACAATGTCATCTTCAAGAAATAACCGGAAAATGATTATATAAAGACCTGAAAATTCCAATATTATTATGGTACAAGCCTATGACCAATCCTATATTATGGGAAACTGTTGTGGTTGTCTTTGATATTGAGCTGCAAAATATTCAAATTGGACCCATACAGTTATCACGAGATATAGTCGCACCTAATCAAAAGAATCTAACCATTGAGTCGATCTGAAGAAAACATTTCTTTGATAACTTCATTTTATCAAAGAAATGTGTCAGAACGTAGGAACAATAATCTTGTACAAAGCAGTAGACCGCGTCATGGGAGAACTTGGCAATGCTGATTATATTAGTCGATGCATCAACAATGCGCAATCAAGTTCTATGAAATTTGGATTCTATTGGTTCTGTCGAAAAAGCGAAAGCTCTAAAATTGCAATGCATGTCTGAAAAGTATATCTTAGTGAAAATTGATAAGGCCAGATATAACATAAAAAATATATGTGCTACCAGAGTTGACAGTTATCGATAAAAATCGAGAGAACTGAAGAGTAAAGTAGTTTAATATTTAGCCGGATTGAAATACCGAAATGCAATTGCGTCTAACCAGTTGTGTCAACAACGGTACCAAACTGTTCAACCAAATCAAATTTTTATGTTCAACAGGGTAATTGAATCCGTACAAGTTAAACCCGAGTGATATTGGAAAGTGCAAACCGACATGTAAATTAATAATTTAAAGATACACTGTGTGAAGTTTCCTGTATCATGAATAATCACAAACTGGAAAGCTCTCTAATCCGAAACCCAAAAACTTACGGTCAACCGTATCAAAGATTTAGGTGTCAAGTTTTCTGTTCATTTTTGATCGGATTCTCTTTGTGTATGGGCCACGCATCGCAGTACAGTTACCAACTTTTGACTAATTTACTAATCAAAATATTAAGGCCACATGTTGCCGAAATCAGCAAGGAAGCAATACTGATGTTAATGGTGAGATGTTTAACCTATACTTCGATCGATTAATGATGAACTGTCTAAGCAGCGCTTCTAGTCTTATTATACCCAAGTATAGATCAACTTGTAGATCCATTTCGTGATTATGGGATAATTTTCGTTATCTGCAGTCTTTTAAATTGTGTTAACGAACAGTTTTCAATACCTATATTCCTATTATATGTTGTCATATGATTGCAAACCTGTTTTCCACTATGTTTTGTCTTAAGAACAAGATTTTGGCGTTACCAATTTTGATTCAACAAAAGTTAACTTCAATTTGAGCATTGCTCTAGATTCTATCGACCAATCAATAGCAATATCACATAAACAAAAAAAAACAAAGGTACAGAAATTAATGGGCACGGGAAGGCTGCATTTAGAAAGTTTTTAATCCTAAAAGTTTGTCGAAGTTGAAGGTCAACCTTTACCTCAGTAGGATCTTAATGTTTACTTAAAATAAATAAATGCAATCTATTCCAATTGAACCTATACAGTTATCAAAACATATTGTGCCAGGATGCAGGAAAATAATCTTATACAAACAGTAGACCGTGTCATGGGAAAACTTGGCAATGCTGAAAACATTAGTCTAGAGATTTGAAATGTATCGGTTCTGTTGCAAAAGATAAAGCTTCGAAATTTCAATGCATTTGCAGAAATGGGAAAACATAGATATCATGTTCAGATATTTCATAACAAAACCCTAACGCATATTTCAGTGAAAATTGAAAAGGCCAAATATATAAATTAAGAAAGGACGGTGTTACCAGAGTTGACAATTGAAGTCAACACTCGTAAAATGTTTAGCCGGATCGAAATCCCGAAATTCAATTGCGTCTAACGATTCTGTGCACAAATTTCCAGTTGTGCGTTAACATATCCAACCGCACCAAACTGTTCAACCAAATCAAATCTTCATGTTAAATCCAAAGAATTAGTCAAAAATTGCGCTCTCGAGCTTAAAGCTCAAAATATATAGTTATAAGATGTTCACTATACCTCACGGACTTACAGAGTTTGTGTTACACAAATTTGTTAAGATGGAACAGATTCAAACCAAATAACAAATATATAAAGCAATAAAACTGACACAATTCTCATTGACAGTTCTCATTCAAATTCGATACCAACACAAGCAAAACACTTAATCGACAAACAGCATCAGAAAGTATCTAATAAAATTTATAGAGCATATCATCGTAGACTATAAATTTTTTTATTAGATTATAACAGTTTAAAGTGTGTATAGTATGTATATAGTGACCTCTTATAGATGTCTGTATATCGTTAAATGTAAATTAGATTAAACATTATGTGTTCGCAGACTGTAATTTATACAACGAAAACTTAACGAACCAAACATTTATTATGAATAATATTCATCATCTTATATACATTCTTATGCCGTATATATATATATATATATATATATATATATATATATATATATATATATATTTATTTATATATATAATATATATATATATATATATATATATATATATATATATATATATATATATATATATATATATATATATATATATATTATATATATATTGGTTTATGATTAAGTCTGACCTATCCTATCGAGGGCCATTACACACACACACGTAATATCAAATCGACCAAATTCTTCGAATTTTAAAGCGCAAAACCGCAATTTTTTTTTCTTATTTATGTTAATGTTAACGATTCGGTCCGTCTTCCAAATGGTATAGGTATTTACGAGTAAACGTACATAATATATAGACAGACAGCGATGAACAGGTAAAAATTAATCTCAGGTTTGGATCACTTTTTATACAATGTGGTGGTTTTTTTTTTTTATTTGGCTTTCCAGCATCTTTTCTTCTCTCGATGATTACACATCAATTTTTGTTTTGTATTCAGGTTTATTATCTCGTGAGTCGTTTGTTATATAGGTACGAGTCTTTACATATTTATAGGTATTTGATATATTGGTTTCTTGATTTCGAAATAAAGAAAATTGGATTTTTTTTTATAACGTTTACGTTTGGTCATCGTTAATTCGAAAGAATTATGTATACATACGAGTACATATATGTGTAATGAGTAAACGACTGATGTGTATAAGTACGAGTCATGAAGTGAAATATTTTGTGCAAGAACGTTAGCCAATACTATTTTTTTCACATATGCTAGTTATTTATAGTCCCCTTTCATAATGTGTAATGTAATGTGGTTTTCGTTTGTGGTATTCTAAAATAATCTATTTCGTAGTTTTGGGGCAACTTAAATGTCTTAATTGTTGAAATGATATTAGGATGAGTTAGAACAGATGTTGCTTTATCTATAATGAGTTTATAAATATATATTGTTGATTGTGATTTTCTTACTTCATCAATTTTAACTATAGATCGGTTGAAAGCCGGATATCTATACCGCAATGGATCCAGTGTTAAGACTGGAAATTTTGATATACCAAACTGGAGCATATAGTTGGGAATACGATTTAGTACTAGCCAGGGTCATAAACCATAATTAAAACACTTTCCATTGACTTTGCGAACTGGTTAATGAGTAAACCATTATCTGATAATTTTCGGAAAACAATCTCTAGATGTTCTTCGTGAGATTTAAACGCAATTAATACATCGTCTAAGTAAACAAAAGTAAAATTTAGGCCTGATAAAACGGAATGCATAAATCTCTGAAAAGTTTGTGCTACGTTCCGGAGGCCAAAAGTCATTTTAGTAATTTCGAATAATCCAAAGGGTGTTGAAATAGCGGTTTTTAGAATATCAGATGGTTCAATCGGTATTTGATGATATGTCTGGACTAAATCCAATGTTGTAAATACATTGCAACCTTCAAGCTGATGTGAAAAGTCTTGAAGATGCGGAATTGGATAACGATCAGGAATAGTGACTCGGTTGAGACTGCGGTTATCTCCGCATGGTCTCCAATCGCCGTTATTTTTCATAACATGCAATGGACTAAACCATGGGCTGTTAATTGGTCAACAAATACCAAGTGACATCATGTTCTCGAATTCAGCCCTTGCGATCTAAAGTTTATCGGGTGCCAAACGCCTAGTTTTACAAGCCACTGGTGGCCCCGTTGTCTCCAACCGATGTGTTGTTTTACTGGTTTCAAACACAACGAATGACTTAACAAGTTATCGTATTTAGATAATTAATTTTGAATCTGGGGATTTGTCCGCGACTTATCCACTTGCGATAGTGCTCATTCCTTAAGAAGTGTGATTGGTCCGATAGTAAACAGCGAAGTCAAAGGATCGGATATTCTTCGTCTGCAAATATCGACTACCAATCTTGTGCTATTCAAGAAATCAGCACCAATGATTGGTAATGACACGTCCGCGATGACAAATGCCCATTTAAAGACGCGACGAAGACCGAAATCTAAATTTAGAACTTTGGTACCGAACGCCCGAATCGGTGTACCATTCGCCGAGAATAATTTAGAAGTGGATACGGCTTTTTGAATTTTACAATATGAAAGAGGAATGACCGAAATATCCGCACCGGTGTCGATTAAAAATTTAACGCCCGAAATTTTGTCACGGATTAACAGACGACTAACTTAAAAAACATCAGGAACGGCCGCCACATTCCAATGTGAATTTAAAAAAATTTCGTCGATTTATTAAATTGTTCGTAAAATTTATAACCGGCTCTTCAATGACGTGCTTTATCACCGAATTTAAAGTGATAAAAACACTGATCATGTTTCGGATTTATATACGTGATGCCGAATGATTACGCGACCGCGAAGAGTTACTAGAATTCCCACACGATTTAGATCGAAAACGCAAATTTGTGTCGAATTTATTCACATACAATGATTATCTTAGCGACACGGGGTTTATCACTCGTCGATCGACTGTTGCTTATTTGTGTTAATTATCACTGGGTCATAAAGCAACTGCTTCTGCTTATTTGTCTTATATTTGTTTGTATTATACAGACGAGTATATTGTATGATAAATTTGCCATTCATATAGTACTCCGAACTACATTCGTTTCATTTTTATTATCTTGGAAGCAGAAAGCTCCATTATTGATGTTTGAGGAGTTCTAAAGGCGATATAAGTATACGAAAGTAAGTATACGAAAATAGCTAACTTTTAACTGGAGTTGCTGTTGTGATGTGACTTCAGAAAAGCGCCATATGACTATATTTATTTTTACAGAAATGACAAAGCAGGTTGAGAGTATCGACTCTTCCTTTTGCACCATTGTAGAAATTAATATTCGACTTGTTCTTATTATAAATATTGATTTAATCGCCCAATAAAACAACAGGCATCACATTTTTGGGGATTAGCTCTGTTAAAGCCTTTTTTAGAAACCTAATAGAGCTGTTGCAGATTCACTAAATGTTATCTGCACATTGACCTGACTTTAACTGAATATGTACTACTTCAACGCATCCTCAAAATGTTATGTCAATGTTTTAGTAAAATTGTGATCCAAACTATGTATTTGGTGGAAGACAGTTTTTTGTTCAGTTCCGATAGTACACGCGTATCGAAGCTGACAAGCAATCCGATAAAACAGTGGATGTCATCTTTTCCTATTGACTTTCAGAACCGTCAGCAATTTTGTCCCTTGCGAGAAGCACCGAACGAATGTAGAATCCTTGCGAATCTAGATGTTTTCTATAGGGATTGTTTTTTGTAAACACCACCTTTAACCAGGTTATAAAGATATGTGTCTTTTTTTACTACATTAAATCAATTGTTTTGGTTCAATATTATCTATTGACTCTACTATTGATGAAAAATCGTGCTGGTGACGTCCAGTCCTTATATATCGAGAATTATTGCAGTTAGTTCAGGTGTTCGACAAGAGAAAGCGCTGTTATTCATACTTACTTTAAAATGTAATGTTGGTGTACATTTTCCTTACAGAATAAAGTTTAGATAACATATTACACTGAGATCGTAAACGAGTCAAGTAACTTGGATCTCTGGACTATAGTCATGATAAAGATGTGATACATGGTAGCATTTGTATTTTCTTTACGTCACTAGTATGTATATTCAATATTTTACAAGTTCGGATTATCTGAAATTTTGATTAGATCTCTTTGTTATGAGTAGAATCAAAGATTACTGCCAAGATCTTAGAAACGTAGACGTCTTATTACTATTATTTGGAATTCTGAGTTTGAAAGATTAAGAAAGCAGTCTGTAGGGAACTTTCAAAATAAGGCTAGAGTACTATCAATAGTTCCCTTGACGTTAGAAAACATTATAAAAAATCTTTATTCCACCCTTAGCTGTTGATTAAATTTCTGTCAGAAGAACACAATTATCTGCTGTCACTAAAATTTTCATCAATTCTTATTATAGACAAACAGTAATTTTTATTAAATCTGGTGGAACTAGCTCATAACTGATTGCGAACTACGTACTACTTTGGAGTGTAGATGGGAAGATTTATGACTTTCAAACACCTTTCTGGGTGCTTTTCGTACTACATAATTCAATGCGATTACTTATATGGATGTACTTTTTTTGGTATTGTTGTAATTATGGGCAAGTGTATTGGCTGTTTGCTTAAGTCTCGCGTTGCTGATTTGATTTGGATGGGTTATCAACATTTATCAAAATAACCAATAGTAGTCCTCTTAGTAGTGCTTTCACTACCAACAGTAGTGCTTCCACTACTGCTTTGACTTTTCGTCATTAAAAAGCGTCTAATTATGACAATTGTTGAATCATTCTGAATTAATTCAACAGGTAAACATTTTCTCACCTTTTGATATAGCGTTTTGAGAAAAAAGTAAATCGGTTGATGAATTAAGGATCTTATTTTTCTGTTCGTTTTGGTAGAGCAATGACTCGATCAGAGTTCAGAGATTGTTAGTGTTTTTCTTGGAAGTAAAATTGCTTTAAAAAAACCACCTTGAGTGTTAACTTCAAAACCTACAACAATTTTCAGGCAATGTAGAAAAGCTTTGCGAAAATTATTGCGTTTTATCTCTAAAAAATTTTCTTTCATACAAGCAGTTGGTCAGTGGTCAAAAGAATAACGTTCTGCATATTGCTGGTAGAACGATTACTACGATTAGTTTACTGAAGTGACCTATCCTACTCGATATTATTAGACCTCCAGAATATATCGTTATTATTAAATCACTGTTCTGTTTTTGATTAACTTTGTTCTGTGTAAGTAGATTATCTGATATCTACACCCAAAAAAGCTTGAGTAAAAAACACCAAAAAACTAGGCCAATTTAACCAAAAATTTTGTATTTTTCAACCAACCAAATATCTTAGTAAAATAAATAACTAAATTCTTGGTTAAAATAATTTTTGATTTTAAATAGCCAAACTTGGGTTATAAAAAATTTAGTTATTTTAACCAAAAGTATGTGGTTATTTTTTAAATATTAGTAAACAAAAATATTTGTTTTTAATAACCAAATAAAAAAGTTAAGTTAAACAAAAAAAAAAGGAAATTTTAAATACGACTTAGTCAGTTTTAACAAGTTTTAATATTTGATATAAATCAAATCAAGTCAATATTTGAGATTATTTTGGTTGTGCATTTCAATTACTTGTTTTAATTTACCAACAATTTACTATATTTCAACAATTGGGTAAATTCAACATAAAATTAAATAATACATAATGTTAGTATATTTAATCTTACAAGAAAGATTCAGTTTATTTAATAAATTAAATTTTTTATTACATTCTTTTCATGTTTACAAGTGCTTTCGATTAATCCTACAGCTTCATTGTATTGTCAAGTGTACAGAAAATATATACTTTCCATTTGACGAAAATTTAACAAATGAAACCCGTGAATTATCATCATCAATCCAGTGTTTTTAAACATTGTCCACTCTAGACTTCCACGATTGAAATGCACCGACAATATACAAGATCTGAATGGGCCGGAAATGTTTTTAAACATTAACGCGTTCGTACATCCTATATTCGTACCAACTTGTCGAAACATAGTTATTGTGCCCCTGTTATTTGCCCCATCTTAATTTCCATATTTGAGTGTTTTGTCATTACTCGCCGATACAAGTAGCCGGCTGTCATTCACCCATACAACATAGCATATGCCCAATTTGTGTGCTTCCAAAATTTTTATTTATTTTAACCGACGAAACGGCGTTTTCCTATGACAGGCTAACGTAACTTTGAGTGTATAGTTTGGTTTCTAAAATTAAATCGTAAATTAATACTGGACTTTTTACTGACTATTTTATGGTGGTAACTCACAACTGACGATGCTGAAACCTTGAGTCATGAATTCGCTGATAAAGTATTCGGGTCAGATGTTTTGCATTTAAGGAGGCCCACTATGAACTGGTAGTCCCATTGGTATCTTTTATTTCTGTCCAGCTACAATTGAACAATATTTTCTAAATGTTAGTAAAGCCCAATCTTGTTTAAACTAAAAACTATTGTAAAATGTTGCTTACCAAATAAATCCAGACAGAATTCATAATATTTTGATTCATTATAAAATTGATTATTTATTTTTGGAGTATCGTCCAAAATGGGGACGTGTTTTCTTTGAAGAAAACCAACACAAACTGACAGGTAAAATTGCATTTCTAATAAAATCGCGGTTTCTAGTAACCAAGAATTTTGTTGATGTGAACTAAATATTTTGTTAACAAACAATTGTTGGTGAAAAAATCAAGGTATATTTTACCAAGATTTCTTTAAAAATTTTCACAAATAGTTATTGTTTGGTCAACGTTACTGAATTCTTTCGTCAAAACTACTAACTAATGTAAAAACATAACTTTGTTATTTTAAATATATTATTAGGTTGTTTAACTATTTTTTTTAGATAATTTAACCAAATTTACGTACCAATATTTTGGTTAACTGTTATTTTTTATTTTAAAGTAGAGAAATGGTGAATATAACCAAAAAAGCTTATAGTAACCAAATTGTATAACTAAAACTTTGGTCATAATAATTTTTCTGAGTGTATTGGATCTATTTCTACAGTTTTCTATAGTTTCTTTGTTCTAATAATAGAGTAACAATCATCTGAATACACGCTCGTTATGACTTTGAAGCTAATTGGATCGCTCACGGTTGGTCTTCATAGGTACTTTCTCAACTGTACCTGTACATTTGAATTATGGTAAACAAGTAATAAGTAAATTTAATGTTTCAATAGATTTAAAGTAAAGTTACTTGCCACCTTTTTACCTCGTATGGCAATACTATTTGTAAGTGACTCCAGTTGAAATGATTTTCCGAAGACTGTCTTTTACTGAATGAGGACCTTATCCACTTTATATGTAGCAGTTGTTCTGTTCAGCTAACATGGTTTCACATCAGTTTTTTGGCTTGGCTGTCGATAGTAGTCATTGCTATATCTGACTCTATTCATGCTGAAATAGCAGGTTTTACCTATTCACCAACACAACTGGAAATTTGCGATTATGATATCTAACATTTCCCGTGAATTATCGATAAACAATTTCAAATATTTATTTACCTTATCGATAACTATCTAATTTCCAATTAATTATTAATTTATACAATCGTAAAACTCAACACAATCAATTTATATGGTTGTTATTCAAATGTATATAAACTCGTAATAGTCGAGATATAATAATAAACTTCATGGCTTGACGACCTTTTGTTGAACGAAAATGTCGACTAAAAATGATAACCTTGTATAAATAAGCGCAAGTTATGACATTACCAGATAATTATGTAAGCGACGGCGTTAACCCGTAAGATATATTTCTTGTGTGCTATTAAAACCTTCATTTATGGGTAATTGTTTGTATGTACACTGTTTAAACCTAAATCATTTCTGCACCTTCGTCTTATATATATATATATATATATATATATATATATATATATATATATATATATATATATATATATATATATATATATATATATATATATATATTTATATATATATATATATATATATATATATATATATATATATATATATATATATATATATATATATATATATATATATAAAATAAAAGGTACCTGGAAGGTAATCTAGGCAACAATAAGAAAAATATATTTTTTTTAAATTGTTGCAAATAATACACCAAGAAAACGAGTGATCATCAACATCTGTCTTAAAGGTAGACCGATTTCTTACTGTGTACACCTACCTTTCATGGAATATCAAATTACATATCTTCAATACATAAAATACCTGTTAAGTCCAAATCATAAGATAAGAAAATATATTTTATTTTTTTGTTATTTATGCACATTAGACTAAAGACAGTGATTTGTTTTTTTTACCTGTATAACTGTTATTAAGAAACCAAATCTTTTCGTGTTAAGAAAAATTTAGGACACAATATCAGATTTTAATCAAATAAAATAGAACGATCGTGCTTCTAATTTCATCTCGATAAAAACAAAAATTTTCTTCTGTACACATAAAGAAAATGGTAAGGTTGGTTGACTTATATCTTTTTAATAATACATCATGTCTATATATAATATACTCGAGATATGAAATCTACACAATAACAAATAAATTAGAATATGTTTAAACAAAACGACTAAATGAACCTGAGCGTGTTAAAAATATTTATAAGATCGTTTACGTTTTAATGATGGCATTCCTCTGTATCACCATTAAAATGCTTCCCATTCGAAAACAACATTCTAATGGTTTGTTCTATATATATACATACTCGTACATATAATAGCTATGCAAGAATATGCGCTAAACAGAAGAAAACTATTTAACGTACATAGAACATTACATTAACTTATAAATTGAATGTACTTTCATTATGTACAGTTAGATTTTTATGTATACAGTCTTGTTGTAATTCTTATTGAGATATACTTAAGCTAGTGATTTGTATTTTTATATGATAGTTGAACTATTTTCGTAATTAAACAAAAAAATGTAATTAAATTCGACGATAGGTATTGATTTGATAATTAGAATCTGATAAAAAATAGTTTGAGCTCATTTTGATTTCAACGGTACTGAATGTCGGTGCTCGTTATAAAATAGTTTTAATTTAGTACAACTTTGTGGGTGGTCTGCGAGGTTTAATATAATGTGTTTGTTTCGATATGGGACTAACACTCTCAAATAACCTAATCGACTCAACCCGTTAGGACACCTTTTTCACAAGACATTATCCATTGAGGTTATAAAAGTTTTGGGAGATCGTATCCGAGTTCAACCTCAGCCATAAATCGCTGCGTGATAACTGTTTGACACCGTGTATTTTTATGCGTTTTACCTTCAAGCGATATGTCACAAAAAGCTCGAGACTGTTTCTTCAAAACAGCACTGCAAATCGTTATCCTGAACGCCAATAGAGATCCAGTCTCTCCTTTCACGGCCATGGGAACTTTGTGGTGGCGTGCTGTCAATTTTGGCCCTCTTAGAGTGAGCTTGTATTCCTTTATACATCGTCTCAATGCCCATTAACTAACAGCTACATCTCGAACATGTCTTAGTTACTGCTGCACAACGATCACAGTGTGATGTTAATTCTACAGTAAAGTTAGAACGATAAATGAATCGTCCCTCTCAAATATACACGGATACTGACTTGTAAATAATCTCCAATTGAATTTACCAGTTTTCTGAATCCTGGATACTCTTTGAGACATTAGATTTGTTAATTTTTAGCTAACAAACGACTTCTCGTTGATTACGTCCTTCTGACAATAAAGCAACGATTTGTGTGGCATTTTCTGGCGAGTAGTATCCATAATTTTGAGTAAACAATAAATAAACCTGGTAAAGATTTGTTACTGTTGGTAGATACAGGGTGTCCGCCTGGAAGGTATACTACTTTGTTTTACCGCCATTTTGGTAAACATTAGTTTTGACAGTTCATATTTGGCAGTCGTGAAGTAGACACGTGGCAAATTTATTATGGAAAAATATTCGATAAACCAAGGTGTTTAAATCGTTAAAACATTTTATCAAAATCAATCATCGATTACTGTGACGATGAGAAAGTTACGTGAAATTTTTGGGAGAAACAACGTGCCAACAAAACGCACTATTTATCGTGTAGTGAACGATTTCGCCTGTAGATGATAGGCCCAAGCATGGGCCACAACGTACTGCAAGATCTGCTGAAAACATTACTGCTGCTCAAGAAAGTGTTCAAAACAATCCATCAACCTCAATTCGACGCCGTGCTCAGCAGCTTGGTTTTTAAAGAATAAGTTTGGCCACAATTTTGCACAAGATTGAATGGATATGTGAATAAACAGAGTAGTCGGTTCTGGGCAATGGAAAACCCTCAAATTATTCATCAGTCACATTAACATCCGTTAAAAGTGACAGTCTGGTGTGCAATTTGGTCAGGATGAACCATTATGGACCCTACTTCTTTGAAAATGAAAACGGCGTAACGGTAACTGTGATAGGGGAGCGATATCTTGATATGATTGAAAACTTTTTAACGCCACAACTGCATGCTTTGGTCAAGACGGTGCCACATCGCATACAGCCAGGATTACAGTAAAATAACTGCGAGACCTCTTTCCACAACAAGTTATTTCAAAAAATGGTGATGTTGATTGTCCTCCACGGTCGCCCGATTTGACTGGTCCGAGATTGCAGCACTGAAATTATTTTCACCAAAGCATGGCATTCTGCTACGGTTATGCTTTATGAAGTTTGAGTCGAGTTGGTTGCTCGGAATTGAATTTATTTTAAGTGGATTAACCAATATTTTCTTCACTGTAAGACTTTGCCTGGTAATAAATTTGTTGTCTTTGGTGTTTTTAACACCACAAAAATCAATCACCACAAAAATGACCATTAGCTCGCGCAGATAGTTTGATGCCGATATGCCAGGTATGCTTGAAGATAAAGGTGCATATCTGAGTTTGTCTCTTTTTGCAAATTAATGCTGTTCTGGAGTGTTCAAGATTCACATTTTACCGTTAGAGAAAAATGTAAGACCTACATTTTTTTTCATCTTACTTGGACTTCCCCCGATTTGAACATGGTGTTTTCCGAAAAACGGGAAAGATGATAATTATTACGTGTATGCCGATCTGTTCTGGAGTTAGAGGAAACGGGCCAGTAGTTGTCTGGCACTCACTATAGAAGACACTTTAGAGACGTAGCGGAACCTCGGGTGTAATCGAAATGAGTCTTCATCAATCGAAAAAATTGGTCTCTTTTGGCCGATAGAATGAACAGGCTTCTTGTACTCCGTAAAACCGAGTTGAACCTTCTCACAAGCTTTCTCACAAATCATATTGCCGTGGAAACATACAGAAGAAGAATCAAATAAGGCGTTGTTTGCCTGTCATCTTTGCTGACATTTTTCACTACTAGGAGTCTAATTATTCTACAATTTTAAAACATGGCTGAAAGCTATCGATTAGCCATAATTTTGATCGTTGACGCATCCTTGAATATTGACAAGTCCTTGAATATTTAGAGAAATAGGTATACCGAGAATCTGATGTAACTTACCCGTAATATACGAATTGGCACCAAGTTTCTATTGAGGATGAAACGTTAACCGAAGGGTCGGTTTGTATATTCTTTTGTACCTTCTGTCTGAAAATTTGGTGCTCGATATGTTATTACGATTGTATTTGTGCATCTCTTGGGCAGATGATCCACTTATGCTGATTAAAACAAGCGCAAGCTCAAACTTTTTTATCATCGAATAATTATATCTCTTATAGATCCTATCTTCTAACTTAGATTCAAATGTAGTTCAAGCCTAAGCTTCCGGCTCCAGTGTCTATATGTTAACCTTCGAACATTTATTTGAGTAAAAAATAGTTTTTCTACTTTGGTTTTTGATCGCCTAGACCACCAATGTTACTATCATAACCCATTAAATTATTTTTGCCGTAACGGAGACGATCCTTTATCGATATAAATTCTGATTAAATGGTCTAATAAATACTCACCTGTCTGGCATATAAATTCTTGTTAAATTAATGTCGTTGATAAGGTGTGGGGCCATTTTTATTATACAAATTCAAATTCACAGACAAAATTCCTTCAAGATGTTTTATTATCCACTTAAGAGATAAGTTGTGTAGTTTAATTTCGAAATTGGTTGACCTGTAGACAACAAAAACGTTTTTAAAAAAAAATGGATTGGTTTGACTACGTGACACACCGCAAGTTACAATTTGTTAGATTGTTTGTATGCAGTTAGTAGAAATTTTGGATATGGAGACGGGCCAAGTAAGAATCGATTGTGAATTTAAGATATGAATACTTTTTTGTCGATGTCGATTAAATGAAACCGACCGTAAGGTTATACTAATGATTATTCTTGTTGTTCGATTCTCAAAAGTTATTGATGTGTTCTATCTTATTCCAAGAAGGTATAATTGCGAGACTATATGGGTTTAGTATTCTGTGATTAAGTTTTATTGCTTTGGACAATCTATATAAGAGTAGAAGATAAAGAGAATTTCTATATCAATTTATTGGTTCTCTGTTTTTATTTTTATTTATTATTCTAAATCATTAACCTTGACTAGTCTTGCGTTAAAGCCGTTGCTCTCTTATCACTATTGTTGCAGCCAAAACGAGAACAGTTCAAAAGAACATTTTAATCTCATTTCTTTTTATGAAGAACGTCTTGACGTTCCTCATTTTGTTGTCGAATTCACAGTTTGCTCAAATTGTTAAAAGCGATAAAAATCACGTTTGCTGTAATCCAACCTAACTGTCGCTTTGAAATTAGAGAACTTCACCACCTTAGACTCTACTGGTTGGAAATTATTTCCAAACACTCAGAACTACCAGTCTCCCTCTGGGTAGGAGATGGTAGCCAAAGTTAACATAAACTAAATATTTAATTACGATTTGTAACATGGCTGAACCGAAATCTATTTTATAGTCATAGGTTTCCGATTTAGCCTTGTTTATGATATGTATGTCGTTAACAGGAGTTGTGAAAGAGTTGGGAATGCTTCGGTCTATAAAGCAAATTTTCTCGAATATAAGAAATACTGTTATCTTTAACAAAGCTTTACTAGAGACGATCATTTCAGATTGTTAGGTTGATGGGTAACTTGAGTGGGTTAAATAAACTAGAATTGATAAAGCTTCTGGCCGCAAATTTTTGAGAAGAAGTATTACGAAGATCCTTCACTCGGAATTCTTTTCATATATATTTTTTTTTATCATTTATTTCCAATTTAGAAGCATATGGCGTCCACTAGACTGGAATATCTGACGTAATTAGGCTCTATTGTTTTAAGCTCTATCGATTTGGGGAGCATCGTTTTCTTCACAATCAGACCTGCTTCTTTCTTTGTGGAATGAATTCTAATGATATTCGTTTAATGTCATTCGGACTCTTTCTTACCTTGTGACTGATCAATCTTCACTGGCGCTTTCCAATTTCAACGTCTATTCAGTTTCAATGTCTGTTTCGTTTGTTTACTACAGAACCTTCTCTTTTTTGATCTTGCCTGGCCATAATCATTTTATTTTTCTTCTCAGGCATTTATTTACAAACTCCTGAAATTTTTCGGTATACGCATTTTACAAAATGACTTCCAGATTACGTTTCGACTGATTGAGCCAAATGAACGTTCTAAGCTTCCGACAGATGCAGTAGTGAAGTTTATTCGTTTGACTATGATGTACCGTGTAGTTTTGATATGGTTTGTACAGCTCATTTCTGGACTAACGCCAGCTTGTTCCATTCTTAGTTGTTGGTTGATCGATGGGAATATTTGCGCAACGATTATCATCGCTAATATTTTTATTGTGCTGTTGAGAAGTGAAAAACTTCTCCAGTCCTTGAATTCTCGTAGGTTTTTTTTCTTTGGAATCGTTATGGTTAAATCCTCTTTCCATTTCTGCGGGATTCTGCCAATACTCCAGACTTCAACTAATATTGGTGGTAGAATTCTTGCGGTTATGTGGGTCGCCTTCGAATAATTTAGCTGAAATCTCTCCTCGAACCTTGAAAATTATAAGTGAAAAGGGAAGTCGGCAAATTAGATCCGTAACTTCAGGACAAGGGTTGGTTCTGAATATTGAGATGGCTCGACTTGGGATAATATACTGATAGTAAATTTTCATTTGAGTGAAAGTATTGTTATATACTATCCTTAGATTCAAAGAAATACGGCTCAATTATTCTTGCTAAATATTTCGAATAAATTATTTTATTCATAAACGACCATAATTTAACAATTAATTCAGAGCTGCCACGGACCAAGGAAATCCGACTGTCTAGTTAAAACAAATCTCTGAATGTCAACCCAGTTCTCTGTATGTTAACGTAACGAAATTCAAGCAAACGTGGGTAAACGGCGGGAGTACCTATGACTCTCTCTGAGGAATGGTGCCATCTCGGGTTAAATTTTACAGCTGATGGAAAGAGTAAATTTATCCATATCGCCACTTAGAGCCAGAAATAATAAATCTAAGAAAGGTCCCACTTTAACCTCAGCAAAGACTCCACGTACTCAGAACTATCCTGATTTCCCAATTATATCATCGTCTTACCTTAGGCAATTTAATGATTGGCAGTCTAAATAAAACCGACGCTATTATTCAAATGCAGTAAGGAATTGGCTCAATCTTCCTAAAGATGTGCCAAATGTATTCTTCCATGCGCCAATCAGCCATGGTGGCTTGGGAATCCCGGCTTTACGCTGGATCGCCCCTTGCTTTAGATTGCACCGCGCCTAGAAACCATCGAACTACCTCGTCAGAGTGCAGCAATGACCGCTAACACCTCGGACATCGACTCATTCTGGAGTTAAAAATTACACGTGTTAGTTGATGGATCTGGGTTAAAGAAAGCGCTTGGATCGGACATCCATCCATATTCTACAAGGATGTCATAGTACGCAAGGTAGTCGGGTCATGGGTGGAACGGCACGACAGCGTCGTTAAATTCATAAAGCGCAACCTTAGTGAAAATGGTTGGGATGTAAATCTCGAACCTCTTTTCAAAACATCCTTGGGCCATATCTGATTGCCATCAAAGAAAATGATGCGAACCAAGGTCAGGAAGTACGATAACGATGAGATTAAACGTTTTATTAAAGAAAAGTTCGATGTATCCGGTGTTATAGTAACATATGCAACGCTCAACTGGCGTGGTATATGGGCCAAATAATCCATCATCGAACTTCTCAACCTTGGAGTTCTAAAAAAGAACGCGGCTGCTCTTATAAGCACGAAAGTCGCGACTTGTGGGGTAAGAAATTTCAGAATCTTTAACAATCTGACAACCATAACACCTATAAGAACTGGTGTGGGATAAATAATAGATAGTGAAACTTAGGAAACAGCGAGCTACCTGCGCTAACATCAAACGGGTGTAAAAATTTGAGAGGTTTTTAGTGAGTAGGAGTCTCACACCGCTATGTTTATACCTCCAAGCATATCATAGCGTCAATGATAGATTTTCCCTCTCTCATAAAAAAAAAACCAAATGCCTCGTCATCTAATTCGTGATTAACGAAATTCCCACTGTACCTTTCTACTATTTAGCAAAACCACAGCTAAGGGAACAGGCTTAGAAAAATTAGCGGGGAGAGAAGACCCTGTTGAGCTTAGCTCTAGTCTGGTACTGTAAGGAGACATAAATGGGTGTATCATAAGTGGGTACCATATGAGCTTTAATATTTTTATGCTTCTGGATGACAGTTCTTAATTCCCACTTCGTTCGTGGATGGGTATTGAAAGCTTCCTATTATCAGTTGTGGCATGGGCATTTTGTATCTGTTGGATGTGTATTTTTGTGTGTTTGGACAGCAGTTGGTTCAATTTTGAATATTACAATCAATTGGTATGGTAGTCGTGGAGCCCAGCTGCTTAAGTTTCTGATCAATATTCATCCACCGTCATTGCAGAAATTGTTCATGATGGCTTTCCTCCAAAAATCGACTTAAACCCTTTTTTCTTGGAAACACATACATCTTGATTTGGATCCAGCTCACTCTTAACGAAGTTGTTTTTTGAAAGTCACGGATAAGGTGTAACTCTTATTGATATTAATGGAAAGCAAACTTACCTGGAAGATATAATTGTTAAAATTACATTACGGAATAAGTGCTGGTCCGCAAACGTTCTTCCGAAAGCCATATTGCTCAAATTTATTTTTCTGGGTATCTAAATAATTTTAAGATGCTCATTTAATCCTAAGCACTAAAGAAAAGCATATATTCGGATGGCATCATTCTCTTTTCGCCTAAATGACCAATCTCGATCAACTTACCATTAATCTTACTAAAGTGCTAATAATAGGTCCTACCTTTAGACTCTTTGCCATTGGTAATGCCACAATGCAGTTCCTGATTCTTCCTCTCTTATATAAATGAAGAGTCTAGTTCAAAATAGTCTAGTAATGTTAAACTCAATTTTCATCTTCCCATAAATCGTTAGTTATACTTAACTAATCAAATTTTTTTTGTTTTCTTTCCAGGGCGTACCAGTATTAATATTAGCAAATAAGCAAGACTTGCCGGGGGCACGGGAACCAAAAGAATTAGAAAAATTATTAGGACTACACGAATTATCACCGATAGGACCGTCATCGACAATAGTAGGTACAAGTAGTAGCACATCGGCTCAACCGGGTGGTCAACTATTTAAGGGTTGGTATATTCAACCAGCATGTGCAATAACCGGCGAAGGGCTACAAGAGGGTCTGGAAGCGCTGTACGATATGATAATAAAAAAACGAAAAATGAATAAAGCTAATAAAAAGAAACGGTAATCAAATTAAATTATAAATAATTAAGAAGTAGTTTTTGATTTAGTTTATTGTTTTTTTTTTCTTCTCTCTAATAAGAGATTCCTTATCTTATTTATGATATAAATGTATAAATTATTTATATATAGACAGTACTATACTATATACACAGTATATAATAAATAACTGAAATGTTCTAATCCACCAAAAAATTTCACTACACGTACATACATAAAATAAAAATGCGAAACAATATTTTAAATATTTATAAAATTATAAGACGTTCTTAAGACTATTTGTTTTGTTTTGTTATTCAAAAACGAACAAAATATAAAAATTCATTGTTTTGCTTTATACTTTAATTAAGATTTTTACCTTTTCTTCGCTCGCGATCGAACAAAAAACGTAAATTTTGCTTAATTAAATTTATATAATTCTTTAAACAAAAATTTTTGTAAACATAATTTCATTGTAAATTGCAACTAACAAGACATGTAGTAAATATATTGCTTATTTTAATACTTTATTACGATTTTATTTATTTTTATGTTCAATCATACCAAATACTACAAAATAAATAAATAAATAATTCAAATAGATATATAAACAAATGAATAAATGTGTGCAAAAAAATAAAACTAAACAAATAAGCAAAATAACTGAATAAGTTAAATATTTTACAAAACATAAACATACGACAACATATAAAATGCTCAAAATATGTAATAATTTATTTTTAAAACAAAACCAACAAAAAATTTTATTAATTAATTAATTAAACGCGCAAAGTCATTTATTATAATTTTATTGTTTTTTTTTTGTCTGTATTTCGTCTTAAGTTTTGTTATAAGCTCATAAAATATAATAATTATATTTGTTTTTTATTTTATATTATTGTTTTATCTGTATTATGTTATTTTATTTTTATTATTTTTTAATCCCACCAAAGATGTAAATAAATTTTGAAAAATTGAAAATATTTTTAATTCTAAAAGTTTACTTTTTGTTTTATTTTTATGATTTATATTATGATTTTATTTTATATATTTATTGCAAATAGAATATAAATTTTAAAACGTCTTTCTGCCAGAAGAACCTTACCACAGACATATATATATATCTTCATTATCTTACTGTCTGGACCATTAACGAAATAAAATTTGATGTGGTACAGGGTGGTTATTTATATGGATTTTTGGGTGGGTATATATTTCCAAGTACACCATTTATAACGATTCAATGTCGCTCCTTGACTCATAGCTTGCTCAACGTCGCTCCTTGACTCATAGCTTGCAGTACTAAGCCGCGAATCTTTTAAAACGTGGGGACGACTCACCCCAGTTGATGTATCTCAACAGCCGGGCATACCTGCTTTAAAGATAATTCAATTCTATAAACATTCTATGTTGGAGAGTAAGTATAGCGTGGTATTTATCAATAGCTTTACACTTTTGAAAATCTAGTACATAAACTCTTTGGCCAACTTTAACCTCGTAGTTGAGATTGTCAGTCTGTTTAAGCCTGTCGACAGTATTACAAAGAGAAAGGTTCGTTTATCATCACAATTCAGATATGTTCCAACAATCTGTGAGGATCCTAGTAGTATATTATATAAAGAACTATTCTATACCGAGTGTTGATCAAATATCAGGAATGGGGGGAGGGAGGGGGAGGGGGTAGTACTTAGATTAATTTGAGTTCTAGACATGTTAATCTTAGTTAATACTTAATATAAGCAGAGACGCTAAGATCATCTGACACCATGTTTATTACAATTTAGTTAAATTTCGATCACCAGGAACCTACACATTTAGACATTTTTAATGCAAGAGTCTCTGAAAATGAAAAGATCCAAAAGTGCCAAGATGGAATTGAGATATCTTATTGTCTGTCAAATTTATTATTTCTCTGGACGAATTCTGATATTTTAAGACTAGATATACGCGGGTTATATTTGGAAGGAGGTAAGTAAGGACAGTCGGATTGATTCGTGAATGAGGAGCTAATAGGATGAAACACTAGATAAGGGCAACGATTTAGGTAGGTTAGTGTTTTTGTTTGGTAGGGAGGATCTAATAAAGATAAAGAAGCTTGACAGTTCAAAGCTGTCAGTTTGGTGGGCTATTTAATCAGAGGTTCAACACCAACACTAAACTAAACACCAGAAACGGTAGTTTGTGTATCTTTTCAAACTCAATATCTTAATAAAATGCGTGAAGCTTAAAGCTCCAATGTGCTACCCTTCTTGAACCCTTCTTAATAATTAATTATGGCAACTAAATCGTAACTTTTTGTTTTGAGCCAACAATTTTTCCATATCGACTAGATCTGAATCCGTATACAAAGTAGGTTCCTCCTACTGAATAGGCCCGGGACGAATTAATAACCTTATCTCCCAATTTTTAAATTTGCAAACCTCATGTTACACGACCTTCAACAACATTCGACTTGGTTTTTGACAACGACGAGAACCATTTATATTGGTTCCTATTTGTTACCTGAACTGGCATGAAAATTTCACAAATTTGCACTGAATTTGAGAATCTGTTAGCCTTTTTGATGTCTCTAGAATTTATACTTTTAATGTAGGAATTCCTTGAAAGCCACATTTTTGCAGTGAAAATTGCGATATTAAAACCTTATATGAGTTTCAATTATAAGTTAACCATTTCATTGGTCCGGGTAGTCTACACGTTCTGGTATAGTATCGATAGTTAGAAACTCACTATGTCTGAGACGGACTACTTCTTTGACTTAGACCAAGACTCCCTATACTTATAAAAGTGAACAATACAGCTACTATAAGTTAATTCAGGTGTTCTTGACAGCATTGCAGGTAGGTACTGGTGATTCATAATTGAACTGAAAATATGGTTTTTTGTAGTATATTTTGCGCTCATATTCATATGGTCGATAGCAATGGTCAAAAAAAATGAAATGCTCTTTAATTGTCTTAGTTTCGACGACATGAATTGAGAAAAAGAGAAGCTGGTGCTGCTTGGTAGAGGTTCAGGTTCATGCAAATTATCAAGCTTGTCGCGTTTGAATTTAATTTTCATCACAAAGTCATCTGACAGCTCAGTTGTAGCGGTCCACAGGAAATCCACATAAAGGATAAAAGGAAAAGACTTTTTGAGCACCAAATTAAGCCCAGGTTCCATGCTTAACGAAAATAATCTCCATGAGATTTTTTAAAACCGGATACCTAGTCTGTAATTCTAATCCAGTAATTTTCAACACTACTTGTATACTTATTTTTATTCTTGGCAAACATGATACATCTAATCTTTTTCCCCCTTTCTCAATTTCCGGCGTTGATAGTGTGAACGGTTCTAGTTAAACAGTTGCTTGTAACCTAAACTTTTTGGCATTCTTGCGAAATTTAATCTTCTAACTTGGTCCTCGGATAAATCACCTAACTTTAGCATGAAACTTTCTTTCTATCATTATGTGCAAGTATAAAAATCTGCAAGGACAGGATAGAAAAATTGACCTCTTGCACTCAATCACATTTTTGAAAATTTTAAATATAAATTTATGTTTTGATTTTCATAATTCGTTGATTTGATTTTAATATTTGGCTGAGCCTGTCACTACCAATATAATTCAGGATAAACAAATATAAAGGAAACCTCTGTTATAACCCTAGTTGCAACTACAGCATAGTCATATTGTTAGAAGTGTACATAGCTTAAGTCAAATGATTTTAAGACGTCCCTCACATCCCGTTCGTAATTTTATGGTTGTTGTGGAAAAGTCAGATATAGTAGGCATTAACTCTTTGTGGTACGTAAACTGGCCAATATTTCCTCCAGGCCACACTTTTTATTTAATGATATAATTTTGGGTTTTCTATCTATCCAGAAACTGATCTTGTTGTACGTTGTGTCTGTTGGACTTGCATAGTACGTATATGCAACTATAATGGCAACCACTGATGCATAGTAGTCATTATCGCGCATGTTTTGAAAACCTTGGTACCTCAAACCCATATAATCGATAAATAACACCCTGTACGTATTCAAAACATAAATTTATATGTTTGTACATAACAACTATGTTTACATTAACGAAACAAACGAATAACAAAGTAAACGAAAATTAATTTAAAACCGAAACAAACTCAGTCATCCCCACAAAATAAATAAAAATAAATAATCGAAATATAATTAAAAAAAAGTCACAATAAATTATTAATTAAAAAAATTTAATTATAAATTCTAATATAATAAGATAAATGTAAGTTATATTCGTAATAATATGTGCTACATAAATATAACATAACAAACATGTCCGTTGTACATACATTTTTATATTTTACATAGTGAAAACCAGAGAAACCAACCAAAAAAACACAAAATATTTTTAATTTATTTATATTAATCAAACGTATAGATATACATATAATAATTATTAATTAAATTAAATGTGAAAATGTTTTTTTAACAAAAATATTAAATTTGATCCCAGTGAAGTGTGAACATTTTGGCGCCATTTTTTTATTTGAGTACTTATTTGCTATATTGCTTGTATCAAGTGATTCGGTTGGGTGGAAAATGGGTATTACATTGTTTTTCCTCGACTAACCAATCAGTAACCTAATTTGAACTTTGTATATTTGCTGTTTTGTTATTTGTTCAAGATTTGTCTTCGTATAGCTCATCGAGACCAGGAGAAAGGCATTTTATTAATAAGTGTGCTGCAAGAACCATGTTGCAATATCCTGAAACCTAATACCAACGAAGAGGAAAGTTTCACAATCAACAAAACTGAATCATCCATGTGCCATGGATTTATCCACATGAATTTACCAGTAAACAAATACCAAAGAATCCACTAATCGCACGAATTGCATGTATTGTATGCTGTTCCATATAAGTGAAGAGTGAGAAGAAGTATGAGTGTCCAAATTTTTGAGCAATTAAATGGTTAGGTATTCGATATATTATTGCTTTCTACATGTTAGTGCCAAACTGGAGGTGAAATAATAATCTATAGTTTCCTCCTTTTGATAAATTCAAGACTAAGCCTTCTTGGAAACATGCAATGTATTACCATATGAATTCCATTAGGAATGTCTTTCATGTCTCAGTTTTATTGGATGTTGAGCCGAACGACAAAATTGAAAAGCAATGTGTAAACTATTATTAAATAGTGCTTGCTGGTGAAAAGCTTCACTCCATAGTTCTTGGCATGAAACATTGTTGGTAAAAATGGGGCCTCCATTGAAGCATAAACTAAATGTGTAGTGCTGTCAATACTTGTCTTTAGCCCGAATGTCCTGTCCAAAAATATTTCCACTGATCTTTCAGACAAATATTCAAAAGTTTTTTATAACTATCACCTCAGTTTGACAGAACGCCGCCTATTTTCGAATAGCCTCATTTATCCCATGCACTCGGTCAGATAATTAACCACTAAATTTGACAGTTTTTGCCTGTGCTTTACACTCTTATTCATATCCGTATCTAACAGTTTGTAACATCCGTCATTAATAAGTCGATTATTACGAGAAATATTGTATCACTTCAGAGAATCCAGGAGGACGGTAGTTACGCCGGCTAAGGCTCAGGAGAATAGGGGTGGGCTTTCTGGATCATGAAGCGATCTGTAATGACCGTATAAAAGTGGAAAAAAAATCAAAAGAGAAAAAAAAATATCCTATTACCAATCACACTAGCATACTCACCAACCCATCATTGAACGAAGATTATCAAAATGATAATCAGACGTTACAATTCGTGGGGACGACGCACACCCATGAGATGTCGCAAAATACAAAAGCCGGGCTAAATTCTATAGCTCACGTCATTTAGTTATAATTCAATACGTTATACCCGAATATCTTTAACATGATATACTCCTAGCCGCTCTCCTTCCGTGTCATGTACCTCAAATGCCACAGTGCCTATTGGTTTCTGAATGACGGCCTTGACAAACTTAGGAAATAATTTAGCAGACAATTTATTCAATTTATCGCTCTGTACAAAATTACGCACGAACACTTGTTGTCCAACAAAAACTGACGTTTGGAGTTTCATAAGTTATAAGTATGCACGTTAGTTTCGTACGATTTTTTCAAGTGGTTTAACACGTCCTGCTGAACTAAAGATAACCGATCTATATTCGACACATTAACATCCTTGTCTTCGAGGCTATTAAGAGATTGGAGTAACTGATAGTCTGTACCATGACCAATTTGATGCTGTCCAAAAACTAAAAAATGCGGTGATCTGTTAGTACTGGAATGAATGACATTACGAAGTGCGGACCCAATTGCATGAATGTGTTTATCCCAATCCGTATGATTCTCACAGATGTATGAACGTATAGCAGACAGTATCGACCGATTTACACGCTCGGACGCATTTGGTTGGGGATGGTATTTTGGAGTTAATATATGTTTCACCCCAAATTTATTTAACAATATTTTAAATTTTGTAGCTGTAAATTGTTTGCCATTATCACTTAAGATTATTTGTGGTACTGAAAACATATTAAACACCCGATCTTCTAAAAATTTAATTACATTAGCGGTGGTAGCATCGCGCATCGGCTCTATCAAAACAAACCGAGAAAACCGAGAAACGATTGCCAAATTTAGACCTAGGATAGGGACCTAAGAAATCGAAGGGCGTTTTATTTCAAAAAAGTTGCCCATTAGTGGTGTTGAAATCTTGTTCATAGGTTTACTTTGCTTACATGAATCACATTCACCTACAAAATTCAGTACATCCTTGACTATTTGTGGCCAGTATTAATAACGCCTTATCAATTCCAAAGTTTTCTGAATACCGTGATGAGCTGCAGTTGGTGGACAGTGAGCATCTCGTACAAGGGAATACGTAAAATCATTAGGTACGTATAGCTTCCATAATGGAAGATCGGTATTTTATGGCATAATCAGTTTATCGTTACTCACTTTATCGTTACTTAGTTTGATGTGATAACAATATGATAACAATATTGTTTTTATAAAGTTTTAAATTATACTTCCAATTTGGGTTGTTCGTTACGGTTTGAATTATCTGCTTGTAATCCATGTCAGTAGTATCAGAGAAATCAAGGTTTCGGACAGCTTGTAAAATGGTATTTGATATAGGGTCATCAGTTGTAATTTCATCTGCATAGTAACGAGATAGAGCGTCTGGAACCACATTGTCTTTTCCCTTTTTATACTCAATGGAGAAATTAAAGCCTTGTAATTTCAGACTCCAGCGAGCGAGACGTCCAGAAAGCTCTCTTTGTCCCATTAGCCATTTTAGACTTGCGTGGTCTGTAATAATAGTGAAAGAGAAACCTTCTATGTATTGCCTAAATTTCTCAACGCTCAACACAGCAGCATAACACTCTAATTCGGTTTTACTATAGTTACGCTGTGCTGCGTTGAGCTTTTGAGAAACAAAGGCAATAGGACGTTCTTCGCCGCTGGATGACCTTTGAAAAAGTACACTGCCAACTCCTGTTGTAGACGCATCACACTGAATAAAAAAATTAGCTGATAGTTAAATTATCTTAATAGATAAGCAACTGTTGATAATAGATGTATATATGCTCATCGAATGTCTCACTTGTGATTAATAAATCAACTATAGGTAAACAAAAACTTGAGTGTGTAGTTCATGGGGTATCACACGGTGCATTAAGCGACACATTGTTTGCGGAGCATGACAAAGTTCAAAAGGCATCACGGTAAATTGATACAGTGGTTTTCCCGGAACGGTAAAAGCTGTCTTATCCCTTGATCTCTCATCGAGTGGAATTTGCCAAAGACGTCTTTCAAATCCAGGCTTGAGATAAACCTGGTTTTTCCAGGTATTCGTTCAATTTCCGCGCGTCCAGGCACAATCGGACTTTGCCGCTCGACGCTTTTCTTACTAACGCAATAGGTGAACTCCATGAACTACAACTCTCCTCAATGACACCTAGTGACAACATCCATCGTTCAATCTCATCTTTCAAATAAGACCACGAAACAGTTTTATTTTGTTCAACAAACATCCAATACCATTCAGCAGCGACGCCTTGAAGAACACAACTTAAAGTATTCACTAGTTGATCAGAAGGTATAATACCTTCAGCTTTTGCCTTATGCTCGACTTTAAATAGAAAACGTTTTATGTTAGTTCCGGATGGTTAACCATCGAAAACAAAATTCCATTTAGGTGGCCTCTGATGTTCGCTAGTTGACTGAATTGTGTTTAATTGAGGTGGTGGTACTTGTGGGTTAAAAAGTGGCACGGAAGACGAACGAATATACCGGTTGTCTATCGGTGGTTTTTCCAGTTGAGAAGTTTGTTTTATTTGACTGTCCGGGACAATCGATTGCAAATTAGGAGGTTCAGTGACAAAATTTAATGAGCCAGCTTGTTCGAGATTCTTACTCCATTGCGATTTTGATGGATTTCGATTTTCAATAAAAAATTCATGTTTTCGAAAATTTCTAGATACATCAGAAATCAAATACAAAAAACGAGAAATAAAAACATCCTATTACCAATCACACTAGCATACTCACCAAACCATCATTGAACGAAGATTATCAAAATGATAATCAGGCGTTACAAGTTCGCTCAGCCATGTGTTTAATAACATTAAGTTTGAGAGCTAATTAAGAAAGTCATTTTAAGGTAGATGTGTTTGACAAAACACAACAAACAGCTTACGAGCGTAATCGTCCAAAGGATAAAACTTTATCACGCTTTCCACCGATTTGTGGTCCATTACCATTCTCCTAAGCTTTGTAAACCCAGACATGTTTCATACATAATTATATTCCTTTCAAGTCTCGAGTTCTTGTATGTACGTCAGTTGTGAAAAAAATAAGCTTTAATCCTCCATTTCAGGTGGATAAAGCTTATACATTTATTCTCGTTTGTAAACAGAAATACACGAACCAAACAAAGTTTATAATAGATAAACTATGTCGTTAAGTCATTCGACTTATACTTTAGCTGTTGTTTCATCATTAAGATTTTGTTTTTATACTTTTAAGGATTTAAAAAAGTTTTCCGCTCGTGTTATTGTTTGCGAATCGAGGATATCAAGACTTTGGTACAAAACTGTCATTTTAATTGGATTAAATGCTTTTAATAAGGAAAATTATGCAAACTTTTTAATGGTCCAATCAAATGGGTGTAATGACAAACAGGTGATCTCACATATTACCACTCAGACACATTGTGACCTTTCGCTAGAATACTCTTATAACATAATTCATTATATAACTTGATTCATTATACATCATACAAATCTCTTTGCGATCAAACAGATATTCAATTATGTCACTCGAGACATCACAAATTATACTCAATTGGACCTATTTATAACCCATAGTATTGTGAATTGGACTACAGTATACATGTTTCCCTCAAGGAAATTGCCACTCTATGCATATCTTTGTTTTGGGGTGAAAATTGTTCTAACTTTTGGAATAAGAGTGTGGGGCAGTTATTAAAGAAGTGGGATGCTCTGTCATATATACTCTTAATAGAGCTTTTAAATGTTTTGTTAAAAATTAAGTTATTTGAGTGGACTTAAATATAATTTCAACTACAACATCGTCATGTTCTGTCATGGCAAGCTTTCTCTTTTTATTTTTACATGTGTTCATAATTTATTTATTCTAGCCCTGTTGAAACTGAATACCTCTCGCTCCAAAGAGAACAAATAACCACTGCATCAGTTGATCGGTTTCAGATTTAGATCGGTTCTAGGAATTTAGAGAAGGTGAAAAACAATAAAGCTCACCGAATAACAAAAAAAAACTCATCACTCCTTCAAACGTGTGGTTTCCACTACTGAAATCACTTGCGTCTTGGTCTCGAAAACCAGAGATTAGATATTTGGTTTTTGACTCGTTGATTTTGAGACCAACGGAAGCTGAACACTGTTCCAGTGGATCAAGTATCTCTTTCACTCCGTTGCCATTTAATCCAATCACACAGATATCATCTGCATAAGCAAGAAGTTGATTGGATTGTTGGAATAAGATATTGTCCTGAGGTGTTGCACTTTTACGAAGGATGTATTCCAACATGAGATTAAAAAGTATCGGGGACAGCACATCTCCTTGTCGAACACCAGAAGTAATTGCAAAAATTCTCGATAGCCTGTTCTCAACTTTGACACAGCATTGTGACTGCGTTACTGTCATTTTACACAGATGTACATATTTTCTCGGTATTCCTAAATATTCAACCACATACCATAGTCTCTCTCGGTTGATCGAGACATAGGCTTGCTTGAAATCTAGGAATACCTGGTGTACATCGCGAGATGTTTCGTAGTACTTGGAAAGAATCATCCGTAGCGAAAAAACTTGATCAGTGACTGACCGATTTGGACGGAGTCCTCCTTGGTAGTCACTGACAATTTCCTCCGCTAGAGGAGTAATTCTTCCCAAGATAATGTATGACAATAACTTGTATGCTGTGCAAAGGAGAGCTATACCGCGATAGTTCTCGCATTTCATGCGATAACCCTTGTTGAATATTGGGCATAACGCGGCCACTTTCGATTCTTCGGGCATAACTTCATTTCGTCATGCCAATCGAACAAGGTCGAAAAGACAGTTCCACAAAGTTAGCCCTCCGAATATCAAGAGCTCTGAATTAATGCAATCAACTTCTGTTGAACGATTTTTCTTTAGTCTCTGCATGGCCATTGTAAATTCCTCATAGGATGGATCCTCAATGAACATCTCTGCGGTCTGTATTTGAGGGTATTCAAATACAGCTTGTGATACATGTGGAACATTAAGCAGATCAGAAAAATGTTCACGCCATGTATCGCCATAGCAACCATAAAATGGTCACTGCCTACGAATTTGGTTGACGACCGATACGATCTCACGTCTTGGACGACCCGAGCCCGGTCTTTTCAAATCAACACGTGGTCAATTTGGCTTCGGGATGTTTTACGTGGATGTGTTCATGTTTCCAAATGGATGTTTTTGTGTGGAAAGAATGTACTTGCCACTTTGAGATCATGAGCGATCGCAAAGTACATCATTCTTTCCCCATTTTCGGTCACAGTTTCGTGTCGGGAGTACGGACCTATGTTATTACATAAGTCGGTCTGATTTCTGCCAGCTCTAGCATTAAAGTCACCAATCTGACATCGTGCTCAGGTATAGAGCCCATCAGATTATCCAAATTATTATAAAATGAGTCTTTATCTTGGGGTTGGCTCACATCAGTGGGCGCATGTACACAAACAATTGACAGGTTGGCTAATCGCATGTGCAAGCGAAGCTTACACATTCGATTATCGACTGCCTGGAAATCCAACACAGCCTTTTTTACCTGCGGTCCAATGAGAAAGCAAACTCCAAGATTTCCGAGGTCATCTCCACTGTGTAGCAACGTATAGCCTTGGGACACATGGACTCCACTTTTAGGCCATCGAGTTTCTTGAAGCGCTACGAGTTCCAGCCGATACTCTTTCATACATGTGATAAGGCCGTTCAACGCGCCAGGTTTTCTTAATGACTGCACGTTCCACGTGCCGATCCTCATTCTTGTATCCGGGTATTTAAGCGGGGGGTCATTCTTGGTTTGGCTGTATCCGACTTTGTTTTTATTGTTGACATTTTTAACAGTGATATTTTTTTACGGATGCGGGTCGTCAGCCCAGCGATCCAACCAGATTTAGTCGCCTCCTACGATAAGCTCTGGACACTGTGGAGGTATTCTATGGATCTCATGTTTCGTTCGAAATATTTACGAAACATGTTTGCCCCCAACCACAGGGCTTATAGTATTCAATATGCTAATCTATTTATCGCCGGTTGTAGCTTAATGGTTAAGCGAGTTTCTCATCACGCCGCGGTCTCGAGTTCGAGTCTCGCCATTGACCTAAAATTAAAATCCACCGGATGACATAAAAATGCGATTGTGTGTAAAAATATTGAAAACATCGAGACCCAAGTTCAGTTAGTTTAAACCACAAGCGTTGAGGCATCATGAGAATACTGATACTGATTTACAAAAATTATAACCGATTGTGAAATAATATATCACTTTGTAGATTATACAGATGAAGATAATACCCAGTTGAGACGCAAAGCACTGCGAAGTAAAGATCTTTCGTGTTAAGTCGTCCTATACACGTTCAAACTATTTTCTGGCTATTAATGAACCCGGTAATATTCGCTGCCAGTGTCGACATCAGTTCTTTCAAACTTATTGTTCTGCAATGGATCATGTTCCGCATATTTATCTACTGCTCCACCCCAATTTTTTATTAAGGCAGTCTTCAGGCAATGCGACTCGTGAGGTAATCCGTTGATAGCTCAAATCCCGGTTTACTGTGCAGTAAAAGAATTTTATTATATCTTCCACCATCGTGCAAGTTGTGGATATTACACTATCATTTGTTATTATCTTTAGTTCTTCCAATGATAGGTGAACTGTTCTCATTGGCAAAAAATGTTTATATATTTATTTGCGTTTCGATAAAACTTCTAGAATATGAATTTTGAACTTGCTCAATGTGATGCTTTTCGATTAAAGGATGCAATTCAATTCAACTGTTGACAATGCCCTAGCAATTATTTCTCAGACGGTCCAAACATAACCTCATTTTGATCATGGTATCACCTTAAGATCGACAAACGTGGAAGAGAGACATTTTGGACTATGTTCTTTGTCTATGTTCTATGTTCCTCCACATAAAATATGAAAAGACAGTCCAGATGAGATGAATAATTATTTGAAAATGCTAAAACAGTCTCCCTATGTACATATTTTCTTAAATCGAGTTATATTCTTATGTTTCTGTACAATTTCTCGTTATTAATTGTGATACTTAAAAAACCTATTAAAAATCATTATGTTTACTTTCTCTATATTAAAATAAATTTATTTAATTAAAATAAATTATTGTGCATTATTTTATATTCAATATATATATATATATATATATATATATATATATATATATATATATATATATATATATATATACATATATATATATATATATATATATATATATATATATATATATATAATATATATATATATATATATATATATATATATATATATATATATATATATATATATATATATATATATATATATATATATATATATAAATATATTTATATATATATATATATATATATATATATATATATATATATATATATATATATATATATATATATATATATATATAACGGGTGATTTTTTAAGAGCTTGAGATCTTTTTTTTTAAAAAAAACGCATAAAATTTGCAAAATCTCATCGGTTCTTTATTTGAAACGTTAGATTGGTCCATGACATTTACTTTTTGAAGATAATTTCATTTAAATGTTGACCGTGGCTGCGTCTTAGGTGGTCCATTCGGAAAGTCCAATTTTGGGCAACTTTTTCGAGCATTTCGGCCGGAATAGCCCGAATTTCTTCGGAAATGTTGTCTTCCAAAACTGGAATAGTTGCTGGCTTATTTCTGTAGACTTTAGACTTGACGTAGCCCCACAAAAAATAGTCTAAAGGCGTCAAATCGCATGATCTTGGTGGCCAACTTACCGGGCCATTTCTTGATATGAATTGTTCTCCGAAGTTTTCCCCTCAAAATGGCCATAGAATCGCGAGCTGTGTGGCATGTAGCGCCATCTTGTTGAAACCACATGTCAACTAAGTTCAGTTCTTCCATTTTTGGCAACAAAAAGTTTGTTAGCATCGAACGATAGCGATCGCCATTCACCGTAACGTTGCGTCCAACAGCATCTTTGAAAAAATACGGTCCAATGATTCCACCAGCGTACAAACCACACCAAACAGTGCATTTTTCGGGATGCATGGGCAGTTCTTGAACGGCTTCTGGTTGCTCTTCACTCCAAATGCGGCAATTTTGCTTATTTACGTAGCCATTCAACCAGAAATGAGCCTCATCGCTGAACAAAATTTGTCGATAAAAAAGCGGATTTTCTGCCAACTTTTCTAGGGCCCATTCACTGAAAATTCGACGTTGTGGCAGATCGTTCGGCTTCAGTTCTTGCAGGAGCTGTATTTTATACGGTTTTACACCAAGATCTTTGCGTAAAATCTTCCATGTCGTCGAATAACACAAACCCAATTGCTGCGAACGGCGACGAATCGACATTTCACGGTCTTCAGCAACACTCTCAGAAACAGACGCAATATTCTCTTCTGTACGCACAGTACGCATTCGTGTGGTTGGTTTAATGTCCAATAAAGTAAACTGAGTGCGAAACTTGGTCACAATCGCATTAATTGTTTGCTCACTTGGTCGATTATGTAGACCATAAATCGGACGTAAATCGCGAAACACTTTTCGAACCGAACATTGATTTTTGTAATATAATTCAATTATTTGCAAGCGTTGCTCGTTAGTAAGTCTATTCATTATGAAATGTCAAAGCATACTGAGCATCTTTCTCTTTGACACCTTGTCTGAAATCCCGCGTGATCTGTTAAATACTAATGCATGAAAATCCTAACCACAAAAAAATCACCCGTTATATATATATATATATATATATATATATATATATATATATATATATATATATATATATATATATATATATATATATATATATATATATATACGTAGTCCAATCTTTGAACCCAATTTTTGACCACTCGTCCTCATAAATCGGCCGAAATTCCAGCAATTTCACGTTCAATATTGGCTCTGAGCTCTTGCAACGTCGTCGTCTTATTGGCATAGACCAATGACTTCACATAACCCCAAAGAAAATAATCTAGAGGTCTCAAATCACACGAGGCCGGCGGCCACTGGACGGGTCCATTTCGCGAAATAATACACTCATCCAACTTAGTCTTCAATAACGCGATTGTTGGTGTGCTGTGTGGCATGTAGCCCCGTCCTGTTGAAACCACATGTCGTCCAAGTCCATTCCATTCAATTACGGCCAAAAAAAATCGTTTATCATATCGCGGTATCGATTTTCATTATAGCAGTAACGTGGCGATCGTTATCGTTGATGAAAAATATGGCCAAATGACGCCACCGGCATGTAATCCGCACTAAACAGTGACTTTTTCGGGATATAACGGTGCCTGATGAATCACGTGTGGGTTGCTTCCTGCCCAGTAACGCATATTTTGCTTGTTGACAAATCCATTTAGCTTAAAGTGAGCTAAATGGATTGCTGAAGATGATTTTTCGGTGAAAACCTGCATCATTTTCGATTTGCTCTTGAGCCCAATTCACGAATCGGCGTCGCTTCAAATGGTCAAACGGCTTTAGTTGTTGCGTCAGATTGATCTTATACTGATCTTTACGTAAAATTCGCCACAATGATGTCACAGAAAGGCCAAATTGTTGCGAACGTCGTGTGAGCGACACATTCGCGTCTTCTTGAACTGAAGCCCTGGCCGCTGCGATGTTTTCAAAACTTCGAGCACTTCTTGCTCTTGAGGGCACCGGAACATTATGTAGCGAAAATGTAGACTTAAATTTTGCCACTTTACGGTCGTAAAATGGCCGTAATGCTCTTAAAGTAGCAGCAACGGCACGATTATTTTGATAAAATTTTTGCACGATTTGCAATCGCAGTTCACGTGTGTAGCGTTCCATGATGAAATGTATACTAATGAGTTTTCCAAGTGACAAAAGAACAATAAAAAATATGGCGTCGTTCGCCGTCCCTATCGGAAAAAAGTTGAAGCGCACCTGTTGAAACACCCGTAACACACCACCAGCATGAAGATAATTTTTCTAGATGCAATGGACTTAATGAATGACTTCTGTCTATTCTGCAATTTCGTTAGTTGAAATTTAACCAAATTACCCTTATCACTGAATAAAAATTTTCGGTAAAACGGTTCATAATTTTGATTGACCCCTATGATGGGCCAAAGGTTTCAGTTTTTGAACTAGTTTATACGCGTTTTACCCAAGTACTTAAGTTTAATTCGCCATGTTCTATGTACCAAATCTAACAACAATTCGACGTATTGGACGTACTGCTATTTGACGTCTTGATTTGAAGTGAAGGTCTTTCGGTCCAAAAATTATGAAGAGACCGAAACAAGTCAGTAATAGCCCGAAGGTGTCAAATCTGACGAATATGGTGGGTGTGGTCGTACATGTCATTAAAGATGAATGAGCTTTTGTTGAAAAGCTGGAACACTACATCTTTTCTATCGATCAATTCTGGACTTTTTTGCTTCAGTTAATCATTCATTTTGTCCAGTTGCTCAAAGTACACTTTAGAATTAATCTTGGTATTTACCGGTTTAAGCTCAAAAAAGTCGATTCCCTTGAAATTTCATTAAACAGATAGCATAACTTTGTTTTGGTGAGTATCGGGTTTTGATGTGGTTTGAGATGATTCATCTTTTTTACTCCATGATCTTTTGTGCTTAAAGTTTTTGTAAACAACCCATTTTTCGTCAGCAGTAATCATGCGCTTCAAAAATGCGTCATTTTTGAAGCTGGAACGAAATTTTCTAACCCAATTTTGGCATTACCGTTTGGTCAATACATCTTCTTCATACACATCCCTCAATTTGCCTTGCTGAACTGCATTTTTGCTTACATTCGATAGTAAAAGAGTAAAATATTCCGAAAATGCAGGTTTAAATTTTCATCTTTTACAGGGCACCAAACAAAAACTTTTGGAAAGAATCAAATATAATTTTTGGCAAATACGCCTCACTGTCAAAATATGTATTATTTATGCAGTTTAACTGTCAAAAAACACAATTAGGTCCTTTGTTGGAAAAATGCGAAATGACTTTCAGATCAACCCGACTAATCAACTCACATCTGTAGTGCTAGCAGAATGGTGATTTCCTTTAAGACAGTTTGACCGATTTTCACGCAACTTGAAGTCACTGATGTTAGATGACACCAATTTCTGTCTCAGATCTTCCATTTTAGCTCGCACCATAAATGCTTAGTTGGCACCCAGATCTGTAATGAACGCTAGCAACTTCACCGTCTCGAGTCAATGCATTCAAATTAAATCTTACCCTTATATATCCTTAATCAGAGAATGTTCTCGATACATAGTTCAGCGATCAATCCTTCTCTACGGTCTCCAGTAGGTACGAAAACAAGATCTTTCAGCCAACACCATGCACGAACCAGCTACCCTACGAGACTGTTTCTGCAAAACAGCACTACGAGAATAGCTTTCCTGCTTCTCCCATCACTATCCGAAGACGATACCGTCTGGTAAGTGGCCTGCAATTGAAGGTACCAGTGTCTTGAAACCTTCTGAATTGGTTGCGTCTATCTTGTTAAAGCAACAACTTCTGCGGTTTTGTGGGAAGTATCCATAATTTTAAGGAAACAGCAACTTAAACTACATAGTAAGGATTTGTTCAGGTCAATGTTTGATACGTGACTGATCAAATTGCAATGCCAATTGTTTTCATAGAAACGTCGCATTCTGCTACGCTTGCTTTAATTTAAAAAGTACTGTGTAGATTTTATTAAGGTTAGAGTCGTACTCGGTAGTGTATTTACATATATACTCGTACATAATTTAAAAGTCTTTTAATATATTTTTTTTTTAAATTAATTTAATTTAAATAAAAAAACAAAAATGTAACAAAAAACTCACAATTTATAATTTATTAGATCATGAAAAGTGATACCAAGAGTAAATACCCAACTTCACCCCGATATAACAAAACATAAACTGTAGCATAAAACAATACAAAATAATTAAAATTTTTATCGTGTGACGTCATATTTATTTAAAAAGAAACCACAAAAAAAAACTAAAATAATAAATTTAAATTATAATCTAAAAATTAGATAAAATTTTTATTATTATTAGCATTTTATAATAATAACAATTATTATTATACTATTTAAATAGTTAGATTTATTATTATTATTATAGTAACGATTAAATTGTTTTCTTTTATATTTTAATTATTTGTTTTAAAAAAATAAAAAAACATTTAAATTTTATTTATTTAACGAGTCTCCCTTGTTGTAAAGTGTATCATTATTTTATATGTAAATTAATTGTTTTAAATAGAAAATATTTAAATTATTTAATTTTTGTTTTTATAATTAAGAAAACTGGTGACAATTATGTTGACGTTTTTATTATAATATTATAATATAGTTTGATGTTATTTAATTATTTATTTATTACATTAATTATTATTATAAATTATTTTTTAAAAGAATGAACAACAAGAACAAAATAAAGAATTATTTAAATAATTTAAAAACAGTAATTGAGCCAATTGTTTTTTTTATTCTCTTGTAAGTGGAATGAGGTAAGTTGTAAGTTACGGTGAGACAATCCAACTGCGACATCTATCAATAAAATTCGGAACTATTAAATAATAAAGGAGTTTGCAATTTAAGCCTTTTATTTAGTTCTAACCTTTAAACATTATAGGAACTCTGGTCCATCGAGACAAATGGTAGAGAAGTGGATTGCTGAACTTAAATGTGGTCATACCAGCATCAATGATTGCAGACCGCAATGGACGCCCAAACGAGTTATGAACGATCGCAAATTGAAGATACACGAGCTATCACCAAAAACAACAACCAATCGATGCTTCAGAGGAGTGTTGGCGCTGTTAAACCGCAATAAAATAGAATTCTATCGTCGATATGTTACAATGGATGAGACATGGCTATACAATTACACACCAGAATCCAAAAAGACAGTCAGCTGAGTTGACAGCAGTCGACGAACTGAATTCAAAGTGAGCAAAGACGCCGGCATAAGGTGATGGCGTCTGTATTTTGGGATGTGAACGAAATAATATTTATTGACTATCAACAGCGACTATTACTGTGCACTTTTGGATCGATTGAAGGCTGAAATCGCAAAGAAACGGCCACATTTATAAACAAAACAAGTGTTGTTTCACCAAGACAATGCACCGTGTCACAGATCGATGAAAATGATGGCAAAATTGAATGAATTGGGCTTCGAATTCCTGACCCACCCACCATATTCTCCAGATTTAGCTCCAATCGATTGTTTTCTGTTTTTAGTTCAATGATAAAGTCATCGCTGAAACTGAGGCTTATTTTGACGAAAAAAAACCGTACTATAAAAGTGTATCAAAAAGTTGGATAATCGCTATACTCGTTGGATCGCCCCGGAAGCCAACTATGTTGAATAATAATATCGAGTTATGTCAACATTTTGTTATTTTTCTTACATATCCTACGGACGTATTGAATGACCTGTTATTTGTACAGATGTCAATTTTGAAGCTGTCATCTTTTGACATTTGACAAGTAAAAACTACGCCATTACTGAAAATGGTGCGATACTCACTTTAACAACTCATTGAAATTGGTAAGATTCACTTGGTGAAAATTTGGCAGTCACAGTTCGCAAAACTAATTTCCTTTTTGGTCGTCGTGGAGCAGGTTCTCAGCCAACAGTAATAAAACTGGTGGAAAAAATTGAGCTGAAGGGACAAATTAGTGATGTGAGGAATCAAAACCGTGTGCGTCGCTCAAGAATAACTGAGAATATTGCTGCTGTAGCCCGTAGTGTTGACGAAAACCCAGGTTTGTCGATTTCTCGACGATCTCTGAATTTAAAAATTCCACAAACGACATAACACCGTAGTTCAGTTAAAACAGGAACTCATGCCGATCGATCACCATAAACGTCGCATCTTCGCTGATTGGGTCTTTTAAATGCATCAAAAAGATCCGTATTTTCATCAAAAATCAGTCATGAGGCCCATTTTCACCTCGGATGCCACGTAAATAAGCAGAATTGTCATATTTGGGGCTCAGAAAATCCTCGAATAATTGTTGAAAAGTTCCTCAACGTTTCAATGTTTGGTTTGCGGTTTTTGGGGTGATGATGTGATTGGAACTTACTTTTTCGAAAATATCGCTGGAGAACTGTTACGTTGAATGGATTGCGCTACCGTATTGTAAGGTATTGATATGATTGACGTTTATTTTCAGCAAGATTGCGCTATGTGCCACACAAGCAACGAAACAATTGCAATTTTGCAAGAAAAGTTTCTTAACCGTTATTTCTCGAAGAGTTGATCACAATTGGCCATTTTTTTTGGGACCACTCGAAAGATAAGGTTTAAGCCAGATGCAAGACCTTAAAGATAGAATTCGTGATGTTATCGAGGACATACAGCTGCAAATGTGCGAATTGGTTATGCAAAATTTCATGATAAGGAAATGGTAGCTGTGGCGCCCATTTTCTTTACCGTCCTCTTTACAATGAAATAAACATGCGTTGGTTTCTATTAAAAAATTCTCGTTTTTTTAAATTTCAAAATTAAACCTCTTATTGGAAAATACTTTACTTCCTGTAGATGAACGAATACATATAGTAGATGATGGGCGCAAAGCATTATGGCAATTTTGCGCTGCCATTGGAATTGAATATCGGTTTGTCGTTTGATGCATTATATTCATCGCCAAATGAAACAAACAAAACATTAATTTAGGATAAATTGCTTGTGGAAGTCAGTTAGGAAGAATGTCGGACAAATAATACAAAAAACGTTAAAAGGGGAACTATAAAATGCGAAGAGGTATCCACTGTAGTAAAATATTAACAGATGGAGCCTAGTGTAACAACTAAAGTTAAGCGACAACAGAAGTGTGTGAAGTTATCTCATCCCAGAATAAAATAAAATGTTCATCAGGTAATACTAATTTCATCACATACCAGAATTTATAAAATCATCCCAGACAATTGTGTAATAGATCGAAATCAAGAAATAAGTACTCGAAATCGAACAAGTTCCTGCCGTCTATAAACCAAAACTGTGAGTACACAATCCAGATTCAAGTTTCTGTGGAAACAAATTTAATCCTGAAATCATTAGAGTTATGAACGATCGCATGTGATTCCGAATCGATATCATGTCCACTAACTATGAGCAAAACTACAAGACCAGCCGTATGTTTTGCTCATAGTTAGTGGACTAATACATCAGGTAATACTAATTTCTTCCTGGGATGGGAAGAAATTAGTGTTACCTTATGAACATTTAATATTTTTCTGGTATGGGATCCTGGGATAACTTCACACACCTGACAACAAGAAAGAGTGAAACAATTAACACAAAAGTTGACAGAATAACTAATTAAGTCAAACGCAGACTCGAAACGGAATCAGTCAATTCCACAATCACCAAGAAAATTGCCATTGGCAAAAAAAAGTAAATTGGATATGCAAATGGTAAGAAAGATGGAGCAATAACAGTCCATGAGGTTCGCCAAAACCTAATTCAGTCACCAAGAACAATATAGTTACCCTTTAGCAAGAATTGTGGACACACTATAGATATATTGGTATGGGTGTCTAAATATTTGCAACTTTCAACCTACAGAGCGGGTATTAACAGGTAGATGTCGCAGCGCAAAATAAAGAAAAAATAAGCTAAGACTATGCACATATTATAGAAGATTTGTACCAAAATTGACTGACGTTACGATAAGCCGCATTCGGTAATCCAAAAGAATAAATTGAATAACGTCCTAAAACGGGCATGAAGCAGCGAATAACAATCTAAAAAGCGATTGTACACAGCTCCGTTACTTGCTAAGCCAGTACCAAAAGGAAGGTTTATTGTAGATGTGGATGCGAGTAATAATAACATTTGATCAGTTATCTCAGAGGATATGGATAGAAAAGATCGAGTGATCGCAAACTTCTTGAATGGTTACTATACTTCAAGAATCCGAAAAGATAGGTTGCATGCTGAATCGAAAAAATTAGGTTGCTTCTATTAAAATTGTATTTGTGACGTAGGTTGGGTTTATGACATTTAATTTTTGAAAATAATTTCTTTTAAATGTTGCCGTCCATTCAATGGGTCCAATTTTACGGCAACCTTTCGAACATTTCAGCCAATATTCCGTTAATTGTGCGTTTTATGATCGCTTCTAATGCAGGAATCGATGGTGGTTTATCGATATATGAAAACAAGTGATTTCAGATTTTCCCATAAAAAAAGTCTTACAGTGTCAGATCACAAGTTGTTTCTTGATGTGATGTTCTCATTAAAATTTTCTTTTAATAAATCGATGGCTTGGCTTGGCCTGATATGTGGCACGTTACACGCTATCTTTTTACATATATAAACCGCACTAACCAGTTCAACTTTCGGGATGCATTGGATGCTCTTGAATCTCTTCTGGCTGGTTATCAAGTCAAATTCGAAATTTTGGTTTGTTGACGTTTCAGCCAAAAATGAGCTTCATCGCTGAACACAATTTTTCGGTAAAAAAACGGATCAATTTGGAGCTGTTCCAACAACCAAGATGTATGTTCAAAATACGCCACAATATGCCATATGAGAGAATCAGAGCTTGAGATCGGCGATGAATTGATTGTTTTTGGTCTTCACGCACACTTTAAGCTACAGCAGTAATATTCACATTAGATCGAGTTGTGTGAATAGTGAAAAAGTGTTTCGGAATTAGTGATTGTTTTACGCTTAAGTGCGTTCAGTTCCGCGACTATGAACACCATAAAATGCTCGAAGAGTACGAAAACAATATTTCCCTGAACACTGATTTTGAAAATAAATTTTCACCATTTTTACACGTTGTTCTCACGTAAGTCAATATTCATGATGAAATTTAATGAATACTGAACACAAATGTCAGATGAACATGACAGTTGTCATGCTTGCATTGCAATGAGAATTTCAATTTTGTTTAAAGTTCGTGAAATATTTAACTGGGCCCGGGAAATACTTAAGATATAGACAGTTGGCAGCAGAATGGTGTCAGAAGTCATAAGAAAACGCAGCAATAGAACGACAGCAATCGATATTGTAAGCCCATTTGCAAGAATATATTTTTGGTACATCACAGGTTTAATTCGACCCCAAACTAAGTTCAAAAGGAACACTAAACGTTCGGCATCATTTAACATATACATTCAGGAGGTTAAATAGAACTCCCAACAGTAACAGCGACTCGTTCTATGAGACAACAATATCTGATTGGAACAGTAAGTATTAAAAATGCTTATTCAATTGCTCCATAATGTCGCCAATATCGATGTGGAAATCCATACATGTGTCACAGACTGAGATTGAACATCCTCAAATGCATATCGCAGAGTTTTCTATTGGGAACCATCCTATGAAAAATTCACCGAGGCCATGCATTAATTCCGAGCTGTTGATATTCGGAAAGGAAGGATAATGGAACTACCGTCTTTTTTGCCGAAAATAAGACACTGTCGTAATTTCTTTTTTGGTCCAAAATTCGAGGGAGGACAAAAATAAATTATCAAATTCTGATTTCTGTTCTGATTTTCCTCCAAATCCATTTGCTATTGAATCATTGGTCCGAATCTCTCATATCTTGCAATAGCTATCGTTAAATGGATACTTCTTCTTTAAGTAGCTTGTTCGTAGTGCATTGGAAACACAACTATCAGTTATTTTATTCCATCTATTTTATACTCAATTCACAACTACATAACAAAATTACAACATTACCTCGATGATTTCGCACCATTTTGTTTTCAATTTCCATCAGCAAATGATCCTTGAATGGCTTATTTATTGGAGGTAACCAGTCAACTCTCAGCAAGAAATTTTTCCATATCTTAAGCGCGATGAGGATACTGGCTTTACCAATAAATATTACGTTGGATGCGGAACATTTGTTCACGGATACTATTTACGACTCAAACCTGAGACAAATTTGCCAAATACAAAATGGCTTATATAGAACTCTTGACTTAATTTTTACAAATGAACGAAGTGCATTAAAGGTAAATCAATCAGCAACGTGTTTTGTTGTTAATGATGTTCACCATAAATCAATTGAAATGATATTGGAAATCGAGAACATAAACAATAAATTCAGTCACAAAAGCTCGAGGCCTTTCTACAACTTCAGAAAGGCAGACACTAATAATCTCCATTATTACATTGATCGTGTCGACTGGATGAAAGAACTAAACAGCAGCAATATAGAAGAAAATGTAGACAAATTTTATAAAATCGTAAGGGTATAGAAGTATATGTCCCTATAACTGCGGTAAAACTTGATAAATATTCACCATGGTATGACGATAAACTAATCAATTTGAAGAACAAGAAGGATAAAGCCTATAAAAAAACATTAAAACAATATTCCGAGGCTAGTAAGCTAAAATCACTTTTGGAGCTTTTTAAAGACAAAACGTGAAATCAACGGTTTTCCTGCATTTATGACATTCAAAGGAGGGAAATCATCGGACACGCAAGTCATATCCAACATGTTCGCTGAGTTTTTTCAATCTGTATTTAGACCAGAAGACGTTAATAAATACGAAAATCCCCACCATGCTAGCGTAGAGAACCTGTCCATTGAAATGCCACATATCACAACAGAAGATATAAATAAGGCTCTTAAAACATTCGGCGATGGTTGCGGTCCTGACCAAATACCAGCTTCTTTTTTGAAAAATTACACCAGTTTGGAACTACCTCTTTGCATGCTTTAGAGGTAGAAGGTTGATTTCATTTATACCCAAATTATTTGAACTTATAATATGTAATTCCCTTAAAGAAGTGGTGCCTCGACATGTTTCACCGTACCAAGAGGGGTTCATGACTAAGAGATCAACATCTACAAACTTTATTGAATTCACCAGCAGCACAATCAAAGTTATTGAAAGCCACAAGCAAGTTGACGTGGTGTACACAGACTTTGCCAAGGCGTTTGACTCCATTAGTCATTGTAAGGCACTAGAACGGTTACACTCATTAGGGTTCTCAAACAATTATGTGGCTTGGTTTAAATCGTACTTAAGCAATCGGATCCAATACATCGACATTGGTAACAGCAGGTCCAAGCCAATTCAAGATACATCGGGTTTTCCACAAGGTTCTCATCTTGGCCCTTGAATTCTTACCATTTTCATCGACGCAATCACTGAATTCATTCTACACTCTAAAATTTTAATGTTTGCTGACGACCTCAAAATAAACAGAACTGTCGAGAACTTAAACGAAGCCGAGAAACTTCAAGAGAACATTGACAATTAAGCGATATGGTGTGAGTCTAATCTTCTTAGTCTGAACATCAATAAGTGTAAGACTTTATCATTCCACCGGAAATTGAATCCAGTTTTAAAACATTAAGAAGTAAGCTAAAGTGAGTATCAGAGATCAAAGACCTCGGTGTTATTTTCGTGGAAAATATGAGTAACAAACATATAGAACAATGTATTGCTAAATCTAATTCTATGTGGGGTTTTATTAAACGATGGACGGGAGATATTTATGACCTGGAGACTGTTTGATGTCCATTTTATGATACAAACATCAGTAAACTTGAGGGTATTCAGAAAAAGTTTACACGTCACTTAACTTGGAAAAGCGGTTGGGAGTATGATCACGAATTACCATACCATGAAAACCTGCAGCATTTATCACCATATCTGGATGGCTGCAAAACAAACAACATATCAACTCTGGAAAATAGACGTGAGCTTTGAAAGTGTTCGTTTGTTGGTAATATTTTATTAGGTCACATTGACGCACCATCAATACTGGAAAATTTACAAATTAAAGTACCCAGTAGACATCTAAGGAGAAATGAGTTCTTGCAAGTTGATGTCCATAGAACGAACTATGGTTCTAATGAACCGATTAACATGATGTGCAAAAGCTTTAATCAGATAAATCTCGATTTCGAGAACCTGTTCGATTTTACTTCTAGCAAGGATACCTTAAAACGAAGATTGAAGCAACACTTTGCTTCTTCCTGATTTTAATTATTATTTTATATGTTTGACTATTACGTCATTTTATATCTATGACTATTATGTCATTTTTAATGTCAAGTCGTATTTGTAGACTTATTTATAAATAAATAAATAAATAAAAAATAAATAATCCCAGTTATCCTATATTCTCCAATATTTCGACCCCTCGACAGTGGTGACATCATAAAATCAACCAACTTTCTTATAACTGCTTGGGTGCACCATGCTTTTTCACTTTCAATGGCATTAATTCCTGAAATGCGTTGAATCTGTTCTTTTTTATCATTAATGATTAAAAATAGCGATACTTTCTTGCCATCTAGACGAATCGCCTAAATATAGGTAACACGTGCACTATCGTAACCGCTGGAAGGTAGGTAAATTGCCGAAGAAGCCTTGAAGAATATCAGCCCTGTGCACAACCAAATCCATTGCTCTTCTCGCACCAATCACAGATGCATTCTTCCAATTCAGAAATGGCTGCCAACATGATCCAACTCTGCGTTTTTTCCCATTTCCTTGGTCCACCAGTTGACACCAGTTATCGTAGTCTACATGCCATTTACGAACCAAACGGAGATCCAGCATCTTTATATACCCCTAAAGTGTTCCACGATTATCTTTTTGTATTCGACGGAATAGCTCTTATACGATTTGTACTCATTTTAACTAAGGATATAAATTATTCACTTTATAGAAAATAAAATTACGCATGAGGAAGAGTGTGGAGGTAAACAATGAATTTCTTGGAATATTTTGTTTCGAGTATTAGGGCTTATTTTTGGAGGAGGGCTTATATATTACAAAAATTTCCGAAAATCACGCCAGGCCTTTTTTTGGAATAATCCCTTATTTCCGGAAAAAGACGGTATCATTTCGACCTTTTTCGATTGGTATACTCGTATAACACGATAACATCATACCGAATGCATTTCTAGATTTCAGAGAATGGTATACGCTGAATATCGGGAAATACCAACCATATGTTATCGTAGAAAATACCCTTGTTCCAATGAATTGAAGTCGTGATAACTGTACGTTTGCAGGAGAGATTAAACTGGATTGAAGGCCCACTTTAGGGATCAAAATATCACAAATGCGGATAAGCTTGAATGATTCAGATTCTAGTAATCAGACGTCAAGTATATGAATGTGAGTGTTGAACCTTGACGAATGAGTACCAGATGGTTTCTAACATTAGTTGGCCGATATAACTCTGCACGTTACATCAACAGGATTCGACCGTAGAAGCATACATCTGTACTACTTCATACACATAAACGTCTATAAGTTAGTTGAACTCTATACTTTCGTCTGGAATGAGTATATGCTACAATTTTAAAGCATAAAACATAATAAAGTGTATCTTAACCATCGTCTTCGTACATTCAACTGTTCACTCTGAAAGTGTTACATATTTTTACTATTTCAATAACAGTAAATATAACTTAAGACCAAATAATAAATTTATTACAAAAAATGAACTTTTGCAGCTCCATTAAATGTTATTGTAAGTTCGTTCGAAGCTTTGTAATAAAAATGGTACAAACGGTCGATATCGATTATAGACAGACAACCGCATCTTGCTGTAAAGTACTTCGGTTAATTAGAATCCAAATTTACAATTATTGTGTAGTGTAAAATGCAGGCAACATTAGCTAAAAGCTTTTCTAAATTGAAGCTTTTATCTGTAGAAAACATATCTGTGTTATGCTTTGTTTAACAATCTATACAATCGTAAGTCCGGAAACAAAATAAATTGGACGTTTTTTCAAATCTTATCTTAAATTCATATCTTTTGTGCAGCATCGTAACATAAATATAAGTATATGTCATAATGAACATAAATATGATACATAATCGTTGGTTTGTAATTTCCAAACAAATGAAAATTGAAAACAGCATCTCGCAGCTATATACTCGGATTGCAGCGTCTAAGCAGATTTATAAGCAGATTTATATGACTAGCCGAATCGTAATGTAACATAAGCTGCAATAACGTATTCAGTTACGTGATTGTTATATTATGTTATGTTGTAATATGTTACGGGTCTTAATTTTTCAATCTTCACCATTTTACTTCCAGTTTTGGAAGCTTTTTTTTCGTTTGTTTCTATGCAATCTGTTTTGGGGCGCACTCCCAACTCTTTCCCGGTTCGCTCATTTACGTCCTTACCTTATGCTTTACAGACAAATCGATGACGTGTGGCTATAGGTCCGATTTACCTAACCATCCGCACATTACATAGCTCCATGCCCAGCCTATAGTATTGACATGGAAGATGAGTCGGTCCATGGATTCTGCAATCCAACAGGGGTCATAGTTGTGTTCATTCAAACCACCGATCGTAATCAAGTGGTAAAAAATCCCGCGTTTTCAACCTGCCCCTATCGGGATTCGAACCCTGTACCTGCCGCTCGAACTACCACAGCTTTAACCACTGCGCCACCTGGACGGTTGTTTTGGCAGCTCTATATACATATAGTGAAGTGTTCTTTGTTATCTGATATCGAAATTGTTCTGTACACAATAAAACATTTATCTCTTCCATCATGACCCCTACCAAGTAGTTTCACTTCAGCATTGTTCTCTTCCATACCATTGCTGGTCTTCCTACGTTCATTTTCCCTTGGGGATTCCAACTCAATGATATCCTCGTTTCATCACTTAGTCATTTATTCAGCATATGGCTAATCCATATCCACTTTCATCTGTGTTAGGCCACAACCATTTCAGTATTCGTCAAAAGCACTTTACTATCACCTGTAATTTTGTTCTCACTTTATCTGTGTCCTGTCATGTTTCACATCCATACAGTAGTATTGATTTTACACACGAATTCCATACTTTATATGAAACATAGCCAGACTTTATATATGCTTTCCTCTGCTCCACCTGCTTTCGCTGCATTCTGAGGTATCCAAATTCATTAATAGATCTGATAGCTCTTGTATTTTCTGCTGCATGTCTGAGTGTTTGTATATCAGGCATGTTTCATCTGCATTATTCAGTCCATTGAGTTTACCTGACAATCCCCAGTATATGCCATTAGGAAACGTGTCATTCAATTTCCATATTTCATTGCCATTTATCGAATCAAAACTGCGTTTGAAATCGATGAAGAGCAGGTACAGTGGTGAATTCTATTCACTGGATTGTTCAGGGGTGAAACGGATTGAGTTTATGTGATCAGTGCTACTTCTTCCTGGTCTAAACCCTGCTGGTTTGCTACCAAGCTAGTAGTGATTTATATGGTCGCTGTGTACATATGCTTTTCTCATTGTTCTGGCACCTTGTACTGATGTGAGGAACTTCTTGTTTACCATAACGTGTTTTATCTGATAAGGATACGATCTGAATCTACTGCCACCTTTTAACGACTGATTTATGATGCAGAAGTGTAAGTTCTTCTCCATTGTTGTTTCCCACAGAATCTTACGTATGTATTTTTATCCATGACAGTTGTTAGTTTCCAATTGTGGTATAGAAATGCCCTGGTACGATTTTGACTTCGTTCCTGTACGTTCCTGCTATGGTGGCTTGTAATTGTTTGGAGAATTAAATTTTTGTTGTTACATCTTCATCTTCGGTTGGAACATAGCACTGAACGGTGGTTTTTGAAGAAACTGGAATCTTGCCAATATTATTTTTCTTCACTTTATTTGTTGCTATTATTATCTTGCCTTGTTTCTCGATTTTACCAGAGAATATCATGTAATTCCCATTGCTGTTCTTCCTTCTGACTTCAATGAGGCCTAGAATCTCGATGTGGCAGCGTTTCCTTGATTTTTCCGTTAAAGTTCTAAGGGTACACTTCCCGATCTGTGCCCTCGGCGATCGCCAAGAGTTTGAGCTCGAATTATCGAATGATTGGTTCGACGAATCTTAGCCTGCTCCAAGCGCTGCTGTTTAAGATATACTGGAATGCCGGAAGAACGAGAGAGAGGAAAAACGTTGCAATCTTCTTAGCTCAACGTTAAGATCGCTTCCTCATAGAATAGATGAGCGATAAACTGATTCCTATAGTTACGTTATGCGACGTTCTGTGAGTATTATGACGGCTCACGGTCTAAACACAGCTCACGTTGCATGGGTGAATAATCCAACGCAAAAAGCGCCGCCAATATGAACGCGTGTCTACAAACTCGTTATCCCTGTGGAATTTTTCTGAGACTTCTTACTGAAACCTCTTTAATGTCAATCAAAAAGATCGATAGACCATACTTTAGCAATCTCTACGTGTACTGAACATCGACATCAAGCCATATACTGTTTGCTTGTGTTAACAGCTGATCCTTTGTTGTGTACGCCAATGCGTTTTCTTGATTTAGTATTGCCAAAGTAGAAAAGTTATGCCAGTTTCAAAACGATAGCGTAACAAATGATCGAGATTCTCAGAATAAGAGTCATGGTTAAAAGGCATGGTTAAATGTTCATAAAAATATTGCTTCAATGATTAAGTCATCTCATGCGTACAGTTCCTAAACTGTGACAATACCCTTAAACAAGTAGCATATTTCGTTGACGCATATAACGGGTGATTTTTTTGTGGTTAGGATTTTCATGCATTAGTATTTGACAGATCACGCGGGATTTCAGACAAGGTGCCAAAGAGAAAGATGCTCAGTATGCTTTGACATTTCATAACTGAAGCCGAACGATCTGCCACAACGTCGAATTTTCAGTGAATGGGCCCTAGAAAAGTTGGCAGAAAATCCGCTTTTTTATCGACAAATTTTGTTCAGCGATGAGGCTCATTTCTGGTTGAATGGCTACGTAAATAAGCAAAATTGCCGCATGTGGAGTGAAGAGCAACCAGAAGCCGTTCAAGAACTGCCCATGCATCCCGAAAAATGCACTGTTTGGTGTGGTTTGTACGCTGGTGGAATCATTGCTGTTGGACGCAACGTTACGGTGAATGGCGATCGCTATCGTTCGATGCTAACAAACTTTTTGTTGCCAAAAATGGAAGAACTGAACTTAGTTGACATGTGGTTTCAACAAGATGGCGCTACATGCCACACAGCTCGCGATTCTATGGCCATTTTGAGGGAAAACTTCGGAGAACAATTCATCTCAAGAAATGGCCCGGTAAGTTGGCCACCAAGATCATGCGATTTGACGCCTTTAGACTATTTTTGTGGGGCTACGTCAAGTCTAAAGTCTACAGAAATAAGCCAGCAACTATTCCAGTTTTGGAAGACAACATTTCCGAAGAAATTCGGGCTATTCCGGCCGAAATGCTCGAAAAAGTTGCCCAAAATTGGACTTTCCGAATGGACCACCTAAGACGCAGCCGCGGTCAACATTTAAATGAAATTATCTTCAAAAAGTAAATGTCATGGACCAATCTAACGTTTCAAATAAAGAACCGATGAGATTTTGCAAATTTTATGCGTTTTTTTTTTAAAAAAAGTTCTCAAGCTCTTAAAAAATCACCCGTTATAATCCTCCTTAGAGCTATTATGTATCCTGATGCGCGATGTTGAGCTTCGAATGGCATTCACAAAATGTTCCGCCGATGATGTGGCTGTTTGTTCCCAACCACATGACCTACCTATATACGCTTGTGACTCGTCTATGTATAAATTCTTGTGAAAGTGAAATGATTTTATAAAATATTTAAACGCGTGGTCGTTCGAATTCAATTCCAAACACTACAAAATGAATAATTTATCATTTATGGCTACATTATATATATATTGTTACATTACATTATTATATGCTAAACTATCTTTTTTTTTTTGTTCAATGACACCTCTTTTGTATGCTAATTTTGTGGATTACAATAATTGCTACATAGATTTTCTAATGAAGATAGCACAAAGCACAAAAGAAAACTGCTTGGGAATACAAAAAAAAACATTTCATTTATACCCACTCTTGAAATACTTCCGAAAATCATTATGTGGTGGAGATATTGTTCGTCTATCGTCAACTAACCACTCTACATAATTTGTGGAAGAATTTTGCTTCCTTCTTAAAATTTATTCAAAGTAGTTACACAAAGTAATTACTTTGACAAAAATTACAGCATCTTGAATATTTAATACTGAATTACTTCATTTTATATACTCGTGGGGAGGAAGTTGTGCAGTAGTATCGTGGCTGAAAGCTATAATAACACCGATATATGCTGCGACAAGCGAATGCTTGCGCGATTTGATACATGTGTCATTATTAGAGGAATCGGAGCCGGAGTGGCCCCAACCTTTTAGATGACACATTCCACACCATAATCGATCACACAGAACATGTTCAGTTCAAACCATTGAAATTTTGCAGATGATCACAGTCTCTATTTTATAATTGATACCGAGCACTTACTTAACCTATTTTTTAATACCTTATAGGCCACCATTGAATTTCGTAGAGTTCGTTAAAACTCAAGGAATCATCTGTGATTATAAATCGTACTAAGTCGATAGATTCTGGTACTTTGTAAACTACTCGTTTTATAAGAACTGCGATGAATGCCGAGAAGGTACCGACCTAGTTATCATCAGTTGGTCGATTCAGCGCTCGACCAACTGCTGTATGGATTCTAAAGACAAGCCATGTGGGACACGACAACACTATCCTTTGTATCGCAATAATTCCTCAAAGCACTCTGACGAACAAAGATTATGGTTTATAAAACAAAATGCTGTTGAGAGTAGTGGCTGCGATAATAGTTGAGATTGAGAGAAGTTTAAGTTTGATGACAATGATTTCAAAATTGAACCAGAAAATGGTTTCAGAAATCTAAGAATAAAGTTATGGAGCTCTAGAATAATGAGGTTATTACGTATTTTTTCTAACCCGAAACTCAAAGTTGTACTTATGGATAGACGACAGTTCGCAGCTTGCTCGGTTTCTAAATAGTTTAAACGAATAAGAGGAATGAGAGTGATAGCAGTCGGTCTAGTAGAAAATAAAATAAATTCAGATGATCGACGGGGTACATTACCTATAGAACAGTATGCCAAATCCTAAAACAACTACCAATTATTGTTGTCCCGCCCCACTTTTTGGAAACCCCCCTACAGATAGGAACATATATACGTATATAGCATACCGGTAACAGTAACCGAGCAATAAGTCGACCGTTGCCCGGGAGCAAAATTGCAGAATCTGGAGATATCGTTAAAAGTGCGATCGGTTCTTAAAAATATTTTGTAGTTGTAGTTTGTCAAATTATATGCACGACGAACCTTACGAAGCGTAGCGCAAAATTTATTTACAATAAGTAATCGTGTGGTTAATGTGTGTACCAATCGGTGATCATCACAAGTTTTACTATATAGGTCGCAGTTCTTAATTCTCAAACGGTACAAGTACAATCACACCCAAGATTGCGCGATGTAATGCTGGTGGTGGATGCTCCGGAATAATCGACGGTTAAAGCTGCGGCAGTTGGAGAGGGAGGTACTGGGTTAGAATCCCGATAGGGGCAAGATGCAAAAGCGAATTTTTCACCATCGATCGTTTGGGCGGTGCGAATCCATCTGGATCTCTTGTTGAACACATCTGGATCCCTTGTTGAGTTTAAAATTCATGGGCCGTCCCATCGTGCATGTCAGTACTATAAACTGACATGAAGCTATGCAATGTGCAGATGGTTCTACGTAAATCAGTCCTATAGCCGTTGGGATACCACAACCGTCGCCGGTCTAAGTGTGCGGGAGCAGCCACCCAACAAATAAAATTACTTTTCGTTCGACATCGTTATTCCGTGGACTTAAGAAACAAACTTTCTAGCAAATAATACAAAAAGGTTTACCTTACATTTTAAATTCGGTTCGTACCAAAACTCTTTGCACAAGACCATTTACGACCCGCGCAATGATGATAGCCAAATTATCACCTGTCATCTATTAAAATTGACATTATGATCTCTTTGGAGTATTTCATCATAAGACTGCTCCTACACAGCAAGTGGTATCTAGAAATGAGGACTGGATTCGTACGCTCCGTACTGGCATCGTACGCTCTCCAGTCAAACTCGTTTGTTGATCCCATTAATAGGATCCAAGATCCAAAGCAATGCAGTCGTTGGCAAAAGTATACGTGATAGGAACAAAGCATGTTCACAACAGGTTCTGGTTCTCCTTCTCTACATCGCTCATAGTTTGCACTGATCCGAATTTTCATTCGAAGGGAAGGACAGGCCAGATTCTCAATGAACGTATATCATAGTTTAAAAAACTGGGAAGCAAGTCGAGATAAGGTTGCTACATCTCCTTTTTTTCACAGCTCATTCAAGTTATTGTTAATATTTTTTAAGAGCCGCCTACGGTCAGCTCAGGATTCTCAAAAGTGAAGAAGGTTATCATTTGATTCACATTTGACCATTTAAATTCTTCATCTAATTAGACTGCTGCGTCTCCAAACCATTGAATGTAGATGCAGCAAAGATGGTCTCTTCAAATATCTCTACTCTAAAATTCCTACAATTCCTTGCTTCCGATATGAAGGTAATGAAGGCCAGTTTTTATCCTTTTTGTCTTCTTCCTCAGTCTGACGAGTCAAGTCTATATATTCTTTTGGGTTTGCTTACAGGAATGCTGTATAAGATAGCAGAAAATTTTCAGCAGAAAAAATGATTTTTATACTCACCACCAGGGGCACTACTATCACTAAAAAGAATTTCTTCTGTTGTCATTTTTGTATAGCCAACAGAATTTTTCTGTAAATTTTTAAATTTTCTTCAATATTTGAACTAAAAAATTATTACAGGGTTCAAATAATATATGTATATTATTTCCATAAAATTATTATATACTGAATAAAGCATATTAATTTCATCTACAGTTTAACTACTTACTGTAAGCTATGAATGAAGCCCCTGTTATATATATTTCAGTTTGACTTTCCAGAAGCTAAGTCATCTTATCTCCATACATACAACTATGAAGTTTAAGGATAATCGACCAAGTTTGAGTGGCTCCAGAATTTTTCAAAGTTTTGGCCCATACATAAAAATCAGTTTTTTCACTGTGAGCTATGGATGGACCCCCCTGTAACCAATATGCCATTATGATTTTCCAATAGCTTAGGTGATCATACATCTGAATATGAAGTTTGAGAAAAATCGACCGAGTTTGAGCGCCTCCAGAATTTTTCAAAGTTTTGGCCCATACATAAAAATCAGTTTTTTCACTGTGAGCTATGGATGGACCCCCCTGTAACCAATATGCTGTTATGATTTTCCAATAGTCTAGATAACAATTCATCGAAAAATGAAGTTTGAAAAAAATCGACCGAGTTTGAGCGCCTCCAGAATTTTTCAAAGTTTTGGCCCATACATAAAAATCAGTTTTTTCACTGTGAGCTATGGATGGACCCCCCTGTAACCAATATGCCATTATGATTTTCTGATAACTTAGGTGATTATACATCTGAATATGAAGTTTGAGAAAAATCGACCGAGTTTGAGCGCCTCCAGAATTTTTCAAAGTTTTGGCCCATACATAAAAATCAGTTTTTTCACTGTGAGCTATGGATGGACCCCCCTGTAACCAATATGCCATTATGATTTTCTGATAGCTTAGGTGACCATACATCTGAACATGAAGTTTGAGAAAAATCGACCGAGTTTGAGCGCCTCCAGAATTTTTCAAAGTTTTGGCCCATACATAAAAATCAGTTTTTTCACTGTGAGCTATGGATGGACCTCCCTGTAACCAATATGCCATTATGATTTTCTGATAGCTTAGGTGATCATACATCTGAATATGAAGTTTGAGAAAAATCGACCAAGTTTGAGCGCCTCCAGAATTTTTCAAAGTTTTGGCCCATACATAAAAATCAGTTTTTTCACTGTGAGCTATGGATGGACCCCCTGTAACCAATATGCCATTATGATTTTCCAATAGCTTAGGTGATTATACATCTGAACATGAAGTTTGAGACAAATCGACCGAGTTTGAGCGCCTCCAGAATTTTTCAAAGTTTTGGCCCATACATAAAAATCAGTTTTTTCACTGTGAGCTATGGATGGACCCCCCTGTAACCAATATGCCATTATGATTTTCCAATAGCTTAGGTGATCATACATCTGAACATGAAGTTTGAGACAAATCGACCGAGTTTGAGCGCCTCCAGAATTTTTCAAAGTTTTGGCCCATACATAAAAATCAGTTTTTTCACTGTGAGCTATGGATGGACCCCCCTGTAACCAATATGCTGTTATGATTTTCCAATAGTCTAGATAACAATTCATCGAAAAATGAAGTTTGAAAAAAATCGACCGAGTTTGAGCGCCTCCAGAATTTTTCAAAGTTTTGGCCCATACATAAAAATCAGTGTTTTCACTGTGAGCTATGGATGGACCTCCCTGTAACCAATATGCCATTATGATTTTCCAATAGCTAAGGTGATCATACATCTGAATATGAAGTTTGAGAAAAATCGACCGAGTTTGAGCGCCTCCAGAATTTTTCAAAGTTTTGGCCCATACATAAAAATCAGTTTTTTCACTGTGAGCTATGGATGGACCCCCCTGTAACCAATATGCCATTATGATTTTCCAATAGCTTAGGTGATCATACATCTGAACATGAAGTTTGAGACAAATCGACCGAGTTTGAGCGCCTCCAGAATTTTTCAAAGTTTTGGCCCATACATAAAAATCAGTTTTTTCACTGTGAGCTATGGATGGACCCCCCTGTAACCAATATGCTGTTATGATTTTCCAATAGTCTAGATAACAATTCATCGAAAAATGAAGTTTGAGAAAAATCGACCAAGTTTGAGCGCCTCCAGAATTTTTCAAAGTTTTGGCCCATACATAAAAATCAGTTTTTTCACTGTGAGCTATGGATGGACCCCCTGTAACCAATATGCCATTATGATTTTCCAATAGTTTAGGTGATTATACATCTGAATATGAAGTTTGAGACAAATCGACCGAGTTTGAGCGCCTCCAGAATTTTTCAAAGTTTTGGCCCATACATAAAAATCAGTTTTTTCACTGTGAGCTATGGATGGACCTCCCTGTAACCAATATGCCATTATGATTTTCTGATAGCTTAGGTGATTATACATCTGAATATGAAGTTTGAAAAAAATCGACCGAGTTTGAGCGCCCCCAGAATTTTTCAAAGTTTTGGCCCATACATAAAAATCAGTTTTTTCACTGTGAGCTATGGATGGACCCCCCTGTAACCAATATGCCATTATGATTTTCCAATAGCTTAGGTGACCATACATCTGAATATGAAGTTTGAGAAAAATCGATCGAGTTTCAGCGCCTCCAGAATTTTTCAAAGTTTTGGCCCATACATAAAAATCAGTTTTTTCACTGTGAGCTATGGATGGACCCCCCTGTAACCAAAATGCCATTATGATTTTCCAAAAGCTAAGGTGACCATACATCTGAATATGAAGTTTGAGGAAAATCGACCGAGTTTGAGCGTCTCCAAAATTTTTCATAGTTTTGGCCCATACATAAAAATAAGTTTTTTCACTGTCAGCTATGGATGGACCCCCCTGTAACCAATATGCCATTATGATTTTCTGATAGCTTAGGTGATTATACATCTGAATATGAAGTTTGAGAAAAATCGACCGAGTTTGAGCGCCCCCAGAATTTTTCAAAGTTTTGGCCCATACATAAAAATCAGTTTTTTCACTGTGAGCTATGGATGGACCCCCCTGTAACCAATATGTCATTATGATTTTCCAATAGCTTAGGTGACCATACATCTGAATATGAAGTTTGAGAAAAATCGACCGAGTTTCAGCGCCTCCAGAATTTTTCAAAGTTTTGGCCCATACATAAAAATCAGTTTTTTCACTGTGAGCTATGGATGGACCCCCTGTAACCAATATTGCTTCGCGCGATAAAATTTTCTGAAAAGTTATGTGGTGAAATACAATCCTTTTTGTACAATTTGTTATTTGATGACTAGTGTATTAAAACTTTCAACGCTCAAATGACATTTGTTAGATATCGCCTCAGCTGATATCTATTTTAATCTATTTTAATATTATTCTGAGCTTACCACGGGTGATGCCTAGTACCAGAATGAAATAAATTTGAACACGGTTTAAACGATACTGATTAAATTGTGCGCTTTACATGTTATATATATATATATATATATATATATATATATATATATATATATATATATATATATATATATATATATATATATATATATATATATATAAAAATATATATATATATATATATATACAATATATATATATATATATATATATATATATATATATATATATATATATATATATATATATATATATATATATATATATATATATATAAATTTGTTCTTAGTAATTACACTAACAACATAAAACACAATTGTAATTTTAAAATTGCTTATAAGCATTTTACCCGGTATGTTTTTTAGGTCATAGTGTATAAAAAAAATGTATTTTAATTATAAGCTAATTCTAAATGTTGTTGTAACTTCCGTGGATTGGCAGCATAAACCCTGATCATATTGAACAACATTGATCAGGAATTGAATGTGGTGACTAGAACCTTCCATATATAATTCGACCAAGTACAGTATGTACTCTGAAGTATGGGAAGATTGTCGTACAACCTGATTTGTCCCACAGAGTACTATGACATATCTATTCTTCACATATCTCGGCGGCCAGCATTAAATCGATATTTTGAAACTTAAAAAACTCGGATCAATATGCTGGCGTTGAATTGCAAAAAAACCGAAGTCAATTGTAACGAAATTGTACCGTTGATCAATAGGTAGATTGAGAAACTAGTGAAATCTTACTACTGCGCGACTATTTACTGATCAGATCTATCGATTTGTTTGTGTTTGAAAAGGCTCGAACGAGTTCTTCACATATTAAGTGTAGTTTAAATAACCTGGTTTGAAGGATGTCTCGGGCAATCACGTATAGTTGTCGTTTGATAATTCAACTAGTGTTCAACTGAGGTACAACTATTTTAGTGTTCAGTTCGGCAGTCGATGCTGTATTAATTTCTTGTAACAAAACAAATATAGCGTTCTAACTATTCAAACTGATTATCTATAAACAGTTTCTATCGACGCGTACCCAAGATTGAACGCATTTGGTACAGTAAATGAAATTCTACTTACAGTTTACTGTTAATTTGATGGTTTTAAAGTATCAACTTTATTGAAAATCTCGTTATTCTTATGTATATAGTAGTTTAAATCACACCAAATATTAGAAGGTAGGTAAGTTTGGTCGCAATGATGGTTTGGTCCAATGGTGTAAACTCATTGCTTCAAAATGACATGAAAATGGCAATGGTAATGCATATAATCTCTTACTATACACTGTTTTTCCCAGGAGCTTCTATAGCATTAAAGAAGAATACTAGCCAATTAAAATAATATTCTTCAATAATAAAGATAACTAAATTGTTTTAATTATTAAAGTAGATAGTCCAATTGCATGAAGTTCTTAAACTATGGAATTGGCACTGAAAGCAATGAAAACTAATCTAACTATATGATATGTATACATCTAAAATTATCCTCAAACTTCATGGGCCAAAACTTTGAAAAATTCTGGGGGCGCTCAAACTCGGTCGATTATCCTCAAACTCCATTTTTCGATGGATTGTTATCTAAACTATTGGAAAATCATAACAGCATATTGGTTACAGGGGGGTCCATCCATAGCTCACAGTGAAAAAACTGATTTTTATGTATGGGCCAAAACTTTGAAAAATTCTGGAGACGCTCAAACTCGGTCGATTTTTTTTAAACTTCATATTCAGATGTATAATCATCTAAGTTATTGGAAAATCATAACAGCATATTGGTTACAGGGGGGTCCATCCATAGCTCACAGTGAAAAAACTGATTTTTATGTATGGGCCAAAACTTTGAAAAATTCTGGAGGCGCTCAAACTCGGTCGATTTTTCTCAAACTTCATATTCAGATGTATGGTCACCTAAGCTATCAGAAAATCATAATGGCATATTGGTTACAGGGGGTCCATCCATAGCTCACAGTAAAAAACTGATTTTTATGTATGGGCCAAAACTTTGAAAAATTCTGGAGGCGCTCAAACTCGATCGATTTTTCTCAAACTTCATATTCAGATGTATAATCATCTAAGCTATTGCAAAACCATAACAGCATATTGGTTACAGGGGGGTCCATCCATAGCTCACAGGGAAAAAACTGATTTTTAAGTATGGGTCAAAACTTTGAAAAATTCTGGAGGCGCTCAAACTTGGTCGATTTTTCTCAAACTTCATATTCAGATGTATAATAACCTAAGCTATCGGAAAATCATAATGGCATATTGGTTACAGGGGGGTCCATCCATAGCTCACAGGGGAAAACTGATTTTTATGTATGGGCCAAAACTTTGAAAAATTCTGGAGGCGCTCAAACTCGGTCGATTTTTCTCAAACTTCATATTCAGATGTATGGTCACCTAAGCTATCGGAAAATCATAATGGCATATTGGTTACAGGGGGGTCCATCCATAGCTCACAGGGGAAAACTGATTTTTATGTATGGGCCAAAACTTTGAAAAATTCTGGAGGCGCTCAAACTTGGTCGATTATCCTCAAACTTCATAGTTGTATGTATGGAGATAAGATGACTTAGCTTCTGGAAAGTCAAACTGAAATATATATAACAGGGGCTTCATTCATAGCTTTCAGTAAGTAGTTAAACTGTAGATGAAATTAATATGTTTTATTCAGTATATAATAATTTTATGGAAATAATATACATATATTATTTGAACCCTGTAATAATTTTTTAGTTCAAATATTGAAGAAAATTTAAAAATTTACAGAAAAATTCTGTTGGCTATACAAAAATGACAACAGAAGAAATTCTCTTTCGCGATAGTAGTGCCCCTGGTGGTGAGTATAAAAATCATTTTTTCTGCTGAAAATTTTCTGCTATCTTATACAGCATCTTACAGGACAACTATGTTCGTAAAATTGATTTTCTAAAAGGTTTTCTGCTAAGAGGCTTCATTTTGATACTCAAAAATCGTCTCGCTGAAAATAACCGTCATCCACATTAATAACTTCAAATTCATCGTAAGATTTGCACCAGCCTTTTCTAAAAAGTAAAATCCAATGCAAAATTCTGCTTATTAACGTATCGTTCGAGGTGAAAATGGGCCTCATCACTAATTTTTGATGAAATTTTGAGCAAAATACGGTGATCGACTGATACTTGAATCTCATCACTGCTTCAAACGTGTAGTTACCACTACTAAAATCAGTTGCGACTTGGACTCGAAAATCAGAGATCAGATATTGATTTTGAGACCAACGGATGCTGAAAACTTTTCCAGTGGATCAAGTATCTCTTTTACTCCGTTGCCAGTTAATCCAATCACACGGATATCATCTGCATATGCCAGAAGTTGATTGGATTGTCGGGATTAGATATCGTCCTGAGGTGTTTCACTTTTACGAAGGATGTATTCCAACATGAGATTAAATTACGGAGGATGTATTCCAACATGAGAACACCAGAAGTAATTGCAAAAATTCTCGATAGCCTGTTCTCAACTTCGATACAGCATTGTGACTGCGTTACTGTCATTTTACACAGATGAACGTATTTGTTTGGTATTTGGAAATATTGAAGCGCATACCCTAGCCCCTCTCGATTGATGGAGTCATAGGCTTGCTTGAAATCTATAGGAAAACCTGGTGTACATATCGCGAGATATTTCGTAGTACATGAAAAGAATCAGCCGTAGCGAAAAAACTTGATCAGTGACTGACCGATTTGGACGAAATCCTTCTTTGTAGTCACCGACATCTCCTCCGCCAGAGTAGTAATTCTTCCCAAGATAATGTATGACAGTAACTTGTATGCTGTGCAAAGGAGGGCTATACCGCGATAGTTCTCGCATTTCATGCGATCATCCTTCTTGAATATTTGACATAACGCGGCCACTTTCCATTCTCCAGGCATAACTTTATTTCGCCATACCAATAAAACAAGGCCCAAAAGAGAGTTCCACAAAGTTAGTTCTCTGAATATCAACTGCTCTGAATTAATGCAATCAACTCCTGGTGAACGATTTTTATTTAATCTCTGCACGGCCATTGTGAATTTCTCATAGGATGAATCCTCAGTGAACATCTCTGCGGTCTGTATTTGAGGGTATTCAAACACAGCTTGTGATACATGTGGAACATTAAGTAAATCAGAAAAATGTTCACGCCATGTATCGAGTACCACATCGACGTTGATCGACAGAGGTTTCCATCCTGGTCCCAAATGGCAGTTGACCGAGATCTTAAGGTATGGTGCAATTCGATGATTTCTTTAAAGAAACCAAGCGAATTGTGCTCATTGCTGAGTTTTAGTATGAGGAAATAATGTATACTAGCCCCTTGGACATCGTGAGCGATCGCAAACTACAATATTCTTTCCTCATTTTCGGTCGCAGTTTCGTGTTGGGAGTACAGACCTATATCGCTCTGATTTCTGTCAACTCTAGCATTTAAGTCACCAATCACCAATCTGACAGCGTGCTCAGGTATAGAGCCCATCAGATTATCCAAATTATTGTAAAATGAGTCTTTATCTTGGGGTTGGCTTACATCAGTGGGCGCATGTAACAGACAATTGACATGTTGGCTAATCTCAACCCTTGTGGAAAACCCTTTAATAGACTAAAATCAACGAGTTCCAGCCGATACTGATTTAATCTGTTGACCCGAAAACAAAATTGTAATGGGGGCAGTAAAGAGTCAAATCGAGGACTACAGCACTTTGTTAAAATAATTTCAGCTGTTTCCTGATCTAGAACAAGATTTTGTTGAAAGGCTAAGTGCACGACATGTCGAAACCAAATAATTATATATTAGATGTAATATCCTGAATTATCGAGTTGAATACAGAGGAAACGACTAAGTATTTTTGCAAATTTGTGCAAATTGTGTTGTTTCATAAGGTGGCTGAGATGATTATAATCACAATTTAGCAAAACAAAAAACATTTCCGCTGGTTCTTACATAACAATGATTTCATGGATTAACAAATAAAGTTTTTATTATTTATAAATTAAACAATAATAGTTATAAATAATTTTTTATGTACATCATTTTCTTATATAATTTGACCATTAATTTCTGTTCGTAAAAAACATTTCATCATGCATTCGAGCATATAAGAAACACATACCTACATTCTGTAGCATCTGGTTACCGAAATAACATAATAAAATAAAAACGTCTTAAGACAATAGCCGGTATAGTTACTAACCTCGTAAATGTCTGTTTAATGTTGCATAAAAAAATTTCACGGTTAACCGAATTTATGCGCGGTTTCGTGTTATCTGCTGTTGTTATTATTATTCATGATTTGTGTTCGTTCATTAAACCATTAATAAATAAATGGAAATTGGAGAAAACTTCGATTAAATCAGCAGACTTTATAATTAAAGAAATCATTCAAATAGAAATCTAATTAAATCCCAGACTGGCTGTTCCGCATCTTTGCAACAAAATGTAAAGCGAATCTCAACGAGGTCAATCGTAATATTTGACTTTTGTCCTCCCACCAATGTTTAGTTGCGCCATCTCTCGAGTCTAGTTTAAACTGAACAATATTCTAGCTTTAGATACTTCCTGAAACTATAACTATAGGAAAGCGAACCAAAACACCCAAGAATGACAAATCGACAGGGACTAGTACTCACCAAGAAGATTCAAACCGTATAAATCGGTTGGTCCTGACCGAATTATTTGCGCTGAGATTCAGAACAACTCGAGGATTATGCTCCCCTGGTTGGATGTAATCTTCAAAGGGTGTTTTAAACTAGTCTGTATTCCATGGGGGTGGACGGAGGTCAGAGTTATCTTTATTCCGAAATAACTCTATCATTCTTTCTATTGAAAACCTTGGAAAGGCTGGTGGAAAGGGTGACTGGGCCCAGACTCAGCATGCTTACTATAAACGGAAATCTGTAGACACAGGTGAGAAATCAATATTCTCGCAAGAGCTTTTTGGTGACTATGGGAACCCAGCGGAAGTTGTCCTGTCTCCTCTCCACTGGAACATAGCTATCAATGGGTTGCTGTTAGAGCTGGAGAGAGAGGGGGTCGGAGTGATTGCTTATGCAGACGATGTAGTGATAGCTATCTTTGGTAAATATTTAAGCACGGTGAAGAAGGTAATCCAAAATGCTCTCCTAATTACGAGTTGGGCCATCAAATGTGAACTGGCAATTAGCTCGTCCAAAACTGAACTGATACTATTTACTACAAGAAATATAGAACCCCGGTAGTAGATCCACATCTCTTAAATGTCAAGAGACTGGTTTTTACTGACAAGGCAACATTTCTAGGCGTAATCTGGGACAGTAAGCTTAGCTGGAAGCCCAACAATTTGGAAAGAGTAAACAAGTCTAATAGAGCCATGTATACTTGTGTAGAAACACCATCGGAAAGAGATGGGGCCTGAAGCTGGAGCTGGTACACTGGTAATTCACTTCCGTAGCAAGACCTGTACTATGGGGTTAGCGTGTGGTGGCCAGGTCTTGATAAAGTAACGTAAGAAAAGCGATCGAAAAGGTGCAAAGAACGGCCTGCATGCTTATAAGCGGAGCACTTAGAACGATTACGGCCACTCGTCTTTAAGCCATATCTCGGTGGAAATGTCCTCAACCAGGACACTCGACGATAGTTGGAACGCTGAGGAAAGAACTAGCGAATCTAAATTATATTACACTGACTTTATGCTTCAGTAAAAGATTCCGAACTACATACCTGCCCCTCAAAAAAATCTCGGAGGAGCGGGTCGGCTGCGGAAACGGAAATATTGCAGTTCCTTACGGGTGGCTCCAAGCGTCACGGTAAAGTAGGAGATGGAGTCTTCTGTGATAAATTAGAAGTAGATATTGCAGTCCGTCTCCCTGATCACTGCAGCGTGTATCAGGCAGGTAATAGCGATTGTGGAAGTCCTGAACTGGTTGAGACATAATGTGGTATCCTCGACTGATATCGCTATTTATGTGGATAGTCAGGTGACAATCAACTCATTGGATTCTGTTTCTCTGACGTCTCGAGCGGTGTTGGGTTGCCGCTCGTCTCTGAATCAGATGATTGAGTATTTCAACATTCAGATAGTCTGCGGGTCTGCTGAACGATGTTGAACGATTTTTCTATATTCTCTGCATGGCCATGGTGAATTCCTCATATGATCGATTCTCAATGAACATCTCTATGCAGCTTATTTATCAGTGTATTCAGATACAGCTATTGATACATGTGGAACATTTAGTAGGGCGAAAAATGTTGGCGCCATTTGTGTAATGCCCAAAATAATAAAACAAGTCCAACAGATGTCGAAACTGCTAGGAGTGGAAAAGTTGACGTTGGTTTACCCGTAATTCCAAAAAAGAACATGAAGTTCGAGAAACAGGATGGGAATGCAAAAACAGTTAATTGGGGGAGAAAAGCCCTATTTCTATATGGTGCAAAGAGGGAAGGCTAGTTTGAGCAAAACAAAAGGGCATCAACACTATTGAGGTTAAGCCAGAAAACTAATAAATAATGTTTGGCATTCTCTATTCTACCTTACAAATGTGCCGGGCCTGATGGATTGTTTCCTATTGATTACATCACGATTTTCATTTCATCAAGGATCATCTTTTATCTGTGTTGGTATCGTGGATTGCTTTAAGCTTTGATCCACCATGTTGGAGCAAAGGTAGAGTAATTTTTATCCCATAGCAATTCGGATTATATACTCACCTCAAGAAAGTATTGTTTGCTCAAGGCACTTCCAACTCTTTCGCGGTTCGCCTATTTACGTCGTACCTTACGCCATTACAGTCAAATCGAGGACGAACGGCTATAGGTCCGATTTACGTGGAATCACCTGCACATTGCATAGCTCCATGCTAGACCATAGGACTGACATAGAAGATGAGTAAGCCTATGAATTTTGCACTCCAACCGAGGGTCATATATGTGTTCCTGCACTTATCGGGATTAGTACCTCCAGCTCCAACTTTCGCAGATAGGTCGGTCATGAGAAAGTATAATCGATAGATTTATTAGGAACCGCCACTTAAATACTTCTTCATACAGTAAAATGTAACATTCTCACAGGGTTGGAAAATCTTGTGAAACTGAGGTGCTTGTAGTTACTTTCCTGAGCTGCAAGAACCTTTGATAATACATCGATTCTTACTATTACCAAAGCCTGTATAATTTTGTTAATCAACTTCCTATTATCAAATGTGTCTGGTTGTTGTTTAATTGTTAAGATTGTTTTTCATAACGCCACGGTTTCGAGTTCGATTCTCGTCGTTGTGTGTAAAAGCTTTTTAAGGCTGACCACCTACAATGTGTAGCAATACATATCAATGGTTCGTAAGATCTCAATTGAGACGTGGTTAGGGCCTTTTACGGCCCTTAAACCATAGAATATTGTCAAATACTTCAATTTTATTTTAATCAAAGTTGCCATTGATGTGGGTACTCGGTCATTGTGTAATTGGAGATCATGAAATATCAGACACTCTACCCAATAATGGTTTACGTTTATAGAAGCAAAACCACCCGATATTCTTAGTCTTCCGTATTGTAAATTAACTGGGAAAAATATTGATTTAAACCAGACGTGGAGGTCTATATCCACTGATATTTGTCGGACACCATAAAACCTCATCAGTGAGCCAAATTTAAAGCGGCCTAAGTACGCCCTTTCTTGAAAACCAAACAACATAAGACTTCTGTTATCAGTTCTAACGGCCATGGTAATTTTTATAGTCATCGACATCGTACGGAACTAGCTTACAATACCGTATGCGATGACTGCGCCTTACAGATGAAGATGACAGTATTTATTTAATCGGGAACTGTCCTACTTTTGATAAACTTAGATCCCTTATTTTCAACTGTGGGTTTATTTTTGCATTATTGCGATCGGGTACGAGTAAAGGGGATCGAGATAGAGTTGTATAATACTTCGAGATAAGGTGCACCTCAATAGTACGGAGAGATTTAGACAGAATGATACAAAGGTTTATAAAATCTGTCATAAAGAAACGCATTCATTATATGATTTCAACAACACAATAAAGGGACAGTCAACTGCCACTTGGGACCTTGGTGAAAACCTATGTGCTATAACATCGATGCTTTCGACTTCGATATTCTAAGTTGTAACAGAGTCAAAGAAATTCTTGAACCACTGAAATATTATTCAGTTGCCACTGGTCTCAAAATCAAAGAAACCAAACAAAGATTTGAGTGCCAAACATTCAATTGATTTTCACTAAATGAGTGATGAGATCAGGCTCAGCAGACGTCCGGCCAATCACCAGATCAGGTATTTAACGCATGAAATCGTGCTGTAAATCGAAGACTGGCCAATAATTTGGTTTGGTCGTATGGCAAGGGGGGTGTTCCGAAGCCAAGTTAATTTAGATTGCAGGGAACAAAATCGTCAATTTTGGAACCTCGTATGTTTACGTCTTAAAAATCGTCTAGGCGTTATAAACAAACGAAGTTTTAGATGCCCAATCGATATATCACCTAATAAAACTTTTAAAGACGACAATGGCGAGTATAAGGTGTTATTGTAGACACAATTATCGTAGACGCAAATAATAGGAAGATAAGAGGAACGCAGTGGCACTCTTGCTAATAGGATGGAAAGGGCTCTTGTCTCTCCTGGCTAAGAAGTCATAAGGTGGTTCTCATTTGTAGCGGTGCAGATTGGCATAAATCATTAAACCTATTTTTTTTTATCAAATATAATAAACGTTAAGTGATCTTTGTCCACAAGCTTAACATGAAAGAAACGACCTTCAGATTTTGAGAAATCTTATATATTTGACAAGATCAGATCAGCTTTACTTAACAGAAAAATTAACTCAATATAAACACAAAATTGAGGGTGTACCATAACTGGACACTCCCTTTTCTGCACAACTTTTGATTGCACCGAAAAGGATAAGTTTACAAGATTTTATTTGTATCTATGCCCTCAGGACACCCCTTATTTTTAACATTATAGGATTGTCGCTTAATTTCCTCTTCTAGTAAACATATCTGAATCGTCAAGGTACTCCAGGAAAGCCATGGTTTCGATTTTGAGTGCCATTACATTTCATAATTAATATCAACTTACTAATGACCTACCTTTCATTATATTTCGAACCACACTACATTCCATTACATAATCTGCAGGGTTGTATAAATAATTGTAGTTTTGTATATAATTAAGACACTTTACAAATCTTAAATAACAGGTAATTATTTTAAGATTGTTAATTTCTAAAAAAGCCTAAAGTTAGGTGGATTGCCATTATTTATTTCGAACCATCCACACATAATCTAGGACATAATAATATGGTTGGCATGTATGAAGGGGTCAAGCACAAACTACGGTACGAGTGTGTTCGAATAGACAGAGGAATTGAGGTATGTGAACTTGAGGAACAGGTTAGAAATTTTATCGTTTTATTTCTTGAAACTCACCAAAGCGAAATCTAGATGACTACTGACCCTTTCGTTTGATGATGGCAAATTATTCGGTCTAATAAACATTGAAATGGTTAAAATGTGACATAAAATTGATACATAAAGGTTTTCTAAAGGTATGTGTGTACATGTATCGGAGATGGGTATTTTAAGGGTTTTTATCGTTCATTGAGTTAAATAACTTATAGAGGACAAAAATGTTGACCATCATTTAAATTTCTTATTTTGAAGAGTATATAAATAACATTTTCGATTTTGGAAATAACTCTTCAATAGTTTCGTATCATAATGGCTCGTTGAATTCAAAATATATGGATTGTTGTACGTGACGTCAAAAGGCCAACCTAACTTGAGAATGATATACCATTTGACTTCTCTATGATGGAGTACATGTGAAAAGTGGTCCCAAACTGCTGATATACGATACCAGTCTCACAGATTTATTATAAACAGCCTAAAATGAATGGAGTCACATCAGATGAGTAAGCCAAAAGTGATAACGAATGTTTGTGTTCCAGCAGCAAAGGAGTAGCCAAAATCTAAAAATTAAAATTTAATTAATTTAAGTTAACTAATTACGAATTAATTAATTACATTTGTATAACTTATATTTTATATTAATCCTTAATGTTGATTACGTTGCTATAATTGTGGTTAACGATAAGATTAAAATAGTACAACGATAAGATTAAAATAGTACTATACCTAGATTATGTAGCTATCTTGTTCTTTTTATAAAATCAAATATTTATGACAAGAAGATTTCGATCATTATCATTTTGGCAGCCTAACAATAAAAACTTAATTAATTGTTTTACTGAATTTATAAAGCGAATTGTATCAATCCGAGTAAAAGTACGATATTCTATACGAGCTACACATATCCGAGTTTTGTGGGTGAAGTCGCCATAGCCACACACGAGATTTACAAGCCTGGGCATACATTCACCTGCCTTCATTACATGGTCCTTCGAGCCGGATCGTTCAAATCAACGATTGAATCCGTTCACAATACTATACTATAAGTCAGCGAGCACGTGTGTAAGTTAAGAAAGCCGCATCGTAAAGAAATCGTATTGTTCAATCCAAGCCGCATAAATCATCAAGGTGACACTATTCACGTTATCAGAAATAAACCACGTGTATTATCGTCTATCTGATATATTTGGTAAGGTGCACACATTATTACTCAAGTGAAAAGTGAGTTAAAATTAAAAACTAAGCTGCTAAACTATAATAAAGTTTAAATATTGTGAATTAAATACGTGGAAATTTCTACCATGGCTGAGTTATTATCTCTGAAAAGAATTCGTTCTGCTCTAAAGGGTAGTTTAACGAGAATGGAAACGTACATTGCTAGCAATGCCACTAACTTGGAAGAAATTTCTATCGATGAATTAAAGGTGCGTGTCGATACCGTGCAAGGTTTGAGAACGCAATTTATAGACATAGAATCTAAATTATACGTTCTTGATTCTGAGATTGAATCTCATATGGAGGAATTTGAATCCAAGTACTATTATGTATCTGGAAAACTCAATAACTGGATTCGTACCTTAAACGAAAATGAGAATACAACCACGAGGCTAAACGAGTCCGTGTTGAATGTTACACAACATTCATCAGCGGAAATAAAACTGAGAAGGTTAAGCATACCTGTATTCTCTGGTGATTATACTGAATGGCCCAGCTTTTACGATTTGTATAACACTTCAGTTCACTGTAAGGATTATCCAGCGGTGCACAAATTTCAGTATTTGAAGTCGTTCTTGGCGGGAGAGGCAGCACAATTGATCAAATATTTTACAGTTACTGAAGCCAATTACTACGAAGCTTACTCGAAACTTCTTGAGCGTTACGATAGAAAGAAGTATATTGTTAATGCGTTTATTCGCACCTTTATGGACCAACCTTCAATCAACCAGGTGAGCAACACGAGTATTCGGAAATTACGCGATACCTCCGATGAAGTAATTCGAGGGTTGAAGGCTTTAGATCCCAAGGCCGAAGGTCGGGATAGTTGGCTGATCTACATCTTGATTAAAAAACTAGATCCCGAAACAAGAATGTTTTGGGCGCAGGAGTCTATCGCTATGGAGTATCCAACCACCAAGGAATTTTTTGAGTTCCTAAATAGAAGGTGCGATGCACTAGAATCCATGTCCTCATACGTAAAGGCGAAACCGGTACATGCTAAAGCACTAATTACGGAAACGATGGAGCCAAGCCAAACCACCTGGAACTGTCCCATTTGCAAGGGCGAGACACATTTGTTGTACGAATGTCCTCAGTTTGGGAAAATGCCATTGTCTGGTAGAAAGGCGGTCATTACCCAAGAAAGACGATGTTATAATTGTTTGCATAAAGGGCACAGCGTCTATATTTGTCGAGCACGAAGTAGATGCAAGATTTGTCGTAGGAAGCATCACAGCTTATTGCATGAGGACGTTCATAATACAAATACAACAAGCCATGCTACCTTAGTACATGATGAACCACAAGTGCCAAAGGCAACATCTAGTAGTGAGCCGGAAGCAAGAGTCTATCAAACGGGCATGTTTTACGCTACCCAAGCTATTTTACCCACAGCAGTCGTTCGAGTGAAGAAAAATGATGGTGAGTACAAACTGTGTCGAGCATTATTGGATTCAGCCTCTCAGGTGACCTTTATTACCGAAGCTTGCGTACAAAAATTGGGCCTGGTGACAACAAAAGGACGCGTGATGGTGAGTGGATTGGGACAATCTAACCTTGGACGAACAAAGGGCGTTACCCATATTGAAGTGTTTCCTAAATTACATTCGGAGCCAGAGTTAAGGATTCAAGCATATGTGGTTCCAAAAATTACGTCGTTAAAGCCAGCATCCAAAATTGAAGAAACCGTATTCAACCAGCTAAAATCCATGGATCTTGCTGATCCGAAGTTTTGCGAGAATGGTCATATTGATGTTTTATTAGGCGTTGAGGTGTTCTTCTCGATAATCGGACAGCAACAAATCAGACTCTCATCACGCTTGATAGCTCAGGAAACCAGGTTTGGCTGGGTCATAGGAGGATGTGTGGCAAAAGAGGACAATGGGCGAGAAGTGGTGAATTTCAATGTTACAGTGGAAGTAGATACGACGTTACGGAAATTTTGGGAGATTGAAAGTATCGCTACCACTAAGGATCTTACTGAAGAGGAAAGTTATTGCGAGAATTGGTTTAAGCAAACAACCCGCAGAAGTGAAGATGGGAAATTTGTAGTAAAACTATACCATTCATTGAGAAAGACTTAACCAGCATAGGTTCTAACTATTTTTCAGCAAGACAGCGGCTCAAATCATTAGAAAATAAATTTAAACAGAATCCCGAATTCAAGAATCAATATTGTAGTTTCATGAGCGAGTATTTACGTCTACACTCAAAGAAAAATAAAGGTAAAATTAACTGAAAACAAATGTAAATTCAACAAAAAATGATGTTCGAATTGAGCCAAAGTAGCGCTATGTTTATATTACTATTTTGAATTTGTTGATTTTACTTAAAATTAAGTTAATTCAACTTATCTAAATTCATCATAAAAAATAACATAGAAGCTTGTTAATTTTACCAATAAGTACATTAAATTAACAAAGAGCAATGTTAATTTAACATGTCTAAATCCAACTAAGAACTGAAAATATCTATGTTATTTTTACTAATAAGCATGTTAATTTAACATAAAACAATGTACGTTTAACTATTACTATAGGTTGGTTCAAATTAAACATGCTTTAAATTAACGAGTGATAAGTAAAGTTAACAATAATAATATGTCAAATCAAGTTTAAAACAGTGTCAAATAAATGTATTATTAACATAAAAAAGTAAAATTAACTTCCGTAATATGTAGGCTCAACAGATTTCATGATTGAAACAAACTTATATATAGTTGATTTAACGACTGACTACATTTATTGAAATGTAAGATTAACGTAAATTATAGTAGATATAGAAGTATATACACATATATATAAATATATATATATATGTATATATATATATATATATATATATATATATATATATATATATATATATATATATATATATATATATATATATATATATATATATATATATGTATATAAAATACCTAACTAAATAATTAGAAAAGATATAATTAAATTAAATACCACTCATACATCGCAGAAAAATTGGTAAAATAAAAAATACGAATTTTAGTTGATTTTAATTTTATTTCAAATAAAAACATTTAAATAACTGAAATTATAAAATAAAGAATACACATTAAAACAAATATTTTAAAAGAAAATTTCTATTTTTAAATTATTTAATAGTTTTCTTGTAATTGTTCCGGAATTGCAGATGTTTTTCAGCTTAATCTCCATTTCAGAATTTTTCGATTATGTGGGCTTCTCATTTTTTGAGGTTCCTTTTTGCTAAAATATTAGTATAAATATATTTAAAAATAAATTTAATAAAATTGCATACCTACTAGGTGCTCTTGTTCCAGTTTTCGAATATTATGCAAGAACACATTTACTATCCCAAACTGAAGATAACGTGGAAAAAAGATATCAATTTGTTCTTGACTTGATTGAAACTCGAAAAAACGATCTTTTTATCTATAATAAATTAATTAAAAATTAATTTAGTATTTAACACCAATATTATTTATTTAATTTCACCTTTAATGTTGTTATATAATAATTCACTTCTGAATAATTTTGTTCTTTGTTTTTTGTTAATAAATCTATTCTATTATTTTTCTATACTTATTTTTCTGTTATTCACATGTGATCGCAAATGCATGTTACGATGAACTGAGTTTCATTAACATTGTAACTTATAAAGTGTCGTTCCAAAGTAATTGTAGAAATATAAGAAACGTCACATTTCTACAATTAAAATGTTAATTTAATTAAAAGTTTGGGGTCAATTCAACATTCCAAATGTAGTTTCTACAAAATATGAATTTAAATTTACATTATGCATTAGTAAATTTAATATTTCCTAGGTAGTTTTTATAAAATATAAACTTTAAATCATATTGAACATTAGTTAATCTTACATTGCTCATGTAGATTTCACATATAATAAAATTGACAGTACAAATATAGTTAAACTTACATAAAATATTAATTTTGCGTATGTTGATTAAACATAAGTTCATTTAACATTGTGTAAATAAATTTAGCTATAGCAAACCCTAAAAAGTATGTTATTTTAACATTTTGAAAGGTAGAACGTACTTTCCAAATTTACTTTTATTTTAACATGTCGAAAATTGTAATTTTAACATTGATATATTTAATTTAAATATAAAATATTCACTTTTAATAAGTTGAATTTATATTAAAACCATGTTGTTTTTACAGTTTTTGCCTAACATTGCCTGCAATGTTAAAATCACATACGATATTTTTTTGAGTGTAGGCCATATGGAAGAGATAAATGGATGCATCAAAATAGATGATTATTTCTTACCACACCATGGAGTTATTAAGGAAACCAGTACAACTACGAAGTTAAGGGTAGTTTTCGATGCTTCATCAAAGGGTACAAAGGGTGTTTCACTAAATGATTTGTTGAAAACAGGGCCAACTATTCAATCTTCACTATTGGATATTCTGTTACGTTTTCGCAGCTACCGCTATGTGATGTCAGCTGATGTTGAGAAAATGTACCGACAAGTATGGGTCCACCCAGCGGAGACTAAGTTTCAAAAGGTGTTATGGAGAACTGACGAAAATCAACCAATTAAACAATATGCCTTGAGAACTCTAACTTACGGAACCGCTCCAGCATCATTCATATCCACACGGTGCCTGAAGCAAGCAGCTGAAGAAAATAAAAATAAATATCCATGCGCTGCGATGGCAATTGTGACCGACATGTACGTTGACGATTTGATGACCGGAGCTAACGACGAGGAAACATTGGTTAAAATTCAAAGGGAAATCGTTCAAATACTTAATCCATTTGGTTTCGGTTTAAGAAAGTGGTCTACGAATAGCTCATTAATGTGCAACCAATTAAAATCTCAAGGTGTAATTGACGAAAAGTTCGTTTCTGAAGATGAGGCGATTAAGTTATTGGGCTTAAAATGGAATCCGAACCTAGATGGATTTAGCTTTTCAGTGCATTGTTCAGAAAGAACTTGTCACAATAAAAGAACGCTACTGTCAGAGGCCAGTCGAATATTTGATCCGTTAGGCTGGTTATCGCCGATAACAATGAGGATTAAAATACTTTTCCAAAGCTTGTGGTTGCGTGATTTAAAATGGGATGATCCACTTCCGGATGAGGTGTGCAGTATGTGGATGGTTCTTCGGAAAGAATTGAAGGAAGTCGAAAACTTGTTTGTACCCAGATGGCTCCAGATTATCTCAGAAGTGGAAATTCATGGTTTCTCTGATGCCAGTGAATTGGCGTACAGTGCAGCTGTCTATGCTAAAACAAATAATTCAATTTACTTAATTGCAGGAAAAACCAAGGTATCACCAATTCGTCAATTGAGTTTGCCAAGGTTAGAATTATTGGGTGCCGTTTTATTAACTGAGCTGATTGTAACTGTTAGAAATTCATTGGCGCATATTACAATATCTCGCACAGTTTTATGGTGCGACAGCAAAATAGTCTTGGATTGGCTGTCCTCGCATCCAAGGAAGTGGAATACGTTCGTTGCCAACCGGGTATCTAAAATTATGGAGCGATTTCCACGTGAAAACTGGCGTCATGTACCATCGAAAGACAATGCCGCAGATTGTGCCTCTCGAGGCATATCAGTATCTGAATTGATACACGAAGAATCTATATGGTGGAAAGGACCCAACTGGCTGCAAATGGGAGAAGAATGGTGGCCTATACAAAAAACGTCCTATGGAAGCGAAGTTGAGAAGAAATCAAACCAACTAGACGTCTTGCTTACTCTAGCTAACGACTTCTTCGATGATTTACTCCAGAGATATAATTCATTTAATAAATTAGAGAGAACCTTGGCGTATGTGATGCGATTTTTAGATCATCTTCGAAAAAAACGACATATAGTAGAGTATAACGCTAATCCAGATGAGATGAGATGCATTGGATCTAATGAGAGTAAATCTCTAACTAGAGCGGAAATCTCGAGAGCTGAAATGGTTATAATAAGATATATACAACAACAGTATTTTCTAACCGAAATTAAATGTTTACAGAAAACTGATGAAATTCCGAGGAAAAGCTCTCTCAAAACATTAAATCCATTTCTTGATAAAGAGGGTATTTTACGGGTAGGAGGACGAATCACAAACTCATTGGTCAGTTATAATAAGAAACATCCAGCAATTCTACCCTGCAAGGGTACAATTCCAAGAGCGATAATGTTAGATGCACACATTAAGTGGTTGCATGCGGGATGTGACTTATTAGTGGGACTAGTACGACAAAGGTACTGGATAATTCGAGCAAGATACGTGGCGCGACAGGTGATCCATAAGTGTGTTAAGTGCATTAAATATCAACCAAAACTCGAGAACCAATTAATGGGCGATTTACCTTCAGCTCGAGTGAGATATTCACATTCCTTTACGAAGGTAGGAGTTGATTACTGTGGGCCCTTTAAAATTCATCTAATGCGACGCCGTGGTCAAGTGCCGTCGAGAATGTATGTGTGCATATTCGTATGTCTTAGTACTAAGGCTGTACATATTGAGGTGGCCAGCGATATGACGACAAATTGCTTTTTAGCCGCACTAAGAAGATTTGTCGCGAGAAGAGGAATATGCCAATCCATCTTTAGTGACAATGGATCTAATTTTGTGGGCGCAAACAATCAGTTGAAACAGTGGTTTTCCATGCTTAAACAATCCCAAGAGTACATCCAAAAGGAGTTGAGTAAAAACGAGATCCAGTGGTACTTCAATCCAGCCGCCAGTCCACACATGGGTGGGCTATGGGAGTCAGCTGTTAAGGCCATGAAGTCACACTTGAAGAAAACTGTCGGTGACTCTATACTTACCCTCGAAGAATTCAATACGTTGTTATGTCAAATTGAAGCTGTAATGAACTCTAGACCGATATGCGCCGATGTCAGAGAAGAATTAAATATGCTAACACCGGGTCATTTTTTAACTGGCAGAAACTTAACCGAGATTCCGCAACCTGATTTATCCAATGAAACCCTGTCACCATTGGCACGCTGGGATTTGGTGACTAAAATTAAACAACATTTTCAAAAGCGATGGCAGCGTGATTATTTAACAAGTCTTCAGCGCCGTGACCGATGGCAGAATAAATCTAAGAATATCACTGAAAACGATGTGGTATTAATCTCCGAGGAAGGTCCATCAACTTCATGGAAGCTTGGCAAAGTGGTACAGGTGCATCCAGGAGTTGATGGAAAGGTACGAGTGGACTCCTTGAAAATCGCAAACAACATACTGAAGCGGCCAATACACAAATTGTGCCGATTACCAGTCCAAAATTTTGAATCAACAGATTCAAGGCCGGCGGAATGTTCCAGCAGCAAAGGAGTAGCCAAAATCTAAAAATTAAAATTTAATTAATTTAAGTTAACTAATTACGAATTAATTAATTACATTTGTATAACTTATATTTTATATTAATCCTTAATGTTGATTACGTTGCTATAATTGTGGTTAACGATAAGATTAAAATAGTACAACGATAAGATTAAAATAGTACTATACCTAGATTATGTAGCTATCTTGTTCTTTTTATAAAATCAAATATTTATGACAAGAAGATTTCGATCATTATCATTTTGGCAGCCTAACAATAAAAACTTAATTAATTGTTTTACTGAATTTATAAAGCGAATTGTATCAATCCGAGTAAAAGTACGATATTCTATACGAGCTACACATATCCGAGTTTTGTGGGTGAAGTCGCCATAGCCACACACGAGATTTTCAAGCCTGGGCATACATTCACCTGCCTTCATTACAGTTTGTACCGGATTTCATTCAAATTGGAAACAAAAAATGTTTATGGCAAACAAAAACAAATAATTGAAACCTTTTCAAACCAAACCAAACGAAACAAGTTCAATCAAATAAAAATTTGATATTTTAAGTTCAAAAATATTCCTTATAGTGGAATTTTTATTTTTTTATATTATAAATATATTTCGGCAATCAAGTTGCCATCTTCAGTATTTATCATGAACAAGTTCAAAGGACTATACGAACACAAAAAATGCTATCTGCTGCTTAGCAACATAAAACTTTATTTAGGTAATCAAAACAAATGGCGGCATCATCATTAAAAAGGCGACAATAATTTAACTCTTTTACAAATTTATGCATTTACTTTGTAAGCTTATAGTTATCTTACAAAAGCTTGGATAATTTTGTATGTGTCTGATATGGTTATGCAGTGAAAATTGTGTGTTACAAAAAAAAAAACATTTTTCATCAAAAAATGAAATGTATTCGTTCTAAATATATTAAAATGACTGTGCCATGTTGTAAAAAGCTGAATGGTGAGAGCAAAACAAATTAAAACGACGAAGATTTACTATTACGGTTTTGTTTTATTTGTTGGAAAAACTTTTATGTTCAAAGTGCTTTTCAAGATGAAAATTTATTGTAGTTAAAATTAATTTCAATAATTTTATGCTACTTAAACATTAGGGTAAGTTATTATTATGACATTTTATTTTTGCACACGTATATATATATATATATATATATATAAATATATATATAGTAGAATCCGTTTAAAGCGAACGCCCAACGGCCAAAAATATTCGTTCATTATATCCGAGTGTTCATTATAACAATATATTCGGACATAACGATCGTAGTTCGTTTTATGCGAAAAAATGTCCTAGAACTTGAAAATTACCGACCAAATGGTGCAGTGGTTACAGCAGTAGTAGTTGGTGCGGGAGGTAAATCGGACCAATAGCCGTAGGTCCTCGATTTGGCTGTAATGGCGTCAGGTTAGACGTAAGTAAGCGAACCGCTAAAAAGTTGGGAGTTCCTTGAGCACCAAAACAGATTGTAGAGATAAAAAACCAACAAAGAAACAAACAAACTTGAAAATTAGAAAATACATTCTTTCAAATAAAGCTTTATATTTAAATTAAAATTCAAATTGTTGGTTCACATTAAGCTTTTAAACTAAAACTAAAATAAAAAGTTATAAATGTATACATATGCTATGCACATATTTTTATGCCTTCGAAAAGAAATCAGTTAATTTAAATTGCGTCAAATTTGTTTGCAATAAACATTCTAATGAATTTTCTATTGAATGTAAACTATTTTTCATTTTCTGTATTCTCAGCACAGCTTAGTGCCAGTCTTATTATGCTAATTGATTTCCCAATGTCTTTTCGATTCGGGGGTTGGTAATCTTCATCTTCTTATAACTCATCTTCCGAGTCAATTTCGTTTGAAATTTGGTTCACAATATCGTCATCACTTATCTCATCAGAGGTTACCGCATTTTCATCAACAACAATATAATCGATTAGTTCAGTATCTCCAATAATTGGTTCCAGTCTGGGATTTGACCATAGTAATTTAGATTTGCATATTCTATATCTATATTTTGATGACAAGTATTTTCTGCAAAAAAAACCTGCCTTACGGAAGCAATTATTTATGCTTTCATATTTAACTCGACTCGATGCTCTTTTCATAAAATGAAGTGCATCTTAAGTTAACTTAGGATATTACATCTTTTGAATATTTTATTTATTCCTTGATCCAAAGGCTGAGAAATGGCTGTCGTATTTGGAGGAAGGAAAACTAATTTAATGGCACGCAAGTTATTAACAATAAAATGGGACGGACAATTATCAGCTATAAATAATACGTTTCTGTTTTCATCTAAAAATTGTTTATCTAATTTACGAATATACTCTTCCCATTCGACATGAGTCATCCATGCTTTTCTATTACTCTTATAGATGACTGGCAAAGTTAAAATGTTCTTAAAACAACGCGATTTTGCACTTTTTCCAATAACAAGCAAAGGTAACTTTTCAGTACCATTAGCATAACTTCCGACCAAAACTGTAACACGTTCCTTGCTTAGTTTACCGCCGGCACAAGTCTCATTTCGAAATTCGATGGTTTTGTTTGGTAGAAGTTTATAAAATAGCCCCGTTTCATCAAGGTTAAACACATCACTTTTGTTAAAACCCTCAAGAATTCGTGGTTATTGTTTTTGTATCCACTCAGTACATACATCCATCGAAACAGACTCTTTCTCGCCTACTACATTTTAAACACCAAACTGTTTCTTTTCTTAAAACGATCAAGCCAACCGTCAGTTGGCTTGAAGTTTGGAAAGTTTAATTTTTCTGCAAATTGTTGCGCCTTTTCTTTAAAGAAAGTTCCACTTAATGGTACTCGTTTTGCACGCATTTATTTAATCAAAGTCCCCTGGATCAAGATTGCTTTGGTTTTATCCACTGCAATAAAGTTTCTTCGATTTTTGGATGTTTCCCAAATCGTATTTTTCCCGTTTTAAATTGGTATCCAAATTTTCAAAAACTGCTTGCTTTTTCACTATTTCTGCTATTGAACTTTTTATTAATAAACGAATTAAAAAACACGAGAAATAGGTAATTCTTACATTTGTTTTTATGGACGTTTTAAATAAAACTAAACTTGTAACGGGGATTTACAAAATTGAGACTATACGCGTAATAGCATGCCACTTTAAAATTGTTATAATAGAATAAAACACTAATTCATTCAAAATGTGTTTCTATTTTAGTTAACACGAAGTATGTTATAGATAACGCGACGTAACGATCGTCCGTATAATTTTCCATACATTTTAGTTTATGGGATATTTTAAGTGTTCACTATAGGTTATAACCGAAGTTCGTTATAGCTAGAGTTAGAATAGTTGTAAACAACTATTTCATACCGCCCAGGTGGCTCAGTGGTTAAAGCTGTGGCAGTTGGAGCGGGAGGTACCGGGTTCGAATCCCGATAGGGGCAGGATTTTTCACCATCTGATTACGATCGGTGGTGTTAATGAACACATCTATGACCCCCTGTTGGAGTACAAAACTCATGGGCCGACCCATCTTCCATGTCAGTACTATAGGCTGGCATGGAGCTATGCAATGCGCAGATGGTTCTACGAAAATCGGACCTATTACCGTACGTCCTCGATTTGGCCGTTAAGGCGTAAAGTACGACGTAAATAAGCGAACCGCGACGAACGGAGTCTACTGATATATATATATATATATATATATATATATATATATATATATATATATATATATATATATTTATATATATATATATATATATATATATATATATATATATATATATATATATATATATATATATATATATATATATATATATATATATTGTTACGAAATCTTTCATTGAATAGAACAACTAAATGTTCTCAATTGGAACGGACACTTCTACTATGAGTACTATGACCGATAAGCGGAATAAATATAAACACGCGACCAGAAAGCGTAGATTTTGAATTAGAACAGCGATAAATTAAAATCGGGAAAAAGCGATAAAAAGTGAAAAAGTGAAATAGTAAATAGTAACGGTGAAATAAAAGTACTGTAAAAGTGAATTGTGGTGTTTAGTAATAAAAGTTATAGTGAAAGACAAGCAAGTGGTTTTTATTATTCACAATCCAGTGATCGAACCGAGGAAAACGCAACTAGTTTATGATACTAGAATATGATAGAATCATGAATATAATATTCTATTCATGATTCTATCATATTCTATGATAGAACTAGAATATGATAGAATCATGCTAGCCTTCAAACAAAAATATGGTGCTGATCACAAGCGAGAGCTATACGCAGGGTGGAGCTCAAAGTTCGTACTCAGCGTATCGTAGAAACACTACAGGAGTTTGTAGCAGAAATCGAGCGATTGGTGCATCTCACCCACTTTAAAATTACGCCAAAATACACAGAAAGAATTAAAATTGATGCGTTTACTGATGGCATTCGTGACGTAGAAACAAGACGAGCGCTTGTGTTAGCATCAAAAACAACATTTGCGGAGACCATCGCTTTTGCTTTAACGATCGAGACTGTTAACAAGATGATAATACCAGAGGTAAAAATACGATGAGTCAGATTAGAACCAGGAAATTATAACTCATCGAATTACAACAAACCAGGAAATGTTTGGCTACCAATAAAGTTTCGGTCTGGAAAAGGTAGAATTAGATGTTGGATATGTAACAAACCTGGTCATATCCAAGGGATTGTTGGGAAATAAAACGAAAGCATCATCATTGTATTGGAGGAAAAGGAAAGATTGCAAGGGATCAGAAGAGGAGCGTCCTGTATTATATTGCAAACAATAAATGAGAAGATCGATAAAGAAAAAACCTAACTTATTCAACAAAATCCGGCATGACAGCCATCCCAGTTCCACGGTTGACAAGAGGTGGTGATGGCTTAATATTAGATGGAGAAATCAATGGGAAAGCCTGTATGATAACACTAGATACAGGAGCAATGCGGACGATTGTGCGGGCTGATTTAATAGAAAATTAACTTCAGCGAATTGAAGGATGCAAACTGCAAACAGTAACCGGTGAAAGTGCAGAAATCAAGAGAAAGAAGAAAGTGGCCATACGAATTGGTAACAAGAACTTCTGTCATGAAGTTTTGGTAGCTGATATTGTCGATGAGGTGATTTTGGGAGTGGACTACATGAAGAAGAACAAATTCGTTTTGGACATACGGCGTGCTACGTTAAACTGTGGAGATTTTAAGCTACAAGCAGTTAAATAACGGTGAGCCAATCGTTCAAAGAATTATAGTGAGTCTTTCAACAGAAATTCACGGTGAAATGGAAGATAAGATTACTATAGACACGTTGGGAGTTGTGAAACTCAATAAAAAATAAAAGCCAGTAGAAAGGATAAGACTATACCAAAAAACAGGGTGAAACTTCGATATGAAATCCCAGGCCTGAAGTTCGCGTATTTAAACTCATTTTGCCCGATTCTCGGCCATGGTAGAAGTTTCCGTTTGTTTATTATTTCGCTGGTATATTGCGATTCATGCTGATTTCTAATTACGAGCATATAGTTATACTATTCAAGCAGAGATGTCACCCGCGTCCATAACACCACTCTCCGCCAAAACGTGGTCTTCCCGAACAGGATCCAATTCTCTTCCTCTATAGAGAACCAACTTTTCCAAATGTACAACCTTTGGTTTTACTCGGATGTTCTTCTGAATTCGGTAGATTACATCATTGATTTTTATAATCACCTTGTATGGTCCTTCCCAGCTAGGTTGCAGTTTTGGTGATAAGCCTTTCTTCTGTTGTAAGTTGTGAAGCCAGACTAACTGCCCTTCCTCAAATCCTCTATTATTTGCACGGATGACATACCGTGCCTTCATCCTATCACTTGAAATTTTTATCCTTTCTCTGACAAATTTGTGTATCTCGTCGATATCTTCTTTCAATTGATCGACATATGTTTGTCCACACAAAGCTGTTGTAGGAACTGCTCCAAACTGCAAGTCCCCAGGCAATCTTCAACTGTGTCCAAAAACGATGATAGCTGGTGTTATTCCCGTTGTCTCATGTGTTGCTGACCGATATGTCATTAGGACCAGTGGTATACTTTGGGACCATTATGTTGATTTCTATCCACGGTTTTCTTTAGAAATTATTCTAACGTAGCGTTAAACCGTTCAACCATGCCGTCTGACTGAGGATGAAAATGTGTTGTTCTTGTTTTATTGTTCCCCAATAATTAACAAATTTCCTGGAATTTCACCGATTCAAAATTGCGGCCTTGATCTGAATACAGTTCCATAGGTACCCTACATCGACTAATCCAATTATTTACCACGGCGTTAGCGATTCTTTTTGTTTCTTGGTTAGGATATTAAATATACTTCAGACCATGTACTGAATAAAACCATCACCACTAAAACATATACTTGTTTCCGCTATCGCTCGTAGAAAAAGAAACCTGCAATATCCATAGCGATCCGCTCAAATGGTGCACCGCAGTTATACTGCTGCATTTTTCGATGGCTTCGTTTTGCAGGACCTTTAACTGCCATGCACTGATCATATTTTTGACACCATTCCGCAACCGATTGTCTGCATCCTGCCCAGTAAAATCTTTCGCGGACTTTTGCCAAAGTCTTATTGATGCCTAGATGGCCACCACATAATCCCCCGTGATACTCTCTCAAAATTTCTGGAATTCGGATCCTTGGTACCACCAGTAATAATTGTTTATTTCGGTTTTCAACTAACAGAATATCCCATTGAGCCCAATATGCATTTACTATAGGACTCTAGTCAGCAACCTTCTTCCATAATGGTCTTCAACGAATTTTAATATGATCGAAAAATTAGGATCTTCTGATTGCTTCTTTCTGATTTCTTCGATAGTCCACTCGAGGTAACACTTGCAACAGTCTTACTTCAAAGACACTTCGACCACAATATTTGCAATCGACGAGACATGGCCGTCTTGATAGAGCATCTGCATTACCGTGAGCACTTCCTTTCCGATGTTGAACCGTATAATCGAAGCAACACAATTTCTCGTTTAACGCCTGCAATCTTGCAGGACTCATCTTCTCTTCTAATCTTCTGTTGTTATCATTGGACCTACGGTATATAGGTGACGGTGTTCTTGTTCGCTTATACGTCTGATTTCTCAACAATCTTTCGACATTTGCAGCAGCCACTCTAGCGTACTATACCTAGAGTACAAAACGAAACCGTAAATTCGATTCTCACAAAGGCACAATTTAACATCAGGTCCGCTGGTGGGACCATGTTAATAAAAGAAAAGAATGTAGGCGATTTTTTTTAAAAGTGTTGGAATTGGCAAAAGTATAAAGTTTGTCCTACTACCCGGAACGAAGTCATTTGATGGATTAATCAGGGACGAAACTTTAAAGAAACTAGGAGTCATCATCGATAGGATATCTGAATATAAAAATACCACTAAAAGAGAAAACATCAGCTCAAGTGACTAATCTGCAAGTAGGTGACGAACATTTGTCACACAAAACAAAACCTTCAAAGGATTCTATCAAAATTCAAAACATTATTCGGACCTGTCAATAATACCGAAACAATCAATGCCTATATAAAAGCCGAAATTAAGACGCTCGCCGTTAGCATGAGGAGTGCAGCCGAAAAGTAAATCATTCAATTATGAAATCATAAGGCTCTCCAAAAGCCCATAGAACTCCCCAATATGGTTAGTAGAAAAAAAGCTGTGCACTTCAAGCATCAAGAAGTATAGTATGGTTATCGATTATAAGCGACTGAATGCCGTAACCATATCGGATGCGTACCCGATTCCAGATATGTTATAACAAACACCCTAGCCAATTTTGGCAATTCTGGATTCCATCAAATATGAATTTTTAAAAATTCTCTTTGGACTGTAGACTGCACCTGCCATTTTTCATCGAATGATCGACAACGTTCTGAAAGAGGGAACACTTCCTCGGATTGTCTAAAATCGACCAAATACTCTCGAAATTGGAAAACGCTTAGTGGGTTAATCTCAACCAGACAGAATTCCGAAAACTGAAAACGGAATTCCTTGGCTACGTTATAACAAATCAGGGTATTAGACCCGATGAAAAAAAGGTTCTTGCCGTTCGGAAAATTAAGAGCCCAGAAACTTTAAAAACCTAAAATCATTTCTGGGAGTCACTTCTGACTACAGGTGTTTTATAATATCACCAAAGGGAAAATTGCGACCAAGCAATCAAAACAGTTGAAAATCACGCTCACCGAGAAAGAACAGCACAATTTATTGGGCGTATATCGGGATCATTATAAATTTGATTTCATACTACGACGCACCGATATACGTCTCAATAAACCAAATCCAGGCAAAAGATGAAGCGAAGTTTAGAAAATAAATTGTGGCAAAGAACAAAAATGTCACAGTGATAACTGCATCGGAGAAAAAGATACATCAAACTCACATAGCTGAATGAAAATTATAGATTGTCATCTGAAATCAACCGTATTGATCGAGAAAGCCAGTTTGGAAGGAGAAACAAATCAACTCATCAACATGATCATCAAACAACTAGATATTCAACCAATTAACTTGGAATACTGACCCAAAGGTCGTGGATCTTTAAAGGGAGAAGAGTTAACGACCAGGAGCACCCGGCTAAGCTGTTTTATACCAACAGTTCAACTATAGCGATCCAAAATCGTTGCGGGTGGTCATTTTACTTAAGCTCATTTTCATAATAAAACTACAAGAAATGTTTATGTTTTGAGCATGAGTTGATGTTGATGGATGCTCATAAAAACATTCTAAGCAACAGTTGCATTGCCTTCTCAGAATGACATATGTGTTGCCACACTCGAAATAACCAGTAGCTAATTTTTAGTAATTTAGAAGCCAATACTATACAAATGAATGCCTCAGTTTGTGGTGAGGCGGCTATGAGTCAACGTTCATGGATTAAAACGATAAAAGAGCGAATGTTTTTGTTGACAAAGAATTACAGGCATTCATAAATTAAAACTTGCGTCAAATTCAAAAAGATTTGTCACGATCATTGGAAGTGACGTAACATTCAATTTCAATATGCCTCAAAGGAAAACCTAGAAACAAGAAGACGTCTGTAAACAGTTGCTTGAAAGATTGTGACTGGGTATGAAAAATTGGTCTATTACGTTAACCAAATGTTCACGGTTTTTAGTATAACCTGCTCGTTGCAGTGTATTATCATCTGAAGTTCCTTATAAAAAGCCATTAAGAGGCCGCAGGTATATATACAACGAAAGCCATGATAAAATAATTTTGAATTGCTCGGCACAAGATCTTGATGAGAGAAAATGATAAATCTGAGGATCACATGAAAACAAGGTGGAAGGTGATGCAGGTTAGTAATATCTGAAAATGATCGTTGGTCGATTAGTTTCTGTCATCAAATATCAAAATCAATCCTGTTATTTAGCGAAGGTTGATTTTAAATGAAAAATTAACCTGAAAATATTTTCAAAACGCTCTGTGTTTGATTATGGGCACCATAATCAAAAGAATGATCGCACAGCGATCGTCACCTTTGTTATAAAATCTTATTTGGTTGGATTATTCGACTAAGCGACTTATACCCAACTTAGGGCAGTTTAAATCGTAAATTGGAATTCAGTTAAAGTGATATGATCACGTAATAAGTTTAAGTGATATATGATCACTTTATGATACTTTCATATAATACTACTTCAAAATCAAATGCTCCAAGTAATTCTTAATTTAATAACTTGTTGTAATGTTATCTCTTCAGATAACATGTCTCATACGTGGTGGTCTTTTTATCAGAGTCAAACACATACGAAAATCATCTACGGTTCTTATATTCGAAAACTCACTTGTCCTGTTACACATCCTCGCTGCATCTTATTACTTTAAAAAATTTCATTGCCTTTTGTTGCACTTGTTATAAGTACTAATCACGTAATTAGACCCAACAACACTGGGGTTGGGTCATATTTACCAAATTGGTAACTACTTCGTGTGCAAGCTTCATATGACGTATTGTACCATCACAGCCAATTATCTAAAGTTATATAATGCAATTTGTCATTGAGTCACATCAGCCTTTACGATTGGTGAAATATTTGTGTTTATTGCATACAACACCAATCCTCTTAGAATTTTGCATAATCCAATCGGACCTATAACTGTACGTCCTCAATTAGTAGTAAATAGAAGGTGAAACTGAATGGTGTAAAGTTTAGTATGAAGAAAGATTTCAAATGCCGACAATCAGGGGTGGGCACTTTACATGTAAAAAATGTTATTTACATTTTTATGTAAATAAAATACACTCCTGGACAAAATTAACGCATTTTTTGTAATAAAAAAAATCCCGCTGGACAATTTCAGTGGAACTGGTATCAAATGATCCCAAATTTACAATTTTCTCAAAAGAGGTACAAATGTGGCGTTATGGAATGTTAGCGGCTATTTTTCATTGCAAAATGTTAAAATGTGTCGAACTATTTTTTTTTTAAATTTTTAAAAGCGGTTTATAAACATTAAAACTAGCTTTATTACAATTTAATTTGATTAATTTAATAATGAGTATTTTCCCCGTTCCCTTATTACAGCTTCCATCCTTCTGGGCATACTAAGTAGAATGCTTTGTATTTTTTCTTGCGGAATGAGATTCCACTCTTCTTGCGCTGCAACTCTCAGCTCTGCTGTCGAATCTCGTGCAGGATTTCTAGCTCTAATACGGCGTTTTAGAATGTCCCACACGTGTTCAATCGGATTAAGATCAGGACTCATTGGTGGCCACTTAAATGCACGAATGCCAATATCTTGGAGATATTGTCGTACCGTTGCAGCAACGTAAACTGGAGCGTTATCATGCATTAACACAAAACTGTCATAATCTATGAAGCCCACATATGGCGAAACGTGATCGCCAAGAATGTTCCGAGCATACCAGTCTGCATTTATCCTCAAACCAATCTCCACCAGCTGCGTATGGCTGTCCCAACTAATTCCACCCCAAAACATTATTGAACCTCCACCAAAGCTTACAGTTTGCACCATGTTACACGGTGTGTAGCATTCTCCAACTCTTCTGTATGCAAGATTACGTCCATCTGGTTTCCATAATTGGATTCTGGTCTCATCTGAAAAGAGAACAGTGGCCCATTGATCAGTTCCCCAATTTGCATGAGTATGATCAAATTCTAAACGGCTGAATTTGTGGCGGGGAAGAAGCCGTGGAACTTTTACGGGCCGTTTTGCAGTAAGGTTCACTTCTTTTAATCTTCGTCTAACTGTTCTGACACTAATATTCACTTGACGCGCACTAAGTAACTCATTTTTGAGTTGAGTAGAAGTTCGCTATCGATCTCGTAACGAATTCATTTTTAAAAATCGATCGTCATGCTCGGTTGTGCACTTTTTACGTCCTTGTCCGGGCTTTCTTTTATACTATAAGGTCTCACGATACCGCTTAAGTATTCGTGTGAAACCGAAGACTGATTAATTCCTAATTTTCGTGCGATTTGTACTTGTGTATAATCTTCCTGATACAATGTGACCACTTTAACCGCCTCCAGCTCTTGAACGGGTGCCATATTACAATGGATTTTATATTAGGTGTTTGCTTTAGAACACATTTACAAGAGCGAGTGGTACTGCACTTAAAAATAATTGATCTATGTAATGGAACAAAAGCCAATCGTTGTGTTGGATTTCAAACACAATGCACTTCTGATTAAGCATTTTTGAAAAATTTAATTGATTGGCTTGCAGTAAACTTTATTCAAGGTGGTTTCTGATAAAAATATAAATGTGCTATCATTTGACACTAGTAGTATTAAAATTGACCAGCGGGATTTTTTTTTATTACAAAAAAAAAATATGCGTTTATTTTGTCCGCGAGTGTATGTAAAAAACGTGAAAACTCTGAAAAATAACTGGAAAAAGTGTATAAATGTATAAGGGGTATACGCATTATAAATATCAATCAAACCATTCATTTAGACGGATCTATCATAATTAGACTTTTAGTTATCTACAAATTCTAGGCAAAGTTCATTTATGTATCTACACTGCCATCTGTGTTCAAATTTAAAATACAGATATTACCAATGTTAATACATACGTTTTTTTTTCAAAACGATATCAAATTTTTTGACATATTATTAATTTGATTTTGTTTTATTTGTAACGTTAAATAGTCAATTTTTACAATAATTAAATTATTATTTATTAGTTATTGAATTATATAATAGATAACGCCCTTGTCATGAAAAAGTCGTTATTTACAATACGTAATGTAAAAAATAACTTGTGTAATTTACATTTAAATTACATGTAAATAACCGTGTAAACTACATCGTGTAATTTACGCGCCCAACACTGCCGACAATACTTGAAGAAGTAATCAATAAGAACAGTCGATCGATAAGAATCTTTTGAACTAACAATACTTGAATGAAATCGGAGACTATTGTGAACTACGCAGGCAGTGGCGTAACGAAGATTGTTTTGCCATTCGTTATTCTCCACATAATTTTTGACCGGCACCTTAATATGAGGCCGAGCGTTATCGTGGTGGAAAATGATTGACTCATATTTGGTCGGATAGTGGATCACACCTAGCTGGTCCCACCATATGCACAGCATGGTTAAGAACACAACCAGGCCGGTTTCGCCTTTCTTGATTTACGTTTTTTTGCACTTGCGATTATCGTTATGGATCCATCTTTCATCGCCAGTGACAATACGATGCAAAAACGACTTTTTTGTGGCACTCAAGCAGAATTTCGGACATGCAAAATCGTCATTTCCACGAAATTGATTCTTCTCCAATGAACTTCTTCTTGCGTTTGACACGAATCTTGATCGAGTAATGCCCCCAATTCTTCATCTTAAATTTTTTTCGGCTGACCAGGACGCTCTTTGTCCTTGATGTCAAAATCACTACTTTCAAAGCGACTAAACCATTCAAAGCACTGTGTTTTTGTAAGAACAGTTACCATACAAATCCACGAGCAAACGATGACTTGCAGCTGCAGTTTGGTTTGCGAAAAAGTGACTCAACAAAACTGCCCGCAAATGCTGTTTTTATGCAAATTTGATTAATTTGAGTTGAAATCGATTGGATGTGCACAATCAAAACAAAAACTTTTAACTGATTTTGACAGGTATTGACTTGGGCGTTCAAAAGACATATACGAGGGCGTTCAAAAGACTACGATAACGCAATAACAATTAACACATCTAGTATCAAATTCCGGTTTTTATTATTAGAACTTCAGCTAATTCATGAAACAATTCTTCATGACGAGAATAAAGACCTTGGGACCGCGTTCCGCGTTGCGGAGGGCTCTGCATGTTTGCAGCCCCCTCCCCCCGCAGTGCTGGGTTTGCGCCCTTGTAGTTATGCCACTGACTACAGGTAGAGCTTCTGACCTTCACAGGCTATATATTATTACCATGTATTGGGTCCTGTTTTTGGAAAGTCATGTCTCCAATTGGATTCCACCTTATTGCAACCATCATCCGATCTGTTGTATTATCATAAGTTATGTTTGGTATACCTGTATAATTTTCTTTTTCATTTAATTAAATTGTTAATTATTGAGCTTAACCAATTACGAATATTAATGAAAATGCTATATCCATCCACATCCATTTATTATAAAGTGTTATGGTGCATGCACGTTGCACATGCAATAATATTTATTATTTATTTCGTTTTTAAAGTCTTTAAAGTCCGTTGAAGCTTTCTCTTTCGTTTCTCCACTTTAATTATGATAAAAAAATGACAATAAATTACTCGTAATTACGATTTTATTATAGTTCGGAGGTGTATGTGCACATATCATTATCACTTGTTGCGCCCAACATATTTATGTAGTTTAATGCTGGATGTCATTATGAACGGTATCGATCCACTCTGCATAAAGTGTTTTCTAATAAGAGGTTTCATTTTGAATAGCCAGCGTTTTGGGCAAATGACAATTTTAAAGCTGACATATGACTAGTAATCTAACGCAATTTCTAAAATAGTGTGCGTCGCTCAAGAACGACTGAGAATATTGCTGCTGCAGCCCGCACTGTTCAAGAAAACCCAGGTTTGGCGATTCCCCGTCAAACGACAGACTTTAATCTTAACGCTTTTGAAGATCAGTTAACATAAGAACACAAGCCGATCGATCACCGTATTCGTCGTATCTTCGCTAATTGGGTCATTTTAAACTCCAACTCGTAAATTTGAAAAAGTGATGAGTTACAATTTCGATGAAGGTAAAGAACTTACCAGGGTACGAGAACTTTAGCTGAGAATGAATTAAAACGTTTGAATGTCTAATTATAATTGTTTAATTCAATCTCAGCTAAAGTTCTCCTATACCTAAGTATTCTTGCTTGTCTTAGCTAATGCATCAAATACAACTCTGGATTTAGCTGTGGTACTGGTGGTTTTATGCTCCGCGTGATGAGGAAAATAATATTCGTTGTTATATTCTTTACTCTCAATCATATGTCCTCTATTGTGGTTTCCTTCTCTACACTCCCGATACTGTTTGAATTTGTACTGTGTAACTTCCGTCCGTATTTCGACCGTTATTCTGATGATACTGTTTTTGACTTAGAACTCCTTTCTCTGTCGTCAGCTTCTTGGGTTGCATCTTCTCTACTTCCCAGAATTTCTTTAATTGGTCATCGATGTTCGTTAAGGTAACCAATGACTTGATCCTGGAAAGTTTATGGTTGAAGGTATTTTCAAATATAATCCATCCTTGGCTAGTTCTTTCTCTTGGGCGATCCTTTATTTCATTAAACAACCTGGTTCATCACAATGTTTGGATAAAAATCGGCACCCAATAAGATGTCGATTTTGTTTGGTTGATTATAATTCACGTCGGTCTATATTAAGTTGTTTAAGTGACTCCATCGTATACTGTCAAAATGTTGGTCAGGCAGTGGTCTTGTTGCATTTGAGAACTCTAAAGCTTCTATTTCCATTGAGTTATTCGATTTTTGTTGTTGTTTTTCGGTCGGTACTTTAACCAATGCTGTGGTCAATAATGTGCTTACTGGTCATACTGGTTTACTAGATGGTTCGTTATCTTTAACTGAACTTCCGTTTCACTTTTAGGAGTGTCATCGATCTTCGTGATACGAATCGTGCGTTGTGGTGGATTGCTGGTATACAATAAAGTGTTGTGACGTTCCATACAAACTAAACAACTTCCATACAAAATAATTTCATTCAAATGGCTGCCTCGGCTGGCCATGCAGTAGCCTTCACGATCGGTCCAATTTCTAAGCACATTATCGATTGTGTGCAGCTGTATTTCACCAATGGCTTCACGAATATTGTCCTTTAAAGCGTCAATTGTCTCTGGCTTGTCGGTGTAACACTTATCTTTGAGGGCACCCCACAAATAATAGTCCAACGGTGTCAAATCGCAGCTCCGAGGTGGCCAAACGACATCAGATCTGCGGCTGATAATGCGATCTTCAAAAACAGGGCGCAAAACATCGAGTGTAGCTTCAGCTGTGTGGCACGTAGCGCCGTCCTGTTGAATTCAAATGTTGCCAATATCCTCCTCTTCAATTTTTGTGAACAAAAATTCGTTCAACATGGCCCGATAACGATCGCCATTGACTGTAACGGCCACTCCTTGCTCTTTTTCGAAGAAAAATGACCCAATTATGCCTCTGGACCAAAATCCGCACCAAACAGTGACTCGTTTTGGATGTACCGGCTTTTCAATGTATGCGTGCGTGTTTTCCGTGCCCCAAATGCGACAATTTTGCTTGTCTACATATCCGCCAAGATCAAAATGAGCTTCATCCGAAAAGATATTTTTTTGCAAAATCGGCATCTTCTGTAAGTCGATCGTAGGCCCACTCAGCGAAGCGAAAAGGCATTGGATGGTCAGTTGGCCTCAATTCCTGAACCAATTGGACTTTGTATGGCGACATACCAAGGTCTTTATGCAAAATTAGTCTCAATGATGTCTCCGAAATGTTCAATTGTTGAGAACGACGGTGAATTGATGTTGATGGCGCATCACGCACACTTTCTGCCACAGTATCAATATTCTCGGGTGTACGCACTGTTTTTAGCTTTTCACGCTTTGGTTTATCGATGAGGATGCCAGTTTTTTCACTTTTTCCACAAGATAACGAACATACGGAGCTGACGGTGCTTCTCTTCTTCCAAAATCCGTAAGCAATTTTCGCACACATTCTGCAACATAACCAAGATTTTCAAAGTAATGTCGCAATATTTCCCAGCGTTGTTCAAGCGTATACACAACCATATTCGTTCAGCGGAAGGATAAAACTAATTATCTGTCTAATCAGACATGAGCTAAGTGTTACCATTCACGAGATAAGCACTAGTTGAAAAAAAAACTTTAGCTGGCGGACCCTCTAGAATATGAACAGAAATGGTGGTTCTTCTATCAAACACATGTTGCACAGTCGTTCTTGAGCGATGAATTTGGAACGGTCCAAAGTGGACTGTTGTTGGAAATTAATACTGTCATTTAATGCATGCTTCTTTTTGCACAATACACAGTTCTATCTACTTTGTGTTCGACATGTGTTGACCCTTGCTGTCTGTGGAGCAGGTTCTATGGTTTGGAATCGCCGTTCTAGGAATTTGAGAAATCGACATCTCGAATAGTTTGGGTTTATCATTATCCAATATTGGAATTATAATGTAATTCCCAGACAACGTCAGTATTCCTAAGTTAATGTCATGTAGACTCTCGGTCAGTAAATAGTGCAATGATTTAATCGAAGTTGCTGGGCAAATCGCGTTCACATATGGTTGGACGCCATTTGTCTTTTATTTTGGGATCGTCTTACCAACAGTTGTCACGCGTCTCTATAGTTATCACCAGTAACTTCACGGTGGCTTATTAGTCTGCCCGCACTCCCGAGTATCGTAGTTTTAAGTTGGTGCATTTTTATCGTTTCACTTATTTAGTCGTTCTCATGAATAATCCTTCTAAATGGGTCATGAAACGATGCCCATTTTAAGGGATCTCCATGAAAAGGTGGAATTTTAATCAGCCTCATTTTGACTTCGTGTTTCTTTGATTTGGGTTTATTCAGAATGTTGGAAATTCAGAATCTCAGTATCTCAAATTTGTTGATCAATGTTGAGTAATAAACCTCGCTAAAGTTCGTCATGCAGTTCCTCGATTTTTGCGACTCTAGCCTTCAGCTTCGAATAATTGTGCAACCTCTATCATCAATCTACAGCACAGAAGAATTTTAACGTCTTGATCTTAATATTTGAGTGCTTGATCGCTATTTTGCATTGTCGAATTGTCTCCATTGTTGATATGTGAAGTTTCGTTTTCGTTCGACATGCTTGCCATGTTATAGTTGGCTGCTGTGGTGGAAATGACTTATTTATTCAGTGACTCAGTTAATTATTCAGTGACTGTGGCCTTGTTGTTTTTGGTTTTGTGGATAGATAATCGTCATCATTTACCGGCATATTTAATACTGCTTTCAACTTCTCGTTTATCTGGTGTTGATAGTTTGAGTAGAACGTCTCAAACGATTTACGTTCCTCCCAATATTTGTATGAGACGTATTTTCATCAAAGTATTTATCACTCATCTCAGTATCGGTCAGGATGAGTTCTTCCCAGATGGCTTTAATTTGGTTGAGTTTTTTCGGCAGGTAATCCATGGATTTCCTGCTGTCGCCATCTTTAGGGTAATCATCTTCAGTAGTTAGGCCCACTCCTCGGAGGCTATACGGTAATAAGCAGAACTTATTGGGATGGTGATGTGATTGGACCTTGCTTTTTCGAAAATGAGGCTGGAGCAACTGTCACGGTGAATGGATTGCGTTACCGACCTATTATTACTGTGGACGATGTTTATTTGCAGCAAGACATTTATTTACAGCCACACAAGCCATGAAGCCACGATACCCTCGCAATTAGGCAAGACAAGTTTCCTGACCGTGTTATTTTTCAAGAGGTGATCACAATAGGCCATCGAGATCTTGTTTTTTAACACCTTTAGATTTTGTTCCTTGGGACCACGTGAAAGATGAGGTTTACGCAATGCAGCAGTTCATACCACAAATGTGCGAACTGATCTTGGAAAAATTCATGAAAAAGATATGGTACTGCAAGCGTAGCCATGGCGGCTTTTCGGGTGATATCGTTTTTCTTTCTCTTTACAATGAAATAGGCATTCATTGATTTCTCTTAAAAACAACTCTTATTGGAAAACCCTTTATATACGTACTAGTTTCGTTACTCATATATGAAAGCATTGATGCTTTCAATGTACCCACTTTTGAATCATGGGTTTTGTACACAAACCATTATAAAGTAGACTATACACATGGAGAAAACTAACGAGTTCAACATGTTCGTCTACAGCACACATCGTATTTGTCAAACTGCTCGGGGCTACAAATGAATTAAAAATTCTTTTATCTTCCGTTTCATGAGTTTTTCATCAAATTTTTATTTTTATTTTATCAATTTTTTATCTCACAGCGTGGGAGGAAAATGTGGTATTTTTAACTGTTAAACGTGGGTTGATCGATATTTTCCGATATGTTGTTACACCAAAAACCAGTATTGGTACATATTTGAATTGGGAGGCTTGGAAACTTTCTTGAAATCTCGATAGTACCGAATTGCACTCTCTTCGCTGATATGAGTATTTTGCCATCGTTAAAAATGTCGGGAAGTGAAGATCGTGGTTTATGATGTGAATGTCTCGACCCTGTATTGAATTTTATGATCAAAAACAAATCTACAACAGTTATGCCTGCAGGTTATTTATAGACGACTCATTCCACTGATTTCTAGTTGCCGTAGTGACCTACATCTGACTATCGATCATGTTGACAAAATGGAAAGACAGCGGAGTAGTTCCGATACCCAAAAGAGATCGGGACTGGAATATAGCAATAAACGAAAGGTAGGATGGAAGACCTGCTTTTGGCTTCCGACGAAACCACTCTGCAAGTGAATGTGTAAAAAAGTTTATGTGGGAAGTGCGAAAGGAAAAGAAGTATTGAGTATTGTGTGGAAGAGGTTACAGGTCGGAGGGTGTGGTTAAAGTTGGTCTACCGCAAAGCAGTAAAATTTCACCAATGCTGTTCAACCTGTATATATGAGCTCGATTCAAAGGATTAACGCAGAAGACAAAATTCTCCTACAGTTTGCAGATGACTTTGTATTTTAGGGCAAAAGTAAAACCATCGGCCTGAATCGAACTCAGGAATGTGTAAATCAGATAACGTGAGTAAATCTAAATGGGGAGCTGACTCCAGTGTAACCGATATAATGCGAAAAGCGCTTGTGTCCTCCAAAGTTTCGTATGAGTAAAGCGTATATGGTAATGGATCATAAGAGAGGATTTGAAAAATTATTGTAAGTTGAGAAGGCATGAGTCAGAGTTGTATTGGGAGCGATAATTAGACCCCAATGCATACTATGTGGTCTGAAATGGGTAACTTAAATTGGAATGCTGAGTGGAGGAGAATAATTCTATTCTCTGACTCCCTAAATGGAATAGAGTTAATAAAAGAAAGAGGCAGAATGAGTTTAGACAAAAGAGCAAGGTAAAAGGAAAGAAGTAATTTGAATGAAATAGTGAGGCTTTGAGTAAACCTGTTTTCAGGGAGAACAAAGGTGAGAGAGACTGGAATGATTCGAACAATGGCTGGTGGAGATTAAATCATTGTAATTGGAAGGAATGCCATGATAAACTTCAATTGAGTGATAATAATCTATGTGAACGTTGTTTGGTTATGGAGAACATTGAAAATTTGGTTCGATGTCCTCACAAGTGGAAGGAATCTGATTGAACTTTTTCGAATGGTTAATAATGTGTATAAGGTTGTATATGAGTTTATAAAAGAGTGTGACATAACGGTATGAAAGTGCATCACTACGTATAAGGAGAGTTAATGATAAAACAGTGTAAAAGAAAAATATAAATAAAACTTGGCCATATGACTCCTACCCTTAGAGATTGTGCCTAATAATTAAAAAAAAACAATTGTATTAATTTACATAATTACATTCATATATTTTATTGCTATGCAATCTGTTTTGGGGCTCAAGGCACTCCCAACTCTTTCGCGGTTCGTTATTTACGCCCTTACCTTACGCTTTGCAGCCAAATCGAGGACGTACCGATATAGGTCCAATGTATCTTACCATCTGCACATTGCATAACTCCATGCCAACCTATAGTATTGACATGGAAGATGGGTCGGCTCATGGACTCTGCACTCCAACAGGGGGTCATAGACGTCATTCACACCACCGATCGTAATCAAGTGGTGAAAAATTTCTTTTGCATCCTGCCCCTATCGGGATTTGAACCCGGTACCTCCCACTCCAACTGCCGCAGATTTAACCACTGCGCCATCTGGGTGCTGATGTTCCATTCTTAATTGTATATAGGTGTTTTCCTGAGGTAACTATCGCTAAGAACTGAAAGCATCTCTCTGACTAGCACTAGTCTAAGGTCGTTATATGCACTCTCAATGTTTTCAAAGATTCCCATATGAGCTCAGTGATTTTCAATCAAACGCACCAGCCCTTATATTGCCCTTATAGCCCTTACATTTTTACCAGGCTTACGTCCATCCAAGGGGTGTATATGGCATTACATTGTTTATCCTTTATGTATACCGAATTGATTTCTCCACTTCTGGAAAGTGACCTCATATTTTCAGGAAATCATGTTGCTCTAGATGTTGTACCAAGTAAAACCTAGTCATCGACTGTGTGTCTCTAGGCTAAATGTGAAATTATAGACTGATTTGGATTTTTTCATCACTGTCGATTTGTAACGAATTATGTAGTGGGCGATAAGAGCCAAGGTGTCAAAAGTGATGTTCCTGACAAGCTTAAAACTCAAGTTATACTTATTTGATAGGTGCTTCAATTCCATTTTATCGGGTATTGGCATCTCGTTAAACAAATTGAGAATTAGAATCGAAGAATTGGAGCTATTACTCTAGCACTGTACTTCTATCACAGTGTTTTTCACTATCAAAGGTAGAGTTATGAAGGTAGAACTGTTTGGGGCTAGAACTGTTTATATTATGTCAAGACCCGAATATTCGTATCATACAAAATTTCTAATTATTAAATTTGCCCTGTCGAGTAAGTTGTGGTCTTCTTTATACTATACATTGATAGTTGGAAAGTCAAAAACAGTTTTGTTTTCAGATCTTGTCAAACAGACTTCCTTGAGGATGAGACGTCAAACTAGTCCTTGTAAATCCATCCATGCATAATTTTGAAGTCCTGTTCAGATTTTATAGCGTCTCTAAAACAGAAGTCTTAAGAATTAAAATTATTTCTAACATAATGTTAGAGATGAACTGCCCTTCTTATTTATAAAAACCATTTTATTCTGAATGCACGCCTGTAACAACAGAGGTTTAATTTTATGTATTGCGCTATAATTACACAAACAAAAAATTTAATTATTTTTCAACCTGCAAACCGCGAATACAACATGTTTAATGTGCATAAACATTCTTAACAGCATTTTTAAGATTCTGTAGAAGTTGTTATGTAGCGAAAATAGCTAAATAGGTCAAAACAAGTATTAGTAATGTAGAAAGATGTAAATTCTTCATCTTTTGTTTCCTTATGTATCAATACGACTTGCTGGTCTATTTAATATAAGATTATCACTGTTTGTCTTTTTTCCCATCCACACATCTTGCAGTTGTAAACAGAAAACGGTTATTAATTTCCACTTGATTGGTTTATCGTGAAAACTTTACTGCTTCGAACTTTCGGCAGTTCTCAGCACAATACTAACCTATGAATGCAAATGAGAAAAATTTGAAGCTGGAGGGTACGGTACCGGGCTTTTATATCGATAGTGGCGAGTGCAATAGGATTATGATCCACTGTGTCTAGGTAGATAGGATGCAGCATACTACAACACTGTACAAAACATACCTGAAAAGTTGGATTTAAAGGATCAGTTGGGTTTCGTTGTTAGTAGTAGGCGATAAATATGCTCTGTTAGGTGTACTCCAATACGTTGAAGATGGTTAAAAAAGTACTCTAATGTGTTATCATTTTGATGCACCAACATATACCGATGACTATAGTGGGTTTATTATATTGATTATCATTATTATTTATTATCAGTCACTCAGGCCCGATTAGCCCATTCTGACATCCTTTCCCAGATGTACCCTTTCAGTCTCGAAATCGGGTTGTTCTTAATGAAGTCCAAGATATCTGGTATCCTCAAGGTCGTCAGTTGATCCTCAAATAGGAATTGACATCCAAAACAGTGCAATCTATGGGAAGAGTATGAAGAACAGGTGCACAAGAGGTGCACAACAGTTTCTTCTTCTCCTCCCCCACACTGTTCACCGTTTGGGATATTGCAAATTTTCATTCGGAACATATGATTATTCAGGGAGCAATGCCCCGTGAGAATGCCCAGCAAGATCCTCAAAGTACGTCTACCATAATTCAAAAAAGGCTTTGGGGTAGTCGACATGAGATGAGGTTTTCCCATCGCTTCTGGTGCAGATCACGATATCTTTCTTAAGAGACAATCGTGTGGTCGCGTCTAAACGTCTGGATTGAAGACCCCATGATTTACCAAATGCCTGATTGTATTGCAAGTAAATGTCTCATGCAATTATTGCATTTTTCTTCTATGTGTTTTTGTCAAGTAATCTTCCGATGTAACCAGATCCCTGATACTTAGGAAGAGAGAGAACTAGGAAAACCCTGATCGCTACACCAGGCTTTAACTGTGTTAGCGATTAATATGTGTTTGCACGTGTTGCATGTTAATCGCTATTTGCAAGTTTAGTTGGACTAGGAGTGAGTTGACTACAAGACAACACAAGAGCGGTGACAGAACTCATTGTGAGGACATCCCGTTCGGGCCGTAACCGTCGTCGTATCATTGCCATAAGTCTGCAGTCGTTCTCCTTGACCTACGCTAGCACTAAACCACCGAACAAGTGTGTTCTCTATGTCATATCTTTAATGCAAAGTGTGGTCGATTTGATGATATGTGATGTTGTATCGTTTGGGTTGATATTTAGGCACTACCATAACAGCTATAGGAATATTGAATTGAATCATATCATTTTGACTAGGTAAACTAAAGATCTGGAAACAGTGACCGTAATCCACAAGCATCCACAAATATTGACAAGAGAAAGATGCACTCAATTCGGCATCGACCTACGTTTAATTCGAACTTTGGTGAAATACCTTAAAGGTTTTCTTATAACGTGGCAACCAATAGCTAATTGCTGACTGCTGATCGTCAAGTGAGGTTAACTTACTCAAACTGAGAATCGACTTAAGGAAATAAACTAAAGAATAAACTAATGAATTACGAGGACGTACTTTATGAGGACGTTGGCGAGATCACAATAACCATAACTGGTGAGAGCTACAGATACATATTGCACAATTTTTTGCCACAAGTTGTTGAATTGAATCTTGAGGATGGTTTCAGTAGGATGAAGTTAACGCTTACACAGCTCGGATAACGATGGTTTGATTTTCCATTCTGGTGATTTGAATTTGCTGGGTAAATCACCCCATATTTGAGTAAGCTTGTTATTTGACTGATATCAGTTTTTCACCTTAATCTTAATCTGTTCTTGGGCTGAAATTACTCTTTGAAGGTCCTATCTAACATTTTTGCTTGCCAAATTGGGGACTAGGCAATTCTGGTCTTTATGACAAAACGAGAAAGCAAAGTCACGTGTAAGTGTTTGAAGCGTTGCTTTCTATGGCTGATAATGATCGGAGTAATACTTTATTATTGACTATTGGACTGAGATCTATGATAATTCAGCCCTAACCGTGTTTCAACTGAAACCTTACGAACCATTTATTCGGATTGGTGCACATTGTAGGTGGACAGTCCACAATCGCTTTTTATGTTATCCAGTGCAAGTTAATTCTTGGTCAACGGCAAGAATCACTTAACTCTCTTAACTATTAAGCTACAACCATTAATCAAATGGCTCAGTGGTTAAAATTTAGTCAATATTGAAAAGAGCCAGATGCGGACGAGAGCCCCAATATAGATTGTAGTACACAATTGTTTTTTATGTGGCATTTCAATCAGCGAGTACCTTGTATAGCTTTATCATCTGATTGGTGATAATTTAGAACAACGATAAAATGTTGAGTGTTTTTATAAAAAACTTGATTTGATGGATTGTTCTCTCTATGAGCAGCCCTTACTTATCTTATAATCCTGAAAAATTGGGCTACAGTGGTTTCAATCCAGATCAAATATTGTATATGATGAAATGACGACTAAGTCAACGTTAACTCATACATAACAGTGTTAACAAAAGCTCAAAATATCTTGTCGGATACACCTATATAGCTTACAATATTCGGATTATAATAAGAATGTAGAGGTGCACTCTGTTGAAGAGTAACTATAGCATTGAAACTCATGATCACATCTTGCTACAAAAATGTTATATGTTTGTCAACATCAGTTTTTATTGTTATTTCGGTTGACATTTTGAGCTATTATTTACAGGACGGCATCGTAAACCAAGCGGATAGCTTAAGTCGTGTCAACTAGCTTAAGCATTATAAATTACCCACTCTGTATAATAATTGCAGTACTCCTAATCCAAATCTTGTCAAAATGTGAAATTCGTCTTATATGTATATTACAAATAACCTACTATATCTCTCATACATCATACATATATGTATGTATCGTTGCTCTCAAAATTCTGGCACACACAACCAACACATAAAACATTAATGCTTTCAACATCAATCATTTTTATGTTTATCTGTATTCGGATATGTAAATTTATCAAAACAAAAATTACTTTCTCTAATCATAATTATAATCTAATTTCACATTATATATGATTATATAGATTAATTCACATAATTGGTCTCGTAGATATAAATATATACGTTAATTGGATCAACGATACAGAACATTGAATCAATAATTATTTTGTTTTTAATTTTTTGATGTTTATTGTGTATCAATACTTCTGCTGAATCTTACATTTTGCCACACGATGCACAATATATATATATATATATATATATATATATATATATATATATATATATATATATATATATATATATATATATATATATATATATATATATATATATATATATATATATATATATATATATATATAGATATATATATTTATATATATATATATATATATATATATATATATATATATATATATATATATATATATATATATATATATATATAAATAGAGAGAGAGAGAGAGAGAGGTTTTCAATACGAGACATCAATGAATGTTTAAAGAGGAAGATATGTCATTAACATTTGAAAACGATATCAGCCAAATGACCGCCACGACTACGCTATAATCTTTTCCTGAAATTTTTCTCGACAACTTCACGAATTCCATCTTTAACGTCTTGAATCGATTGTGGATATAGACCTTATCTTTCACGTGGACCTAAAGAAAAAAGGAGTTAAATCAAAAGATCTCGGTGGCCAATTCTGAGCTCCTCTTCGAGAAAAAACGCGGTCAGGAAACTTTTCTTGCAAAATTGCGATTCTTTGGTTGCTTGTGTGTCACATAACTCCGTCTTGCTGAAAATAAACGTCGTTAACATCAATATCTACCAATTCCGCCCATAAAAATCATTAATCGTTTGGTAGCACAATCCGTATATAAGTTGCACTAGGCTCATTTTCGAAAAAACAAGGTTCAATCACACCGCCAGCCCAAAAATCGCACTCAGTAATCCGTTGAGGATGGAATGACTTTTTAACAATCATTCTTGCATTTTCTGTGCCACAAATGCGAGCAATTGCTTATTAAATTAACGTATAGCCTCCAGCTACTTTTGTCACAAAATGGGGCTCATCAGCGAAAATACGACGTTTATGGTGATCGACCGACTTGTGTTCTTATGGTAACTGAACTTCAAAACCATTAAGATTTAATTCCTTATGCAAAATACGGAGTAATGTCGTTTGTGGAATGTCTATAATTCCAATGATCAACAAAAAATCGACAAACCTGGATTGCACTGTCGCGATATTCTCAGTTGTTGTTGAGCGACGCATACGGTTTCGATTCTTCTCATCCCAATAGCTCAGATTTTTCCACCAGTTTTACTAATGCCGGCCTCGATGCTTCAGGACGCCCAAAAAGTCGTTTAATTTGACGACTAAATGTCTCATACTGAAAAACCACACGTAGCTGAAATAAGCAACACTCTCATTTTCTCAAATACGAGTCTCTGCTGGACAAGAACCGATGTAGAGGAAGCAAATATATTTGCTAAATAACTTAGCGAAGTGTTTAAACCTAACGAGTATATTAGAAATTAGGATATTTAATTGAATTCTGTAGATACTTCTGAAAGTATGCCAATCAAATCCAAGTTTCACAATATCAAAAAACGATCAAGGGCAACCTCGACATAAAAAGCATCCGGCCATGATCTGATAAGTGGTAAAATGTGTCAATGAAAAAAGGTCACTATACAGAAATCTGAAAAACCTTAATTATTATAATGATCCCGAAACCTGGCTAAGATTAAACAAAAGTTAACTCATATCGGCCAATCATCTTATTACCAAACTTTCGCAAAACTGTTCGAAAAAATGCTTTTCCAAAAACTTTAACCAATCCTGAACGAGAAAAAAATCATTCCGAATCATCAATTTTGGATTAAGAGAAGAACACGGATCCAGTTCATAGTGTCGTATCTGAAATCAGAAACTCCCTTGAACAAAAAAGTACTGCTCTGCAGCATTTCTAAATATATGGAGCCCAAGCTTTTGATAAGGTATATATGGCATAATGGACTCCCACGTACAATTAGAGCACAATTAGCGATAAGGTTCTGTAAAATTATTGGCTCAATCGGAAAATTATATAATATGCATTCCGGAGTACCTCAAAGTAGTGTTCTGGGCCCAGTGTTGTACTTGATATATGCAACAGACTTACCAACATTGAATTGCGTGAAAGTCTCGACATACCCGCGGATGATTCTCTATTCAAAATCCCGCCATAGTAATCAAAATTCATTTTGACAGAACATTTAAATAAAATCTAAAAATAGAGAATTAAGGCCAATGAGATCCTGTCCACCTGTGAGGTTTAATAAAATCATTCTGCCAGAACACAAAAGTGTTAAATATCTTGGACTACATTAAGATAGAACACTTACGTGGAAAAAACACATTGAACCTAAACGTCAACAAATTAAATTATGATACGCCAAACTACATCTAGACTGTAAACTCTTGCTGAACAAAATGACACTTAAGCCCATCTGAACATATGGTATTCAGCTATGGGGCTCCGCATGTTGCAAACATAGTAAAACTGAAAATAATGAAGTCACGAATACTTTGAACAATGGTTAACTATAATCGAAACGGTAACCAACACAATTCAACAGTCCAACGATTTCGCCATACAGGAAACTTTTAAATAGGCTAGAAAATGGATTCTCTGGATCTAGATAGGCAATTCAGAAATTACCGAGTGCATTTTAATATTAAGAACTTACATAGGTTAGGTTAGGTCGAGTGATTGCTACAGCACATTTAGACCGGCGACGGTCAGTTGTGATACCACTCGATCTTCCTCGTCTTTTACCCTTATGAAAACCAGTTACGTAGCTTGATACGTTGAGCACCTGACAATTTTTGAGATCAGAAGGGCAGTCCATTAAGAATTTACCCAAATATTCAAGTCTTTTGTGTTTCAAAGCCGGCATGAGCATAGCAGGTAGACTACCGTCTCTTCCTCCTCTTCGTCCATACAGCTTCTGCAATAGTCATTAGCTTCTAGATCGAGCCTCCTAGCATGTTCTCCAAGTAGACACTGTCCTGTGATTAACCCCACAATTTTTGACAGGGAGATCAGTGTCTTTAAGCGTTTCAAGTCCAGCTTTGGCCAAACTTGCCTTGCTTCCCTGTATGAGATGGTGTTCGTCCACCTTTCATTCACTGAGGCTACTGCCTCATTTTTATGCAAAGTCTTTAGTACTTTGCTCTTTCTGGGAGCAGTTGAAGAGTTGTACCATGCCTCGCTAGTTCGTCCGCCCAGCTTTTTCTCATGACGTCCGAGTGGCCTATGTAAGACCCAGGCTATCTGAATGTTGAAATGCTCACTCATCTCATTCAGAGACAAGAGGGCAACTCATCGTCACTATAGAAGTCAGTGAAACAGATGTGATGTGTATCCACATAGTGAACTGTGACATATTTTCACCTTTTTTGTTGTGAATCTTATCAATTTCAATGCGTCGTTGAAGAGTGTATCGTACCAGTAATTGCGTAGTTTTTGCTTGTCAAACGTCAAGGGATGACAGCAACCAATTTGACAACTGCCCTAATAGCAGACTATTCAAAATGAAACCTCTTATTGGAAAACCGTTTTATAAAGAACAAAAGAAGAAAGTCTGTAACTGGTGTACCATAACCGCAACGATATGTAGTTAGCGTTAAAGAAAGTATTTATAACGATTTAAATTTCCAATTAAAGGTTCACGATCAATAAATCTTATAATTGAATTCATGACTTATATGTTATTAATAATAAGAAGTCATAAAAATAATATAAGAATTAAATAGAGAAAAAGCATAACAAAAGCGCTTTTATGTTCGTTTGATACCATGCTGATGAGTTTTTTTTATATACCTACATACATAATATATCTGTTATGATTTTAACACTCAAGATGCTGTAACTGTAAACAGTATGGAAATCGTCACGTACCAGTTTGCCATTAATTTTATTTCATTATAATTAATCGTACTTTTATAGCTCTTCTGCCAGAATGGTGTCAATTTCGCTCCGTCTTAATTGGATTTTTGCTTTATGCAAGGTAAATTAAGGGACACAATTATGATTGATGGAATTTTTGAAAACTCGACGTTAATTAATGGAAATTTATGTTATGGGATATATATAGAGGTAACCATGTCGATGATTGATTTTCTTGTGCAGAACGGTGTACGATAAATAAGATCTGTGTAGGTTTGACCTCAATTGTATGGTTCATGAACCGCAGTTTAGAAAAACTTTTATCAAATCTGATGTCTGCATGTTTTAAACTAGTACTGTATGTATCAACACTATTATTTGTAGCTTATCACGATTTGAGCAAGTTAAAGCTGTAAAACACACTTCCTAGAACAGGATACTTAAAGTAACATATCTGCTTTCGAAGTAAGTATGTACTTCAGTTTACTGTCCATAACAGAAAAATTAGTACCTCATCAAACCTTGAGAATTCATCTGTCCAAATTTGGTTCAAAAGAATAATACAATTCCACGTCTAGAAACGGTGTTTTCATTACTCTCACTTAATGGCAGCATATCAATCCAAGATTATTTTTTATACACTCAGAATTTCAACATTTGAAAACCAAGTTGGACCAACAAACAACTTAGCTTTATGTCGCCATTGACAATCGTAGGTACGTTTTGAAAGTTCTTAAAATAGGAAATGAGAGAAATTATTACCTTTTCCATCTGTCTCTGGATTGAATTTAAAAGTGCATGATTCTATTTTCCACGTTTTATAGCATAGCATACCGCCTCCTCCGAAGATAATCTGTGCCTCTTTCTAACCATTATTTTATTACTTGAGCACGATAGACAACCACTTTTCCCTGACAACGATGGAATGCATAATTTATTCTTCTCTCTTTCCTTCATATTGTGTGTTTTTATAAGAGCTTTGCAACATTTGCATCTTAATTAGGCACCATTTCAACCAGTATCGTGTGCTGCTTCGTTTAATATGATTCCATTTTTGAATGGAGCTTTAATTTATGGCTTCTACTGTAGAAGGTGAACTATTGACTTTCAAGCATGAGGCTCCTGTCAACTTTACACTTCCGCCGTATATCAAAAATATGGTTCCTAGGGTTGAAAGTAAAATCTATCGTCTATCTCATGAATTTTTGTTGGCATCAATTTCCATTATGAAACTTGACCTCATCATGATCCTATTAGTTTAGAGAATTTACTAGCCCTAGCTCCTTCAATTACTTCTATAATTTGCTTAACAATACGCAAATATCCCAAATTATTCCGTCAAAGTACGTTTCTTGATATATATCGGCTTCTATAATCTTTGAAATTATTTCCGTACACCCCTCCTGTGAATCGTGTTAGTTTTTAATGATTCTCATCTGAACTATCAGTTCTAATACATGGTTCATCCAAATGTTTCTCGTTTTTATTTTATCTTCCTATACGTTAATCCGTTACGAGCTATATATCAAAGAACTCCCAGTTTGCTCCATGTGAGCCTTGAAGTAGATCGTTCAATGATTTCTATATTACAAGAAGAGCTCATTGCTTATTTATGTCCACAACGAGCCATCATAGTTTTATTGAAATATACGTCCAATTGGCTTGTAATTTTACCTGTGTATAAATAGCTCAGCTCACACACATCGATCGCAATAAGCTAGAATGCAACATTCAACTCCAACCAATTTTTTAAATTCACTTTCGAGGTCTGGATACGAAACATTACTTCGTTCTGCCCTTGACTTCAAATGAGAGTATATATGCAGCTTCTATATTCGACTGCCAAGGAACTCGATTCACCTCTAGGTTTCAAAGACACGATACAATGCTCATGGATAGTGTTTTCTTTTCGACCGTGATTTTGATTTCAACCTGATGTGTAACGATCTACACTGATAATGTAGCCGGCCATTTCATATACTCTCATTGTTCAAAATCGCGAAATTACAGATGTTCTAAGCGACGAGATGTATTTTATAGCAAAAACATCGACGAGAATTATAATTATGTATGAAACGCACGATCGATCATACTCCCCTGACTGTTCTGTGCAGGGCAAATTAGTCTTGGGTTTCTCTCAACAAGAGTTCTTTAAACGTTCATTTTTTAAGATTAGAACTGAACATCAATGTGTACCTAATTATAGTAAACTTGTTATCTAATCTAAAAATAGTAGCAATGTTGATATCAACGAACCAATTGGGAGTGTCTACATAAAAATTAAAGAAGGCGGAAATAATTCCAGAACTCAATGCCACTAGAGGCCCACGGTTCAACACACATACATATACAGATTAAAAACACCCAATCTTTATTGATGAATCGTACCACCCGGGAATCAAACCAGAGACCCCCGAATGGCACAGCAAGTACGCTATCTTCTCTGCCACGAGAGCGACAAAGCGTGTCTTTATACTATGCCAATTTTTTTTCTAATTTCCAGCTCAATGACCTACTTGGCTGCTCAAAGCCTTGCACTTGCCACGCACTTTAATGGAGCTATCTTTCTTCATTTTAACTGACCATCGAAGAATGACTGATTACCTTATGTCTGTCTATAACATGTTCCCAATTGCTGTTGTCAATCATCGACGTTACGGTAATATTGAAAATGTTTTCGTAACTTCGATGATTGACAAATGCCATCAAAATTGCAATGATTTGTCTTGTTCAGTTCGAAAAACCAAACTTCTTTAATCCTGGGTATACATACCATGTGCTGGATGCCTTTTAAATGCTTGAGATTATGAATTACAGACTCCTAAGTGAAATTTGTTGTGATGACTTTACAGTCGTCGAAGACGTGAGTCTAGTGATCTATGTTTATTTCCCATATGATCCGGAACATCATCCTCCTACGCCAGAGTTTATCAAAGCTTTAGAGTACACACATCGTTATGATATCCCAATGACGTCTGACCTCGGCATCACGAATGTGGTCAATAGACCTAACTTTTTGACATTCCGAAGTCAAGAAATAATTGATACTACTCTTGCCTCACGCATTGTCTTAGTGGAAGTGTTTCATCATGTATGGTCTTACATAGATGACGTTACTCTCTCGGACGATCACTACATCTCCTTTTCTCTAACCACCAATGAGCCTGGATCTTTCCTAAAATTTGAAATACCAGGTCCAGACGGGATATGCTCTGGTTGCAAGGACTGAAAATTATAGACCACCTTGTACATATCTTCCGAGTTATTTTGACCCTGCAATACATTCTAAGATCACGGAGAAAAGTCAGGATTCGAAAGATGGAAAGCCTAGATATGATCAGGTAAAAAGCTTTGGACATATCAGCTTGGCGCCTTTTCTACTTAAATGCTTATAGCGATTGGTTGATAGATATTTAAAGCACTACTAGCAAATCCGATACATTCCAACAACACGCATTCCACTCGATGATTTAGCGCCATGCTTAGGTCAAGGCGATTAACATAGTAGTAGCCCGGTGTACTGACCATACGGTATATCAATCAAGCCAAGGAAAACTGAGATGGTTGTTTTGACTAGATGAAGGTCTTTAAAAACATTAGGCCTCATACGATCCCTCTCTCTCTCTCTCTCTCTCTCTTTTCTCTTTCTGGACATTCAAACAGGCATTTGGTAATTTGGTAAATCATGGGTCTGAAACCCAGACGCGTCTATAGGCCATACGGTTGGTGATCAGACCCATAATCTCGTTTGCTGCATCTATTTGGTGACCTAAAACAATTAGGTTGGAGTAAGACCTCTAAATAGCCTTCTAAAACTTGTTTGTCTAGCCATTGTAGGACACCACACCTACTGCAGGTGTGAGATTGATGTGAAATCACGTATGGGGCTATAATAGCCCATATTACCCTTCTGGTGACGATATGATGATCATTACTGACGAATCAGTATGCTGTAATCTTCCCTCTTGGTAGGCACGCAACTGTTTTTCAAGCGAAAATTGCAGGAATTTTAAACAGCACTCTTTGCAAAGGAGTGCAGAGTTCGTCGTTTTTGCATTGTTTCTGAGAGCCAGGCTCTAAGGGCGATTGGTTCCAATACTGTTTCATCGAAATTTGTTTTAAAGACTTTTAATTTTAGATAATAGCCTAAAATCGAAGCTGATTAAAGTTGGACTTCACAGGATACTGCAGTCACATTTGTATCAAAAGAAATGTATTGGCTTATAAATTGGCCCTTTTGGGTGCGGCATTCACTTTTTTAAAACCTTAGCTCGCTCTTTTAAACGAGGAATTGACTTTGAGACTACACTGATTTGGATCACAATTACTTCTTTAGGGTCAACTGACGACCTTGACGATTTCGGGAACAAATTTCGGGACTAAGAGTGTACGTCTGGGAAAAGATGTCACATAATGGGCAAATCGATTCTGACTGACTGGGAGGAACCATGTACCATTTAGATATAGATTCCGGTTTTGTAAGATCTAGATTTCTTATTACCAAATAATTAATGATCTTATGTGGATTAAGGTTAGTGTGTTCATTTCTTGGTTTTCGGAACCCGTACAAATGGTTAGAAAACTATTTGCTACCACAATATCGAATCGCGTTCAATATACATGCTCCAGTGAACGTAACAATTACAGATCATAAAAATATACAAACCGCTTAGAAAAAAGAAACTACTTTCAATTATCTGCTCTTCACACCATATTTATGTTCTTAATCTGTTTGAAGTGAAACGAAACTCTAAAGTAAACATCTAAATGTATATCGATCAACCATCGGCTCTAACAAATTGATCATAAAGATGCATAATTTTCAATTTCACCGAAAAAAAAACGAAATATGTTTTTAAGTGAAACTTTTTTGTCTTGTTCTTGTCTTGATCTCAAAACCAAATTACATTTATGTAAAAATAACGAAGATCTTAAATACAGGTATTTATGGTATCAAATCTTGTGCGCATGTTCAACCGTCACACATATAATATCAATAACATAGTTTTGTGTTGTTGTTGGTCTTAAATAAATCTATTTACGATTTAAGGTGTTATTGAAAGTTCAAAAAGTGTATTTATGTTTAACTGTGTGTGTGTGTGTGTGTCGTTAATAAACAATTTTATTACTCTTTAGTGTCTTGATTGCAAATTTCTCTTAAATATGGTGTGGCGGCTATAGAAAAACTACTTTTTGTACTCGTTTGTATGTGAACCGTAGTTTTGTGAGTCATGATGGTTATTGAGATGGAGGTGTGATGCCAAACTTCCTAATATGTGCAGTTTATTATTTCAATTCTTCTTCTTGTAGTTTTTATTTCGGCATCATCTTAACCTAATAGAATGGGAATAGCGCAAATTTGCAGGTTAAACTTTCATTAATTGGAAAGAATTGCCAAATATAGGAATAAATTTGGTCCAAGTCGGTCAGTCACAAATCTAGGATTTTCACCAAATATACTGGCTACGCTGAACTCATCACCACAGTAGAGTCTTGGTTGTCGTTTCACACATTAACTCTACAAGTCATTCGGTCCTGATCGTATTCCTCAAATTGGTATCAAATGTTGTTGTAAATTCTTGTCAAAGCCATTATATCATGTTTGTTCCATCAATCTATGTCTTCTGTCACTCACTATCCCCTCCGACTGAAAAATTACAGGCGAACATCTCGTGCGAAACATCTCTTCCATTATCATGAAGGCATTTGATCGCGTTTGGCATTTGACACACAAGTTTAATGTTCAAACTGTGGGTAGTCTTCCATCACAGAAATCCACACTTTTACTCCGATTATTTGTCTAATTTTCATTCATCCTTTCAATGCACATTACTCTTATCCCGATGCCAGTTTACTGTCCACCTCGTACTTTTTAACTTAGTATCGCGAAACGACGTTTCACATAAAAAATTGCTATGAAGACTTGCTTCAAACCTCGATTAAGTTCTTCAATGAGAGTGAAGTTAACAGCACGATCTCAACAAATTTCAATCCTGCGTTGTTGTGGCCTGATCGATGAAAATTTACCAGACACAGATAAAGCCAAGATTGGAGTATAATTTTTCAAAACCGTATCCGACAACACTCTATCGAGTTCAAAGCTGGTGCATCTTTAATCATTGGAAATGCAGATGTATCCTCTAATCTTAATTCTGTGTGAGTTACAAATATTTGCATGTTCGATTCTCATGAACCTTACGAATTTATGTCGGGTTTGTCATGTCTCGCACCTTTAAACTAGTCACAGATGACATACAAGTTGCAGAGATTTGAGCTTAATATTAAAAGTACGAAATTTGAGGATTAAACACCTTTATTCTTTTTATTTCTGTTAAGTCTTCTCCATTTCTAATACATTTTTGGGAAACTTCTAGAGATCTTAAAATAACCTGAAAAGTTGGAGGATGTCTATTTACTTCGTAACTCTTCGAAGTTAGTTGGTAATGCACCGTAGCTACAAGGATATATAACTCTAGATGATGACTATGATCACCATCATACCCAAACCAAGTATAAACTCATTTGAGCTATAGTTAGAAGCTTGTTATAATTCGATATCATTCGACTATAATAAGGCCATTGTCTAAAATTTAGTCTTTGAAGGACACCCAAGATACCACCATCAGTAAGATAAATGATGCCATCATTTAACCCAGTCACGGATTCACTTTAACGCACAGTGCGTGCATGGTTTGGAAACTTAATGTGTCTTGTAGTGCACTTCATGTACCATGCCCAGTCATTCGTTAGTTCATTGTGTTACACAAAATAGTTTGCAAGAGCTAATATCGTCAGTGGTGTAAGTCGAACCCATAGAGAACTGCGTAGTTCAAGATGAGTAATCGAAAATGCTTGGAACTGCATCAAAAATAATGTTATCAGTTGAGGAGGTGTATATAGTTTTCCAGTAAATTTTTAAATTTTATAGCAAAAAAATATCAAACAATGATACTGGTTAGCTCAACCACAAAGGTGTCTGTTTGACAGAGCAATCTGAAATACATTCCAGTGAAGCACTACTTGCAAATTTTAATTTGGTCGTACCAAATCCCATATTAACTATTATATAAGCCCCAGATCTGTGAAATCTACTGGTGAACATCTCGCAAAACGCATCTTTTATATAATGGGAAATATCCAGCATGGAATTTAAGAACCATCACGAATGAAACCCTATCAATGGCCAAACGAAACTATGAAATGCTGATTGAAACCTTAAAGTCAAGTTACGGCAAGACAGCACTTGGTTTGTGAACTGCACTGGTTACTGCAGATAATATAGGTGAGTGTGGATATGTATTCATTTCTGAAGGATCCTCGGGTTGTGCTGATAAGGAACAACTTTATCTGAGAGGACATACGAAGTCCGTGAAAATATTAACATTGATATATTACTGATGACAACCGATAAGAAATCGTTTGGCACATAGATCTAATGCAAGCCGTAAAATGCAAAACCTCATCAAAGAAATGATAATTTTGAAAATGTTACCAATTGAATCATATCGAAAAGGGACGCAAGTCAGCGGGGGGATATAGATAGAATATATATTTAACGAAAGAGTATTGTTCACACAAGTTACTCCGAGGCCATGAAATTACCCTCAAAAATACAAATGGAATTCCCCTTGCGAAAAAAACGATGAAAGCTAAAGCTGAATTCATACTTCGATTTCTTCGTTCATTTATTTATTCATTCGTTCGTTCGGTAATTTTGTTTTGACGATTCATACTATGCTAGAGTTTCAGAACGATTCTCAAAACGATTTTGTCAGTAACTCAAATAAATTAATCCCATTCAGTGTGTTTACACTTGATTTCAAGAAATCGATTTCTGTGACATCCAGAAATCAACTATCGTTTACACAACGCATCATAATATCGATATCAAAATAATTGTATCTGTGTGTGTGTAAGTATTTTATTTCTATTTATTTCTCTTCAAAATTCAAAACCAAAGTAAACCATAAAATAACAAAACAATAATGTGTCCTTGAAATTTTATTTTGTTTGTATTTGTGTGTGATATCAGAGAATCACAAAAAGTTGTCGTCGAAAAAAGAAATCATGCCAAGACCGGTTTCGTAGGTAAAAGGGGAGAGGAACGGAAAAACATCGATATCATGATTTCAAGTGTAAACACACGGAATGGCTATGTAATTCGCTTCTTTTTCATTTTGGTGTCATGTTGTCTCATTTACTCAATGTTCGTTCAGACAAAAAGTTAAAGTTAAACTATAGGCAGAACCATCCATGAAATAAAATAAAATAATATTATAAAATATACAATTTTAACGAAAATTGTTATTTTAATTTTTTTTTGACACATGAGCCATGAAAACTAAAAAAAAAAAATATTGTGCGAATGCACAACTAGAAAAGCAGGCGGCTGTTTTTTGTTCGATTTTATTTTCCTTATTTTTTCTGTGAATTTTATCGCACAATTATTTTTTATTAAGTGACAGATAAATTTAACGAAGAACTTTTATTTTTTATGTTCAGCTCGGTCGAAAGTAAGCAAAGCCTATTTATCGCAGTTTTATTTTTTATTATTTCTTATTTTTTCCTAGTTGCCCTTATCTCTTGCGACAAAATGTTCGATTGGCCGAAAAGATTGTTTGAATGAATGAATGAACGAAGAAATTGAAGTATAATTCAGCTTTACAGTACGAGCTTTGAAGTCACCTAAAGATTGAGCTTTTATTGGAAGGAGAAATCTCGAACATCAGCATGGAAGGTATAAGCACGTTCATTTAAGCTATCGGATATAGTAGGAGGGTTTCTATCGGAAGGCAAGCTATCGGATATAGTAGGAGGGTTTCTGGAAAAAGAGCAGCAAATGTTTCATGGTTATTAAAAATGATTCAACGAAGTGATCGAATGCTTGCGCATTTCCAAACCAAGAAACAACATCAGCACTGTGATATTCAGTAGATGTCTTGGCAAATTGAAAATTTCAGTATTGAATTTCCATAAAATTACACGAATTTGTAGCTGACGATTAATCTGTCATTCATCTAAGAACTTCATAGTTATATACTTGCCAGTAACTTTCTATATTCAAATTAAAATTTCAAATTCAGTACTGTCCGTTCCTTACATAATAATCACTCATATCATCGTCTCAATTATGTATGTCACCGTTTTTAGCTATGATCAAGTTATTTACTGACGACATAAAGATAAATGCTTCCGTTTTATTCTTCATCTTATTGCCACTATTATCATTTTTATTTACAGATCAAATTATAACTGTTGTGAATCAATCATTAAACTGACGTATTTACACACATACGTAACACCAGTTTCAATCACACAATACAGATTTTACTGTTCTCAATAACATAGTTGACAAACATCATCTGGTCGCAATCAATACAAGAACAATGCAGGAATATATAAATAAGAAATTTCCGGATATAGACAAGAAAATAAAATTACTGCTATCATCCGGAAGTAGAGATTTGTCATCAAAAGATACATCGATCAACATCAATAATTCCGATCACAAACCAAGCATGCGAAGTCGGAAATCAGTTATACAGGTATGTAATTATTTTAAGTTGTACTTTACAGTAATCAAGTTTTAAAATGACAAGATGAAATAATATTCGTGGAATATGTAGTGGACAGTGATGTAAGAGATTTAACAGTCGGTGTTTTATAATCGATGGTATGTCAAATATGGTTTCTTAGCTTAATAATTTCTTATTGCTTACTAATTATGGATAAACTTTCTGTGAGTGGTTTGAACATGATCTATTTGACCTTGGCCTTACTCTATGTTCAGTGTTTCGGGACGCCTATGAAATACTCAATTCGATTACCGTACGAAGAACCGAAACTATTAAGAGAACATATTTATGCTAAGTGTGATTTTTCATAATGTTTGAGATAATGTTTCTTCATTCATTAGTGAAATATGAGCACTTCTTGATATATTACTTCATTTATTAACTATATGGCACACGTTTTAAAACACTATACATATATTTAGTGCCAAACAAGACAGGTTAACGATATTCTTTAAAATACAGAAAAAGGTTGCAAAGCTGCTTGGGACGATGGCTGGAAATGTCAGTTGTGTGTTTTGAGTCATTTATTTATTAGGCTAGAACTGGATGATCTTCAACAAACTCTCGATAGTCTAAACGCGGAGAACATACAGTCATGGGTATATTGCTCCATAGTAGGGAATGACTTCGGTTATTTTAAAGTTGGATTTCTCATTGAGACACAGATAATGATCTTCCAAAATAAATAATCGTTCTCTAATTGCAACTATTCGTCCGCAACTATTCGCAACTATTCGTCCGCCCAAATTGTTGAAAATTTTGGGCGTACATATTCTTTACATAATGTTCAAATGAAAATAAGACAAAGAAACGCTCGAAGTAATGCGCTTCTGCACGTGTTGCTGAAGACCGCAATTTGTCGATTCCAAGACGTTTTCAATAATTGGGACTCTCTCAAACCACAACCTGGCGAAATTTTGAGAAAGGATTTGAGTTTGCATCCATATAAAATGGTTTTCACTCAAGAACTGAACCCATTGGACCACCGTAAACGTCGTGAGTTTGCTGATATTGCCTTGGAACAACTTGAAAACGATAGCGATTTTTTTAAGAAAATCATCTTCTCCGATGAGGTTCACCTTACAGAGTTTGGTGTGGTTAGAAGCTGGTAACACCGTTACTGTCAATGAAGATCGGTATAGATCGATGATAACCAACTTTTTATATCCGAAATTGTAAGAAGTTGACCATGACAACATTTGGTTGCAACAAGACGAGACTACGTGCCACACAGCAAGTGGAACAATTGAATTATTGCGAGAAATGTTTGGAGATTCGATTATTTCAAGAAATTGTGATATTGGATGGCCTCCAAGAAGTTGTGATTTAACACCATTAGACTATTTCTTGTGGGGTTATTTGAAGTCATTGGTCTTTAGCAATTAACCAAACTCTCTTCAAGTTTTACAAGTCAATGATTATGACTTCCTTGATATTCCATATGTAGCACAATCTCTAATTGACTACTCAGTTATACAGACCGGCAGTCTCGAGTTCGATTCTCACCTTTGCCCAAAATACCATAAAAAGTGATTTTGTATAAAATCTTACGTTGGGTGGAACAACTACAATGTGTACCAATACGAATTTAATTGTTCGTAAAGTCTCATTTGAGATGCGGTTGGTGCCGTTTAAAGCTGTATTCGATATTCGAAGGGATAACTTTATGAAACTGTCTTCATCAACCTTTTACGATTGGTATGGTGAATTGAATGTCCGAAGAATGGAAGGTCGGATTTAATTCGATTTTCAAAAAAGGGAATATTTTGAAAAGTTTACAAGCTACTATGGCTTGGAACATTGAACATCAAAAAATAATGCAAACAAGGTTCACCGAAAAATAATGCCAACGAAAAATTGTCTGCATTGCCTAATAGCCAGTGTTGTGGAATTTCACGTAAAAAATTATTTTATACATAATTTATGTAAATAAACGTAAAAGAAGGTTAAAAATTGTAACATGTAAATATAACATGAAAAGTGTACCGACCAAATGGCGCAGTTGTTAAAACTGCGGCAGTTGGATCGGGAGGTGACTGGGTTCTCCAATCCCGACACAGGCAGTAAAAGAAGTTTTAACCATCTGATACGTTGGGTACTATGAATGAACACATGTTCACCTGTTAGAATGCAGAATGCCATGTCAGTTCTATAGACTGACATGGAGCTATGCCATATGCAGATGGTTTTATGTTAATCGGATCTACCCATAGATAATCGATTTGTCTATATGTAATGGTGTTAATGAGGAGATAAATAAATAAGCAAAGCCTGAACCGACAGACAGAGACAGAAAATATAAAGTGATCCAAAATTTATACCCATTAGACACCAGCACGTACACATTTGCATACCCAGTTTACACCAATTACTAAACAAACTATATAGTCAAAGTTTATAGGCCAATCAATTCTAAGTATGCTAGATTACTCTTTTCGAACTCTTGTGAGGGATCCCTGCATCGTTCGGACCGGTTATCACTGTGACTGAGCAAGGGTATAATTGCTGTAATTTTATTTGATACATAATATCAGGAATTATCAATAAATTTATGAATTGAACAAACACTCGCCGCTATTGCCAGCGGCATATCCAGTAAACCCACGTCCCCAGTGTCGCAGCCACAACCTTGATCGCAATTCATTGCCGAATATGTTCAGACATATATCTAGTAAATATAAACTTGAAAGCGTAAATAGCTTCTTTCCAATCGACCAATCGCTAGTACCCGCTAATGAAGCGCTATAGTAGTTTGGTTCTTACCTTTACTAAGTTAACAGTAGTAAATATAGCAGCGACAAGAACCGAACTAATAGAGGTTCACTAGCGGATGCTACAGGCTGGAAACCGACAAATATTTTTAACGTTTGTGCTGAATTTTAATTTTAGAATACAATAAATAAAATTATCATTCCGAATGGTTGTATATTATAGCAAAACATAAAAGACTCTTATGTGTTCCAGTTTTTATGCATAGATGTCACATATAAATAAATATTTCACTTTTCATATTTTACTTTATAAAAATTTTTGCGTAAACAATGCAATTATTTACATGTAAATAAAGGTGTTATTAATGTAATGTAATTTACGAGCACAACACTGCTAATACAACACTGCTAATAGTGCTATATTGTGCTATATAATTGTGCTATGTGTGACCAAAGATCAACACCAGTTAAGATTTGGAACCGGTGCCACCATACTTCAAAAGAACTAAGAAACCTATGAAAAATGTCTGAATTCACTTAAAATGTGAAATAAACTCACTATGTGTGACGAAAGATCCGTTTAGTTATATACAAAAAGCATGCGTCTCGTATAAGGGTATATCGACGGCAATGTTTGCTGGGTCCTAGCTACATGATAGCAGAGATGATCTTTCTTCTATATTTATGACACTTTGGCATTGTTATCTAGCCTTATTTAACCTATAGTTTTGTTCCATACATTTTAGTAACTTATCATCTCAGTATAACTAGCTCTCTAGGTTTCTTGCACAAACAGCTCTAAAGCTTCTTTACTGGTGACAACCAAACCAGATTAAATAGTTTTGATATATTAGACAATATTTAAGTCCGCGCTACATTATGCCATACAGATATTCCCTTATGACTGAGGTTTTTCAGGATGCATCGAATCAGGGCCTAGGCGTTTTGATGGTACTTTCATGATGGATCTGGCTCATCTTTTGCTAGAACTGCATATAATCCTATTCTAGTGACTTCTGTTTGGTTTCTCCCAGGTTATTTGTCAACATCAAAAGCGACTCTCACTTTTTATTATTGCTGCCTCCTTGGTATTAGTTTTCTCTTGTACGCTATGAATAGATTTAACTGTTTTTTTATCATCTTAGTGGTGTTCAGAAAGAAACGATTGAACTATTTATTATGCTCTATGCTTCCCATATTATGATTCAACCATGTTTATACTATAACAGCTGCTTCGATAACATTATCGTAAATGATAATGCACTGTTGAAAAACTGCAAGCTTAATCTCATAAATTTCTAAGCGTTCGTAAAGATAAAGGACACATAAGTACCATATGATCATTTAAATTTTGGGGTTTCTTAATGCACTAGGGCTGTATGTATTATCACTAGACCCGATGATCGACTGTCACTACTACACAACCATGGGTTTTCCTATCATCGCTATATATTAGTTCTTCCGACAAGATAACTTTTGAAGAATTTCTGTACCAAGTTCAGTTAGTTATCAGTAAACGCAGATGATTAGTTTGGTTAAAAAGTCCAATCTCATTATTTTACTTTGCTGCACTGTCAAGAGTCGTATTCATCATTACCCTGTGGTTGCAATAATTCTCTAAAAATTTACATTTTCCCTCCAAGTATTTCCAAAAATCTACATATATGAACTAAAACATTGTTGGATTCATTTTGAGGTAAAGATTCCAAATATTTCGGCAGATATACTAGTTAAATTTATCTACATACCTTTCTAACAGAACCATTTAGCTAGTTAAAGTATGTGAGCTAATCTGGATGTCCTCATGAATCAAGGAGTTGCTGAAGTTGTTTCAGTCCCGGGTATTGGGCTAAAGAAGGCACTATAGGCTTTGGATTGTTGCAAGTAGCAATTTCAATGTCGGTCATAGTTCAAACCAGACAGCCTCTTTGATTTTTCTATTCAGTCCGTTTATCCCAATTGTCTGCCACTGTATGAGTTTTTAAACTACTTGTAATGTTATATAACGATTTTTAAGAAATAGGAACTTTCTTTCCTGATTCGAATTCTTTTTGTATACTATATCGAGTCAGACACAACGATCATTGCTAACTACATCAACTGTTTCAGGGTTCATCCATGTTCATATGGGACCGTGAGAAAATCAACCCCACTCAACCGTATTATCATCACAAATACGAATTGCCACATAATCCACCACCGAACGAGGTCAATTTTATGGGTGGCTTAGGACAAAAAATCGGAAATCCGAGATCAAAGGTAAGTAATTTATTTTCTATTTTCGTACGAGACAAGATTACATACAACGTCTTATAAGTATCTCAAATAGTTTGAGATACGATTTCATTTCTAAATATAAATTTACAATATCGTTTGTGCAACACAATAAGACATAAATCACTCGACAACAATTGAGATACATCTCAATTGAAGTAAAATAATACGTTACATCCTCTGTAAATAGTTTGAAGATGGTTTTTCTTTTTAACAGATTCATCCAAATCGTTCGACAACAGTACAAAAGCTACTAAGCATGAGAACATCGAATCGTATTTTAAAGACATTTGGAGAACCACTCGAAAATGTACATTGTATGGTGCGTGAGAAGAAAGGTAAATTTTTATTTGTTAATTGCGGTTACCGTGCGACTTTAACACAATTCACTTACATCTTCTAGCTAAATCGACAACACTTAAGTGTATGGATGAGGTTGCCGATGCCATAAATCGTATTAAAATTGCTGATAATTTTGATACACCATCCGCTTCGGAAATATCGTCGTCGGATGAAATACGAATCGATACGAAGAAAATTAAAACGTACGAAAAAACAACGGAAAAACCGAAAGACAACGGAGGCCGAGATGATCATGCCGACGATGAACAAACCGACTATGTATATTACTACGATAAACTGGAGATAAAATCGATGGCTAAACACTTTATGGAAAATGAACTGCGTCGAATGAATTTAATCTATAAATTCGAAAACGAAGAGGAATCGTTTGGAGATTGGGCGCGTACCATGCGTAAAAAGTATAAAGAAAAATTGGACAAATCGAAACAAGACGAAAGCGTCAGCTATGTGCGCCGCAAAAAAGAGGATCCCGATTTTATCCGCAAACAATCGATAATAGTGGGATCGGGTGCGCCCAATAATGGTTATTACAGTGACACCGAAAGTCGACATTCGATCCGAAGACACAAGCGTAATAAAAAATTGGGTGGCTATTTATACGGACCATTCTCTAAAATTCCGTCACCCGATCCATTCACCCAAGACAAAACGAAATTTAACATTCCACTTACCATGATACGACGGTACGAGGCCGAACGCAAAAAGAAAAAAATTCAAAAACGTATATTAAGACGTGCCCGCCTAAGTCATATGAAACTACCGATGCCACCATCGGGCGAATATTCATCCGATGAGAGTGTGGAAAATGTTAAAACTCTAACCTTGTTGCGAACTCCGTATTTTATCATACCAAAAGTTAAAACACAACAAAAACGCAAAGCGGATCGTTTTCGGAACGAGTACCTACATCGAGCCGGATTGAGACGAATCACAATGTTGTTATATGATCGGACGGTGCAGTTGCAGAGAAATGAGAATCGGGTCGAAGATGATCTGGAAAAACATAAGATGCAAAATCGGAAAACGTTGAGAGCGATTGCATCGAAAGTGAGGCGAGCGCTGGCGTTCAAGATAACACCCGTGCGTGAGAAATACTATCGATTTATCGAGGATCAGTATTCGAAACAACGACAACTCTATTTGGATCAGCTACGGGTATGACATTTATTAACATGTTACACATCTATATATGTTCACTTTATGTCTTGACTCTTGACTGAGAGAAGATCTAATTATAACACTTGGTCTAGTGTCTCAATAGTAATTTTATGCAATAAATTTCGGTCAAAATACTGATGGTATTCAGATGATGAAAAACTCGTCTTCATTCCTTGCTCTAGCTGGGGCACATTCCTAGCTCAAAAGGCACTGCGCTATCGTTAATGATAGATTTTGACTGGAACTATCCTGATACTAAAACTGTCGTGATAGAAACATATTCTCGGTATGATACTTAAAAATGTCCTTATAGAAATTTTATTTTGGGATGACATTGAAAAATGTCGCGATATTTACATTTTAGTGTTGCCATCGGTCAACTCAATACCTACAAAACCTACACCCAGCGGTTCTTTGCAATGAGTAACATGTATGATTTCAAACGACCATAGCGAACTACCTTCTACCATTTTTCGGAATAATATATATATGATATTAACTATCCTGATACTAAAACTGTCGTGATAGAAACATATTCTCGAAATAATGTTTAAAAGTGTCGTGAAAGAAATTTTTTTTTCGGAATGACTGTGAAAAATGTCGCGATGTTTATATTGTAGTGTTGCCACGGCTTTTTTGGGGATATTTTCGGGCTTACATATTCACATGAAAGATCAACTTATTAACTACAAAACCTAGACCAAGCAGTCCTTGGTAATGACTATCTAGTACTACTTCAAACGACTGTAACGTACCATTAACTTCAAATATTAATATAAGCGTGATGCAATATTTTCGGGATGATAGGTTTATGACACTAACTATCCTGATACTACAACTGTCGTGATAGAAACATATTTTCGGGAAGATACTTAATAATGTCGTGATAGAAATTTTATTTTTGCGATGACATTGAAAAATGTCGCGATATTTATATTTTAGTGTCGTCATCGCATTTTCTCAGAAAAACTCGGGCTAACTTGGTTTAATGAAAGGTCGAATCATTGCCTACAAAACCTCGACCAAGCGGTTTTTAGTCATGGAAATCTAGTACGACTTCAAACGACCATAACGAACCACCTTCTAACTCTAATACTATCGTGATACAATTTTCTCGAGGTGATAATTTTATGACATTAACTATCCTGATACTTTAAACTGTCGCGATAGAAACATATTCTCGGGATGATAGTTAACAATGTTGCGATAGAAATGATATTTTCGGGATGACATTTAAAATGTGATATTTATGTTTTATTGTTGCCATCGCATTTCCTCGGGATTTTTTTCGGGCTAACTTGGTCACATGAAACATCAAAACATTATCTACAAAATCTAGACCAAGCGGTTCTTGGTAATGACGACTTCAAACGACTATAACGAACCATTACTTTCTAACTTTAATATTATCGAGATTCAATTTTTCGGGATAATTGGTTTATGAGATTAACTATTCTGATACTTTAAACTGTCGCGATAGAAACATATTCTCGGAATGATACATTAAAATGTCGTGATAGAAATGATATTTTCGGGATGAAATTGGAAAATGTCGTGAGTTTAGCGTTACCATCGCATTTACTCTAGATATTTTTCGGGCTAACTTGGTCACATGAAAACTGAACTCATTACCTGAATATCTAGTACGACTTCAAATAACCATAACGAATCATTACCATCGAGGAACTATTTGTTTGTAAATATGGTTTATTTCATTAACTATCCTGATACTAAAACTGTCATGATAGAAACATGAAAGTGTCATGATAGCTATTTTTTCAGGATAATTTTTAAAAATGTCACGATATTAATATTTTAGTGTTTCCATCGCATTTTCTCGGGTTATTTTTCGGGTTAACTTGGTCACATGAAAGCTCAACTTATTCCCTACAAAACCTTTACCAAGCGGTTCTTGGTTGGAAGATCTAGTACGACTTCAAATTACATACCATAACGAACCATTGCCTTCCAACTTTAATACTATCGAGATACTATTTTTTTAAAATATGATTTATTTCATTAACTATCTTGATACTAAAACTGTTATGATAGAAACATGAAAGTGTCGGGATAGCTATTTTTACAGGATGATTTTTAAAAATGACACGATATTTATATTTTAATGTTGCCATCACATTTCCTTGGGTAATTTTTCGGGTTAACTTGGTCACATGAAAGGTCAACTTATTCCCTACAAAACCTTTACCAAGCGGTTCTTGGTTGTGAATATCTAGTACGACGTTAAATTACCATAACAAACCATTACGTTCTTTCTTTAATACTATCGAGATACTATTTTTTGTGAATATGGTTTATTTCATTAACTATCCTGATTCTAAAACTGTCATGATAGAAACATGAAAGTGTCATGATAGCTATTTTTTCAGGATGATTTTTAAAAATGATACGATATTTATATTTTAGTGTTGCCATCGCATTTCCTCGGGTTATTTTTCGGGTTAACTTGGTCACATGAAAGGTCAACTTATTCCCTACAAAACCTTTACCAAGCGGTTCTTGGTTGTGAATATCTAGTACGTCGTTAAATTACCATAACGAACCATTACGTTCTATCTTTAATACTATCGAGATACTATTTTTTTGTGAATATGGTTTAATTCATTAACTATCCTGATACTAAAACTGTCATGATAGAAACATAAAAGGGTCGTGATAGCTATTTTTTCGGGATGAAATTGAAAAATGTCTCGATATTTAGTATTTAGTATTGCCATAGCATTTTCTCGGGATATTTTTCTGGCTTACTTATATAGATGGATTGTATATTTTAGGATTGTAGGTCCGATTAACGTAGACTATCTGTACTTGAAGTAGTTCCATAACGCCAGTTCTACACTCTAATCATAATGGTGCTCAACTAAAGTATGACGATACAAAGAAAACAATGGAACTACAGTAAAAGTTAATAGTCTAATTACTCAACCCATCTAAGACACTATACATGAGTATCCTATAACTAATCATGAAATCAAATTTTCGCTTAGAAATAATGTTCATTCTTACAAAAGTGAAAATCATCTCCTAATCTACTTATTGAAATCGATAATCCTCGTGTTAAGATGAGTGTTGTTGATCTGATACAAAAATAGAAAAATTCGCCATCTCACGTATACACCCACTCGACTAGATTACACCCAAAAAGCTCATTTAATATTCATAAATTGTGCGTAATCATAATAATAGTGAAAAGAAACAACAGTTACGATGAAGAACACTTGTTTGTTATTTCCCCAAAAACAATATTTTCCTTCAATCAATACCGTTCGCTTTAAAGCTTTCGGAGCTTAATAGTTAATTCGATTTTTATGTCATTCTCAATTATGCAGCAGAATTTGGCTAAGCCGTAAAAAAACAAACGACAACAAAACACTCGAACACAGTCTGATCTTCAATATAAATCTCAATTTGTATATTTTTGGTATATTATAGAACTTTTGCTCCTCTCGTCTGTACATACAGATTTTTATTAGAAATTGAGTACGAAAATGGAAAAATTTTGTTGTTTATGGCAGCAGATTTTCAACCCAATTTTATTACACCGCCCGCGCCCTCAAATAAAATCAACATGAAATGAAAAATTATTGATTTCGTATATATACGGCATTGGATGCCACTCGAACCTGGTATGGGAGGGATGTGGGGGGATTTTCGAACAAATCGACATAAAATTCGAAATTATAATGCGGTATATAAAATTTTTTTAGAACAATAAAATACAATAAATTCTATTGACTCTATATACACGGATTCATCGTGGCGCGCTATAAAGCTCGATAGTAAAACAAAGTTACAATACAAATGTACGGTAAATACATAAAAAGCTTTGTTCGGTGATATTGTGAACCATTTATGGATTTGATTTTCTTGGTTGGGACAGTACAGCAACAGTCAGAAATATGGTCTGGCAAACCAATGAAAACTGCACAGGTAAGGAGTTAGTGATCTCAACCGATTTATGAAGATATGATCAGCGCGCTCTTCGAATTTGATCACGATAAGGGGATTGCAAATATCCTGTTGATCTCAACTTAAACCTGTGTTGTACCAGATTATCTTCGTACCATCTACTGAGTAAAGCGTTCGATTCGGAAACATCTATGAATCATTTCGACCACCATTTGTGGTTTTTCACAGCTATTCGTGTACTAATGCTCTAAAACGATAATCTTAGAACTGTTCCTTGGAATTATATACCATACTGTCACCCTTCATCACACTAATCAAGCCTGAGATACGATTCTCACTTTAGATTCACTATAAAAAGAGGCTCAAGGAGAGTGATAGTTGAACAATCGCCAAACAAAATTACACCATCCTCGCAGCTGTGCCAATTACAATTAGTTATCAGAAATTTTACCTCATGTCATTTATTTTGAAAGACTTGTGAGGATTAAGTTTATCCTCTAGTTTACTTACTTTCGACTATAGTACAGCTTTGAGCCGGTGCATAGTTTACCACAATTTTCAAAAATATCTCACTAAACAGTGCTTTAGAGTATCTTATTCTGATATGAGCAACAACCTACTGTCACTCTTGATTTTAAAGAAGCCCAATACAGACCAGTGTCTTGTAGTTTTGTTCATAGTTAGTGGACATAATATAAGTTCGAATTCACGTGAGATAAAATTACGAAAGACGTGGTTCCTCTGAAACAATATAAACCTTTACGGCTAGGCTTGTAGTTTTGCTCATACTTGACGATATCAGTTCGACATCACATGACGCAAAGTCAACATACCGCTAGTTATAGTTTTGGACATGATGTCAGTTCGAAATCACATTAGATCGATCATTACACTCGTGGTTCCTGTGGACCATCAATATAAACCTTATTGAACGTAAGATATATATATATATATATATATATATATATATATATATATATATATATATATATATATATATATATATATGTATGTATATACATATATTTTTTTCCATAGGGAGGGAAACCCTCATGAGCGTTGTGCTGGACTCTTACTGACTAAAATCCCATCATCCGCTTCTCCACACGACCGGGATCACAAAATTTGCATAACTTGAGGCGTTGGATGCCCATGTTCTTATCAATTTATATTGTTGGCTCATGGTATTAATGGTGTTCCAATTTTGCTCCTCAACAGCATCTTAGGGATTATATTTTCCGTTGTCAGCTGACCTACTTTATCAGTAAACTCACGACGCTCTCGTTCACGACGCACGACGCTCTTTATCAGTAAACTCGCGACGTATTGTTCACAGTGGAAAATAGTATGTTCCGGTGTATCTTGTTTATCACAGTAGGAACAACAAGGTCTCTCTTTAAACACATTTTAAAGAAATAGCTGTTAAAACAGCCATGGCCGGTAAGGAATCTGCGTTAACTGGAAGACACCATGCTTACGCTCCACCCACTCTTTAACTTTAGGAATCAGCTGTCTTGTCAACGACGCAGTGTCTGCGTTCTCTCATCGTTTCTGCCATTGTTTCAGCATTTATTGTTTGGCGCCTTCCTTAGGAGTCCCACGGATTACTGTGACTTTATGTTTAGCCATTAACGTCATAGTTGGAATGCTAGATAGTAGGAGGACTGCCTCTTTCGAGATTATCCTATAAGCACTACATACCTCGAGTTCAATAGTTCGTTGAACTTGTTCCAGTTGATCACGGGTCTTTGCAATTTCCAATGCTCGAATCGATACGAGTACCCCATACAATGTGATTGATGTTACTACTGAGGAGAGCAATTTCCTTTTACTTGCGCTCGGTGCACCAGTGCTGGCCATTAATCGAATAAGCCCAGTTGCTGTTCTATTCGCCTTTACCGCCGTTTTTCCAATGTGCTCTTGGAAACTTTTTCGATGGTCCAACCATATACTCCCAAGTACTTAATTTTTGCTGTTGGTACTATTCTTATTTCTCCTATGTTAAATTCCATAGGGGAAAGCATCCGCCTACCTGCCATTACAACTACGGCTTCTACTCGCTCTACAAGTTGTTGTTCATATCTCGCCGATACAATAAGTGCCAGGTCATCGGCATATTCCACTAGCTTGGAGTCCTCGTAATAAAGAATATTCCAGAGGACCTAAACCCGAACCTTATGGTACACCACTCGTAACCACCATCCGAGTAGCTACGCCCGCTGATTCTACAATGATTCCTCGTCCACTCAGATAGCTCTGAAGAACTTTCCTAAGACTAAGGCTCACATGACATTCCTCAAGCTTTTGCTGGATTAACTCCCAAGTTGCGCTATTGAAAGCATTACGAAACATTAGTCAGCTGCTTTATCGACAAACCTTGTGATGCTATAGCATCTACAGTAGAACACCCCGTTCGAAATTTGAACTGCTTCTCTGCAAGTCCACCAGCTCTGTTGACTTCATCTATTAATCTGTGACGCAGTAGGTGCTCATATAGTTTCCCGAAGGTGTCCAACCGGCAAAGTGGTCTATATGACGCAGGCATCCCATCTAGTTTTGTCTAGTTTTTAAGTAACACAAGTCTAGTTACCTTCCAGATGCGTGGAAATTCTCTATTCTTAAAAGCTTGATTTGTAACATCCAAGATTATTTTTGAATGGACGTCAGATGCAATTCTGACCGCTTCTGTTTGGATGCCATCCGGTCCTGCATGTAAAGCTTTCTCCATGCAGTCACTAGTTCTTCCTTAGTGAAAGGTACAAACTCTTATGGCTGTATGGATTTATGGTTTGATCGCTCGTGAAACGGGAAAACCTCCTGAACTATGGTAACGACAGTTTCTGCAGCAACGGTGGGCACCATTCGGCCAAATTTCATGGTTACAATTTTATAAGCATCTCCCCATGGATCCTCTTCTATCCTGCTGCAGAGTTTTTGCCAGCAATTTTTCTTTGATTTCAGTATAGCCGTCCTCATGTTCTTCCTCGTATATTTCAATTCCTGTAGGGGAGATATATCCACTTGACCACGGATATATCCACTTGACCGCGGGTACTGTCATACCTCACATGCCTTCTTAGTCGCATCTACTAGTTGCGCTGGCGTTGTACTACGACATGGATCCAGGTGGCGCTGAATTACACTGCGAAGCTTTCTTGTTGGGATTCTTCTATACGCCAGCTCTTATTTGCAATGTTATTTTGCTCTACTCTTCTATCTGACCTATTTGTAATCACCTCGAACATAATATAGCGATGATCACTAAGGCTTTCATTATCTAGCACTTCCCAGTTCCGAAGCAAAAGAACCATAATTTCCTCTTTCATAGGTTGGTGTCTGCCCTACATTTAAACTATTAAGATTGCAGGAAGCGGCCCAGTCTGCGAGCAATTGTCCTCCTGTTGTCCAGTATTTCACCTCCCCATAATGTCTTGTAGTTTTGCGACTGCGTGTGTTTCGCTATAAGGTTTATCGTAAATGGTCTGTCCTCATATCACACATCATTAACACTTTAGCAAACATTTTCTGAGTGTGTGTATTCGAGTACCATAAACCTTCATATCCAGTCGATTAACTTATTTATTTTCAAAACCATCAATTAATTTCCAGGCATCAAAAGGTCACCAAATGACATTCGAAGAATTTAAACAATTTGAATTAACCGAAGACGATGCCACCAAAGTGGCATCATTGCAACAAACCAACGAAAATGAATCAACTAATAAAGGAAAACAAATTGCGGCAAAAACCACTGTCTCGAATACAGACACACGAGGAAACCACACTAAATCCAAGGACGATAAATTTTCCGAAGCGAAACGTAAAAATTTAAAAATTTTAAAACCCAAATTAATGTTTCGAAAACCGAAAATTTCACGTTCGACAACAACAACAAAGACGGATGATTTAATTGGCCCATTTTATACAGATCCCGAGCTAATGGATAAATTTCGTTCGCCATGGAAATGTGAGTACATTATGATGCTAAAACATAACACTATCCCTCATAAATTATGTTGATTTGTAATTATTTTTTTTCCCCCAACCACCACATGCCACAGTTAAACAAGAATCGAAATTTTATACGAGCTTGATTCGAGGAAGGAATGGAATACGAAATCGTTTACAAGTTAACGCTAATGAATTTGAGGATGAAAAATTGGGCGTTAAAGAAAAATTTTTTCATCGTTTGAGCACCGAATGGGATAATTATTATATTCATGAGCTACGATATCGTCCTCCAGTGAAAAAGTTTTGTTTTAAAACGTAAGTTTCAAAATGACTTTTGGGTATGTAGATATATAACAACCCAAATAACGATATCTTATCGTATGTTTTGTTTGTGTTGTGTGCTATTTGCTAGAACTTTAATTTTTTATTATTAAATCTTCTTTAAGTATCAGAACGATAAAAATTGTATTAAGAAAGTAGAAAAATCGATTAACGAACAACTTTCGGTAATGTAAGCAGTAGTGAGGTGGATGATGTGTTTCTTAATAGCTTTGACTTTGTTTTATATATTTTTATGATAAGCTTTTTCGATTCTCTTAAGTAAACATATTGAAACTTATCTGTAGGCCAATTTGGTTTGTTACGTACTTACATAATACAATATAAATTGCTTTTTTGGCTTTAAAGGGTGATGTTTGTATCTTAACTTAACCGATTGCCAGATGAAAAGAGGTCGAGCATTATTGTAGTTCGGTTGTCGCCGACCAACTTTGCTTTATATAGGACCAAGTTACACTATACAACAGTGCTTTCATTTAATTTTTTGCAGTTGGAAGAACTACATTAATCTCAAGTTCACAGAATATAGATCTTACTACCTCTTAGACGTATATGCACTTGTCCTTGGTAATGTGAATTCCTCATTTTAAACCGTTTTCTTCGTTGAACAGACTAAGCCCAGTGTACATGACCAGAACAAATGCAGATTTATCAACCAAAGTATAGTTGCACCCTCTTTAATAGGATGTTTACAGAATCGACAGTAACCATTTATAAGAAAACATCAGGTGTTCTCATATACTTTTAACAAACAAACCATGTCCTGTAATCACACACCAGTTCAAGCCAGATCAGTCAACAGTTATTAGACATTACGTATTTAATCCATTCTTTAAGGAAAAACCACAGCACTACAGAGTTTTCTCAAGTCGAATGGTCGAGTTCTGAAAAATATATTCTTTGTGTCGCATTAATTTTTTCCAGTCACATTTGTCAGCGTATGAGGAGCGTTCCATATTCCCTTCATGTTGGCCTTTAAAATTTTAAGGTTTTCAGCAAGACATGAAACACCACTTGCAACAGAAAGGCACTGGCCAGTTGTCGAAGTTTCAGGAAGATCGTTTCAAGCGGAAAGTATTGGGTTTGAAATAAGATGGAAAAGAGATCAACCGATTTCGATAAAGGTAATAAAAATGAATAAGCCTATATTTACCCATATTGGAGTATGGTACTTATGAGCTGACTTTAATATCAGTGCTAATGCCACAAGTAAACTGTATTCTCGAAAGAGTTGGACTTAATATAAAACTTACAATATTTGTTAGATTAAAACAACTGGCCATCAGATGGCGTTGAAATTGTACGGTGGTGATCAAATAAAGTTTTTCGATATTTCGGATTCATTCGGATTAGCTCAATACTTCAACGTGTACGTTCAACATCATTGACGAATATCCCTCTTACATTTTAATAGAAAATTCTTATGAACTTTACTCTGCAGTGAAAATTATCTGAAGTAGTAGATGGGATAGGTGCTGATTCGATGGATGGAGGTAATGATGTATGTATATTTAATTTGTTGTGAGTATTGAGGTAATAAGTATTGATATGAGCAATATAACATCGAAGGTGTATATACTAGGTATTGTGCAATTGTAACTGTCAAACCAAAATACTCTCTACGATTCAGTTCGATAAATCACTCCTTGATTACAAACCTAAGTACAATCTTCATCCCTACCAACGTATTTGCAATAAAGGTTGTATGCCATAATCACACCTAACCATGGACGTCATCAGTGTTTCTTCAATATAAATTGGAAATCACATCTTCAAAACATCCATTCTATATGAATAGTGATTTATCATACTATAGAATAGAGATGTTCCCAAAACCATCTGAACTAATCAAGAAGTTCCCAATCCAAAGTATGTTACAAATTTTGAATCTTAAATTTTATGAAATTATTTTAGCGTAAACACTATCCTCCCACACATAAAGAGTTGGTATTACGGCCACAAATCCAATGATTGAGTTCCAGTGTTATTTTTAATCTGATCCTGCTTCATACCTTAGACAAACAAATGGCTGGTATGTTTACAAGGAAATGTTTATGCCCAACGATCATTCTAACCTGCAATACCATTGTATCGTCCTGGATTTATAAGGAACATAAATTACGGCCTGCCTGTTTATAACCTATTTGGTCATTGTATAGTAGACACTCGATCGCAAGTGATGTTGCCACTCATACAAATATTAACTTGAAACAGGTTAAATTTAATTATCAGTCATTTGATGCTTGTGGCCTAACTTTTTCATTGAGGTCAAAATTGATGTTTATACTGTTTGCATTTATAGGCTGCCGTACAGTAAAATTTCCAGATATAGATAGATGCACAGGTCTCGTTTCTAATTTCTCCAAAGATATGTTCTACTAGAATCATGGAGACTTTGGCAGTTTGTACAGATAACATTCGACTTGATCAAAGTTACTTAAAATTAATAAAATCAAAGCAACATAAATTACATAGCAGGAGTATGAAAGCTAAGCAGATATGTTACAGTAAATTAATTAAACCACTAACACCTAAAGAATGTTTACATGTCTATAACAACAAGAATGAGATTTTTGGCTTTTAACAATTGTTTTAGTATTATCAACTTGATTAATGCACTGTAATGGTTTCGGTAAGCAAGAGATTATCTATATACGTTGAATCCGTGGATGTTTGATAACTTACTGAAATAAACTCAATTTGATATCTAGCGAAAAAACATCTTAACCACTACTAGTTGAAGGTGTACAGCATTAAACGTTGTGATTCGGCTAGTAATCAAATAATTACATCCAAATAGCAGTTTTATACTCAATAATTTTAAATGATAGATGCTTGTTAAACCTGTGTCCAAATAGTGAACGAAATAGTTACTGGTAACTAACCATCTACTCTTAAAATGAAAATCATATTGACCAGAACAGTCGTACAATTCATACCTCATCGATTTTCAGCTGCATCTCTTAAACAACGAAGAATCTCAGTATTTTCCGAATAGCTACGAATTTGCAGAATATTCTCTGGAGAATTGTACTTAATCATCAACTTACTTAAAAAAAACTCATCTCCTGGATATTGGACGGATTCTTAAATGGCTAAAGAACTTCCTACAATTTTTGGTTAAATATAATTTCTTAACCATGTTGCAACACTTCTGCCCTATATATTGTCCTTCGAAAGAGTTTAACATTCTTCGCTTTTAATGAAGCTCCATCGTTGTGGTTTTGGGATATAACTAATACAAATAATTTCAATCGGACCTAAGGGATCGATTTTTAGTGGTGAAAGTCAATACTTAAAGTAATATTCTGCCTATTAATATAGGATTTCCTCAAGGACCAGTTTTGGGCCCCTTACTATTTATTATTTACTATCGCAATCTTCACGCAGAAGCATAGTTGCTTTCTCATTTTTTAAGATGCGGTAATTTTGGCTTAACGCTCATTTTTCTGAGTGACAAAAGATTAATTTATCATGAGTTTGGATACAACAGATTTGTGATAAAAATGGATCACGATCGTTACCTTGGTCTCCTGATTGATAATTATTTGGACTAGAAGTGGGCAAAGTTATATAGCCTCTCAAGCTGGGGAAGTTAATGTAAAACTACATTAAAACTCTAAGTTAGGCATCAACATTAAGTTCAACTCACGAATTTGAAGAATTGTGCTCCTTGGCCTATTTTGAAAAGGTTCGATATTCTTCCACTGCGGTAAAATCTTTAATATGCGACTGACTTTTATATTATATGTGGGCGTTGGTGTTTGATGTAACTTTCTTTGCAATTCCAATAGAATTCAGCCCTCATTGTGAATTCATTCCACATAATTTCTCGGAAAAATGTTAATAAGTGACCCTGTAAAATCCGGATATATATAGTCATACCTCGCTTAACCTTGTTAATTGGATTCGTAAAATCACGACGTCATTCTATCTTCTTCAACTTCAATTATTCTTATGTGACTTGAATTGCAGGTTTATTTATTTGTTTGCACAGCTTTCCATAACAATGGATTGCAATTTTGATTCCTCGATTGCCCATGTTTTGTCTCCTTACGTTACGGTCGTGCTCTGAAAAAAAATCTTAAGCTTTATCCATAAAATCCAAAGCATCCTTGAATTTTCCAGACCTAATATCTGTTTGCCCTGTCTGGTCCGAGACATCATTCTCGTTACCTAGGATCGCTTCAGTTAATTCTTCGTTTGTTAATCATTGCGAGTCAATCAAATCTTGAAACCTAACTGCTTCCCTATTGATTCAATTTCTTGTTTCAATGTTGTATCTTCTGTTTGTTCATAATTGTTGTGCATTCTATCCACAACTTCTTCCAACATCCATTTAAGCAGTTTGTTGATACGTCTTTAAAAGCGTCTAAAATTTTATGATCTTTCCAAAACTTTACTATTGATAAACCGGTTACACCTTCTGTCACATGCAACGCATGGAAAAATGTTCGCTTTAAGTAGTAAAGTTGAAACGTAGCTGTTGGTATTTGATCCATTGACTTCAACCGATGTTATCTTGGGTGGGAGAAGACGACCTGAATATTTCCCTTAATGATTCTTAATTATTTGGATTAATATTAACAATGCTCTTTTGGATAATATATTCTCATTGTAAAATACGGCACAAAATACGTTGGCATGAAATATTCCTTGAACCGTTCCAGAAACAAGAATTTGTCACTCCTCTGGCAATTTCTGTTTATCAAAGTTTTATAGATAGTGGCTTTGTGCGCTATAGTCGATTTTTCAGATAGTCGTTTTGTGCTCTGGCTTCAGCTTTAGAAATGTTCTCGACGGCATCTTTTTCAGATGCAGTTTCTGCATCGGCACTCTAGCTGTTTCTCTTATTAACTTAACATTATATGGATTCGTTAAAAAACGACGACGTTACAAGGAAACACCTAGAGAATCCAAAAGCGGTTCCCGAATTCCGGTAAAACCGGTTTCTAGACCAGGTTTTCAAAACCTGGTCTAGAAACCTTTTTTTCATTTTTATTATATTGCATGTTTAACTGCAGATTGTGCATCAGCTATGTGAAAAGTAGGGAAATTATCTGGAATCGATCAGCAACTTTGTTTCGCCCACGGAATTCAGTTGGCCGTTTAAGTGTTCTCCACTCTAAGTGCTACACCTCGAATAATGTTCATGACAATGAGGAAACTAGCGATAGAGACCCAGTTGATCTCGATACAGATGATAAAAACGAATTTATGTTGGAAGAGACAGAAACTGACGAACATAAAAATTTCGATCTCGAACAAAACTTTGGTGTTTCTTTTGATGGCGATGACAGTCAATAATTTCTATTTCTAAAAAATTCATGAACTGGCTCACTGACTACCTTTAATTTTAAAAGTAATTTAAGAAATGTTGTACATAGGTTGTTCGTACTTTCACACGTTCACCAACAAAAAATGATGTGATTCCAAAACAAGGTGGAACAGTCTCGTAATGATGAGAAATATTAGAATTGCTTTCAGAAGTAATATCGATTCTCTTGACTGTTAAGCTAACAGTAGCCTATTAAGAGAATGTTAGCACGATTGCGTCGATAAATCACAATTTTCAATGATGAAAGAATGTGTGGCCATTTTTTAGATTAAGTTTACTTTGCAGGTTTGCACTCTACTACTATTTAACTCTGTTTTTTAAAACCGGTTTTAAAACAGGAATCCGGTTTTCTATTATTTTCAACACCGAAAACCGGTTTTATTACTTTGGTAAAAATTGGATTCCCTAGCCAAACACTGCGACGATATAAGGGGCTATTTGGACGGGGCGTTGTACGAGGTATGACTAAATATATATATATATATATATATATATATATATATATATATATATATATATATATATATATATATATATATATATATATATATATATATATATATATATATATATATATATATATATGTATATATATATATATATATATATATGTATATATATATATATATATATATATATATATATATATATATATATATATATATATATATATATATAATGCTCATTAAATTTGAAATTGTTGTCAACAAGTCAAATTGAAGTCAAGAAAGAGAAAATTCGCCACATTTTACAGTTGTGAATAGTATTTATGGTGCCGATATACTGTAACTGTAACAGCTAATTACGTGCAATTTTGGTTACGTCGATTTCGTTCAGACATTTTAAATGCAAAAGATACACCTCGCATAGGCAGGCCCGTCGTTGAAAATGTCGACAAAATCACAAAAACAATCGAAGTTTATCGACATGTTAGTAGTCGTAGCATCGCCCAGGAGCTAAAGATCGACCATAAAACAGTTTTAAACCATTTGCGCGAAGCTTGATTCAAAAAGAAGCTCAATGTTTGAGTATCACACCAATTAACACCAAAAAACATGATTGATTAAATTTCCGTCTGCGAAGCCTTGGTCAAACGAAATGTAATCGGCCAATTTCTTAATTGGATGGTGACTGGGGATGAGAAATGGGTCAAATACGACAGTATTGTGCGAAAATGATCGTGGTCAAAGCGCGGAGAAGCAGTTCAAATGGTAACCAAACCAAGATTAACGGCCAGGAAGGTTCTATTGTGTATTTGGTGGGACAGGAAGGAAATCTGTTTTTATAATTAGTTGCCTCTGTATAGCCAAACACTAAATTCAATTCTCTACTGTAAACAAAATTGGCCAACAGAAGGGGTGTTGTGTTTCATCAGGACAACGCCAGGCCACACACTTCTGGAGTGACTCGCCAGAAACTCAGGAAGCTTGGTTGGAAAATTTTAATGCCTGACGTCCTGAGTGATAAAAAAGCTGGGATCAAGAGAAGATGGTTAAAATCGATGATTTTCGCCAAGGACCAAGACTTTATGAGGCATTATGAAACTATCTTTAAAATGGCAACAATTATGCAACAAAACACTGCATATTTGACCCAAATGGGACAGTCCACAACATTTTAAATAATATATATATATATATATATATATATATATATATATATATATATATATATATATATATATATATATATATATATATATATATATATATATATATATATTAAATGAATTCAAAAACCTGATAATTCATCCAGAGAGAAAACTACACAAATCCAGGTTAACGAGTATCAGTTATGACTTCTTTCCAAATAACCCCAAGTTGGGTTTTTGTCTTAAGCCAATCATAAAACCTACGCACACCAAAAATATTGTGAATTAACTTTGTTTTATTACTAAGTCTTATATCTCTATAAATTAACAACCCTCCTTGATGTAGCAAACAATTTAAAACCTTTATTAATGATAGCCCCAAGCATCTTAAATATAACTCCCTCCCCGTCAGCATTTTATTTAAGTCTTCTCCAAAAGTTTAATAAAATTTCAATTAAAGCAGTTATTTTGTACCAACTGATACCCTTTTTTTAAGTACCATTTTTTAATAATGAAACAATTTTCTTATTTCATCCCTTATGTAAGACGGTTCCTCCCATACTCTACATACATTGTTTATCCCAATCGGTGATAAATTCATATCTAGTTATCGATTTATTATCCACATCTCATCGTATCGAGACAATTTTTTCGAAGAATTAATAATTTGTAAATGGATGGGGGATGCCAAAATCTAAAGGGAAAATATAAAAACCCACATACCCTATCCATTTTCATTTGAATATGTTTATTATGCAGCAAGACCAAATACCATAAATCATTCCAACAGTTTTATATACAGTTTGTTGTTGTAATTTTCAGCGATACAATATTATTCCGGGAAATTACTCGAAAAAAATTCATTATGTTCTACATCAGGGAGAACCTATTGAGCTTAATACGTAAGCAAAACATCGAGGAACATTTTCTTGACGAATTCGATAAGTTTGTGCAGGTAACTATGTTGCAAGAAGTAGATGCATATATAATTTTAACTATATCTGTCTTTTTCTATCTATACACACACACAGGATTGCGAGAATTTGTTTCGCAACCAGAAATACGAATATAATGAACGGGCGATGAACACAATCGCCGATTTAATCCCAATTCAGGCCCAGACACGCCACCTGGAGTGCGAGAAGCAACGCCTCGAGAGTGATTTGCAGAAAACAAAAGAAAACATTATAAATTTACATGATCATCTTGAATTGAGCATTAAAATGCAAACCTACTATTTTCTGCTGATGAACATCGATTGGCGCAATGAGCACGATTTTATATTCCGTAAGGTGGACGGTTCGCTGAAAACACCTTTCGAAATATTTACAACAAAACCGAACGCATCGGAACATAATTTAGAGTTTGATGCGTTTGAGTATAAAGTCTACTATGAGGAAAATATAGTCCCGAATTTAGATAAAATAAATCCGGTCACACCTGATCCTGTTCTATTCAAGAGGGTGAGAATTATTTAATCCAATAATTAATCATAATAATAATTTATTATATTTTCTTTAGGGGTTAAACTGCTTGAAGACTCGTTCGTTTACGTATTTGTTGCACCACAATAAAACGTTGTGGTTTCATGAGTTTTTGAAGCAGACATACGACAGGGTGTTCGAAAATATTGATGGGTTCTTTAAGAATAAACAGAAGTTGATTGAATTTCAGCAGAAGAAATTGGATTTTGTGGACGAGCGCAACTATTTACTGAACTACGAAGTGAAACAGATTATGAAGAAGCCATTAGAGGAGAGTATTAAGAAGTAAGTGTGATTATATAAAAAAAAACGGTGCAATTCGCTATGACCAACAGAAATTATATTCTCAAATGATCTTCAGATTCACATGAGAGTATAAGCTCATCTGCCTAAAAGACCACATTTCAAATGTTAATATAAATATATATATATGTATATATATATATATATATATATATATATATATATATATATATATATATATATATATATATATATATATATATATATATACATATATATATGTATATATATATATATATATATATATATATACATATTTATATATATATATATATATATATATATATATATATATATATATATATATATATATATATATATATATATATATATATATATAAGGGTCCGCCAAATAACTTTTTTTTTTTGAAAATGCCAAAAAAAAACTACTAAATATTTTCTCAAATTTCTTTTTTATTTAAAAGTAAAATCCTTCCGGTTAATAATGGAAAATAATTTCATTCAAGTGGCTGCCTCGGCTGGCCATGCAGTAGCCCACACGATCGGTCCAATTTTTAAGCACATTATCAATTGTGTGCAGCTGTATTTCACCAATGGCTTCACGAATATTGTCCTTTAAAGCGTCTTGCTTGTCGGCGTTGCACTTATCTTTGAGGGAACCCCACAAATAATAGTCCAACGGTGTCAAATCGCAGCTCCGAGGTGGCCAAACGACATCAGCCTTGCGGCTGATAATGCGATTTTCAAAAACAGGGCGCAAAACATCGAGTGTAGCTTCAGCTGTGTGGCACGTAGCGCCATCCTGTTGAAACCAAATGTTGCCAATATCCTCCTCTTCAATTTTTGTGAACAACAATTCGTTCCTCATGGCCCGATAACGATCGCCATTGACTGTAACGTCCACTCCTTGCTCATTTTCCAAGAAAAATGGCCCAATTATGCCTCTGGATCAAAATCCGCACCAAACAGGGACTCGTTTTGGGTGTATTGGCTTTTCAATGTATGCGTGCGGGTTTTCCGTGCCTCACATGCGACAATTTTGCTTGTTTACATACCCGCCAAGATCAAAATGAGCTTCATCCGAAAGGATGATTTTTTTGGCAAAATCGGCATCTTCTGTAAGTCGATCGCAGGTCCACTCAGCGAAGCGAAAACGCTTTGGATGGTCAGTTGGCCTCAATTTCTGAACCAATTGGACGTTGTATGGCGTCATACCAAGGTCTTTATGCAAAATTCGTCTCAATGATGTCTCCGAAATGTTCATTTGTTGAGAACGACGGTGAATTGATGTTGATGGCGCATCACGCACACTTTGTGCCACAGTATCAATATTCTCGGGTGTACGCACTGTTTGTGGCTTTTCACGCTTTGGTTTATCCATGAGGATGCCAGTTCAAGATAACGAACATACGGAGCTGACAGTGCTTCTCTTCTTCCAAAATCCGTACGCAATTTTCGCACACATTCTGCAACATTACCATGATTTTCAAAGTAATGTCGCAATATATCCCACCGTTGTTCAAGCGTATACACAACCATATTCGTTCAGCGGAAGGATAAAACTAATTATCTGTCAAATCAGACATGAGCTGGTAACACTTAGCTTTTCACGAAATAAGCACTAGTTGAAAAAAAAATTTAGATGGCGGACCCATATATATATATATATATATATATATATATATATATATATATATATATATATATATATATATATATATATATTATATATATATATATATATATATATATATATATATATATATATGTGATTTTAGTTGGGGTAAATTGAACTAGTCCGCAAAATTATATACGATTCTGACCACTGTAAGACTATGATGGAAAACTTTTAACTTTGATCCATCTTGTAAATGAAGACACACAACGGAGAAAAAAAAATCTTGTCAGCAATAATACTTCTTCGGAAATAACAGGCATACTTTTTAGTTGAGCTCATTATTTAATTGTAAAATAAATTGATCATATTTTGATCCTTAACTTCAAACACTTCAAACCTACAGTTGCCTACACCTGTATATTTTGGAGATAGTACATAAACAAGTCGATTAAATGGTACGAAGTTTCCCTTAAATTAAGGAAAAGCAAACTGAATAATTGAGAGACCTGTATCTGTCACTCTCTCCTATTTTACTAGTTTATATAGAGTGAATAAAAATATGATGATACGTCGCGGTTAGTTAAGGTTTGTTGTTGTATCGATAACGTGCAGTTCTGTTATAAATATCTTGCAACTGCGGCTAAGCTGAAACTGTTCCGAGTGTTATTTTATTTGAATGTGTATGGGTTTCGATAACGTTCTAAGAAGACATGTGCGTTCGTCACGTGGTTTTAAATGTAACTTTATAGATACTATCAGCAGTGATTTATTCATCAAAAGAACAGGAGCCTTATAGATCCGATCACTTAACAGAATGGGTGGTCGTAGCACGAGCTAAACCTCTAGCCAAAAATGGCAAAACAATAATTAATGTTAAAATTTTGGAAATCCAATTGTTGGAAAACATTAGTTCTCTTCTCTATTTAGTATAACATTAAGTATCCTCTTCAGATACATATAATATTTTAATATTAGCTAAGTGGTTCTTTACATTTTGACTACTCGACCTATCGAATTTTAGAGTCATTTCATTCTGATATAGTGACCAATAAACTAGCACCGTAAGTAACCCTCATCAGTCATCAGTATCGATAACCGCATTATTTTAGACATTTTCTTCTTTGTGGTGTAAACCTCCCCCTTTCCCAGTTCGGTTTTTGTAATAATGGCTACAGCTTCAGGGTAACAGTTTGAATTGCATAGGCATGGTCGATACATATATCAAGAAACGATATTAAGAGATTACACATCTAACTCTCTTGTATAGTATTGAGTCGATTGACCAATCTATGGCACCATATCTATAGAATAGACTGGTATGATCAAACGGACCTGTATTAAAATATTGTGTCTTGTTTGAACTGGTAAGGGCGCAATATTTGGAAAGCCAAGTCAGTGGTTAACATCTCCAAGACAAATATAAGAACGTTAAGAACGCTTTGAGACAAAACAGATCTACCCAGATTTACTTTTAGAAAAATATTAATTAAACAATTCATAAAGATAAAAGCATAATTTTAAAAGTGGGAAAGCTAAGATAAAAATACCTTTAAATTAAATTCCAAGATTTTAGAAAAACCGCTCAGGTGGCTTAGTGGTTAAAGCTGTGGCAGTTGGAACGGGAGGTACCGAGTTCAAATCCCGATAAGGACAGGATGCAAAAGGGATTTTTCACCATCTGATTACGATCGGTGGTGTTAATGAACATATCTATGACCCCCTATTGGAGTGCGGAACTCATGGGCCGACCCATCTTCCCTGTCAGTACTATAGGCTGGCATGGAGCTATGCAATGCGCAGATGGCTGTACGAAAATCGGATCTATAGCCGTACGTCCTCGATTTGGCCACTAAGGCGTAAAGTAGGACGTAACTAAGAGATGGAAGAGCCCCAAAAAAGATTGCATTATAGTATAAAAAATAAAAAAAAATAAAAAAAATTAGAAAGGCATACAAGAGATTTCTATATTTTTTCTAATAAGCCACAGGTAAAAAGAGCAGCTGCTAGATGAAACTACTAGTATACTGAACAGATATTTACAAATTTCGTTCACATGACTGTTGCAATAAGCTGTATTTATAAACTTTACTACTTAAGTCTTTCGTGGGGCACCAAAAGATATAGGTAATGTGAGTCAAAGACTATCAACATATGCTTTAATCTTAGATTTGGTACTACCTTTGAATCACTGCCTGGAGTTCCTAATTGTTAATTGACGAAATCCATTCATGTTATCGAAAATATACAGGAAAACCTGAAAAATAATTGAGATTGATGGCAGTGGCTAAAATCCAGCTGAATCTCAAATATGTTTCAGGCCAAGAGTTTCCAGTTGAAATTACATATTGTTAGAACCACCGGTCTGACGATTCATCAGTATATATGGTATAGCTCATGACATATATAATCAATTGGACAACAGCAAACTGAGCAAAAAAACTGAATCCAACCTCAAAGTCGTTATAAATCGAATGAGCAGAATAATTCGTTAATGTGATTAGAAATAGTCTAATATTATGAGATGCTGCCATTGATAGAATCCTTTTCGCACAAGATAGATTCCTAAAAGTGGTGATTGCATATCGGACGTCAATCAAATATGAATTCTTTGATTTGCACCAAAATAGGATTCGTCCATCGTGTATAAAATTGAATTACAATCACGGACGAAAATAAAAACTTTTCTTGGCAAGGGTTCAAACACTCAGTATAGAATACTGAGGTTTTGAAAGTACAAGAACTCTGAAAATTTAATTTGTTGGTTTAATAAGAGTTCTTATCAAATTGCAGAATACTTCCAGTCCTTTAATCCAGATTATTAATTATTTTTTATACTAATATACATTTTCAACAAGGGTTTGCCTTGCAGATGCTGGAATCACAACATCTTTTACCGCTAATTCAAAATCAAGCTTTTACATAATCAGATGATATTTATGTAGATTGAATGAACTACTTGAGTCATAAGATCAATATTTAGCTCCCATTGGTCCCAAAATGCATTTACCACGGAATTGTATATTCTTACGTTTTCCCCTAGGAGGGATTCAAACCACTCCACGGTTCGATCACTGGATTGTGAATAATAAAAACCACATGCTGGTTTTTCACTATAACTTTTATTAATAGTCACTACAATTCACTATTACAGTACTTTTATTTCACTGTTACTTTTATTATTTCACTTTTATCACATTTCCCGATTTTAATTTATCGCTATCCAAATTCAGACTGAAGCTCTACGCTTTCTGTTCGCGTTTTTATACTCATTTTGTCCGGTTCTCGGTGATAGTAGAATTTTATATTTATTTATTATTTCGCCTGTATATTGCGATTCATGCTGGTTCCCAATTACAAGCATTTAGTACTTCTATTCAACCAGAGATGTCACCCGCGTTCGTAATACTACCCTCCGCCCAAACCTGTTAGTCCCGAACAGGATCCAATTCCATTCCTCTACAGAGAGCCAACCTTTCCAAATGTTTGGTTTTCATCGGATGCCCTTCTGAATTCGGTAGATTACATCATTGATTTTTGTAATCACCTTGTATGGTCCTTCCCAGCCAGGTTGCGGTTTTGGTGATAAGCCTCTTTTCCGTTGTAAGTTGTGAAGACAGACTGACTGCTCTTTCTTAGATTTCAGGCCTCGGATTTCATATCGAGGTTTCACCCTGTTTTTTGGTAGTCTTATCCTTTCTACCGACTGCTCTTCTTTATTGAGTTTTACAACTCCCAATGTGTCTATAGTAATCTTATCTTCCATTTCACCGCGAATTTCTGTTGAATGTCTCACTATAATTCTTCGAACGATTGGCTCATCGTTATTTAACTGCTTGTAGCTTAAAATCTCCACAGTTTAACGTAGCACGCCGTATGTCCAAAACGAATTTGTTCTTCTTCATGTAGTCCACTCCCAAAATCACCTCATCGACAATATCAGCTACCAAAACTTCATGACAGAAGTCCCTGTTACCAATTCGTATGGCCACTTTCTTCTTTCCCTTGATTTCATCGCTTTCGCCGGTTGCTGTTTGCAGTTTGAATCCTCCAATTGGCTAAAGTTAATTTTCTATTTAATCAGCCCGCACAATCATCCGCATTGCTCCTGTATCTAGTGTTATCATACAAGCTCTTCCAATGATTTCTTCATCTAATGTTAAGCCATCACCACCTCTTGTCAACCGTGGAACGGGGATGGCTGTCATGCCGGATTTTGTTGAATAAGTTAGGTTTTTTCTTTATCGACCTTCTCATTTATTGTTTGCAATATTACAGGACGCTCCTCTTCTGATCCCTTGCAATCTTTCCTTTTCCTCCAATACACTGCTTTCGTTTTATTTTTCAACAATCCCTTGAAATATGACCAGGTTTGTCACATATCCAACATCTAATTCTACCTTTTCCAGACCGAAACTTTATTGGTAGCCAATCATTTCCTTGTTTGTTGTAATTTGATGAGTTACAATTTCCTGGTTCTAATCTGACTCGTCGTATTTTTACCTCTGGTATTATCATATTGTTAACAGTCTCCATCGTTAAAGCACAAGCGATGGTCTCCGCAAATGTTGTTTTTGATGCTAACACAAGCGCTCGTCTTGTTTCTACGTCACGAATATCATCAGTAAGCGCATCAATTTTAATTCTTTCCGTGTATTCGGGCGCCATTTTAAAGTGGGTGAGATGCACCAATCGCTCTATGTCTGCCGCAAACTCTTGAAGTGTTTCTCCGATGCTTTGATAACGACCTTTATGCTCCATTCTGTATCGCTCTCGCTTAGGATCAGCACCATATTGTCGTTTCAGAGCGAGCATGATTCTATCATAGTACCCAAGTTCAGATTCTGGAATGATCTGCAAAATATCTGCCGCACCGCCTTTTAACGCCACTATGAAAGCTGAGACTTGGTCTTCCTTTCACCAATTATTTCTTACTGCTGCCGTTTCAAATTGTAATTTGAAAATGTTGAACGACGTTGTTCCGTCGAATGTCGATGGCTTTAATTTAATTCCGCTGACTGGTTTCAGTATTTGAGTAGCACCGCCATTATTTTTAATGTCTATGATTTCTTATTCAAGTTTCAAAAACCTTTCATCAGCCGCTTTAAATAGTTGCTCCATTTGACATTTAACTGTATCCAATTTGGCATCTAAAGAATTGGACATTAGGCGGAACTTTTCACTCACTTCGGATATAAAATGCCGTTGAATATTTTCTTGTTCTTTCAACCGTTCTAGCACAGTTTCTTGTCCGGTTTTCAAATTTTCTTGGCCGATTTTCAAATTTTCTTGATTGGCCATGATTTGTTGCATCGCTGCCATTAACTGCCCCATATCGAAATTTGTAGGTGCTGAGTAGGTTTATTTATTGTTACTGAGGCAATTGTCGCTCCGGCATTTGTAGCCCCTTCCATCGAATCCTACGCATTAGGTACTTCATTATTAAATTCATACTGGTCTTGATCGATATTCGGTTCCAGCAAAGCTTGTTGTAGCCTCTCTTGTAATTCTACTTTGCCACCCGCTGTAGGAAAACCCCGTACGTTCAGCTCGTTCTTCAGCTCCAAAACTTTCAACTCCAACAGCTTCATGTCTCCTTATTCACAATCCTACCGCTGTCACTAATTGTTACGTTTCCACTAGTAGGGATTCAAACTACTCCACGGTTCGATCACTGGATTGTGAATAATAAAAACCACTTGCTTGTTTTTCACTATAAATTTTATTAATAGTCACTACAATTCACTGTTACAGTTCTTTTATTTCACTGTTACGTTTATTATTTCACTTTTTATCACTTTTCCCGAAACTCTACGCTTTCCGTTCGCGTATTTATACTCATTTTGTCAATTTTTATTTTACCCTCGTCAAATCGAGTCAAAGGACTTCTCGTACTTGGCAGTCCAGCGCTGACGATTTTAACCGGCTTCTTTGTTATGTTCCATTGTACCGCTTCTATAATATGCTAATGGAATCGGTGGAACGCATATTGCACCTATAAATGGCTATTTTCCACCAGCACCGTCAACATCTAAGCGGAAGAAGCCCTTGTTCAACGGTCTGTTGCACATCACGTAAAATCATTGCAAATTAAGAGAAAAGTTGTGTTACATAGACAGATAATTGCACAAGACTATTCAAAGCACTCCAATGCAAAAATGTGAAATTAAAAATAGTGAAGTATTAGTGACATTTTATGACCATAATTATGGTGTAGAAAGCTGCATCGCAAATTCTACAGATTCCTCCCATTGCATTGTGATTCCGATTCCGACGTACTCGATAATTTACAACCGATAACCAAACAATCATTTGGGTCGATAATTTTTTTTTATTACACATAAGATTTCACTTTTATTCTTTCTCACCATTTTTATCTTCCATCAAACTTATCGATCTTATACATATTGCAGTGCAGCATATAATAAAACGATTATGTTTTTCAGCCCAACCATACGACGACTGGCAGCAATTTGTGATGAAATCTATTTGGACATTGTGCCAAAGGAAAAATACGACGATAAAAGTGTATTGGAAAGCATAACGGTAATTGAAAAATTTACAACAATTCAAGAAACAATCATGGTATGTAACATTTTTTTTATAGTTTTAACCTTTCCGATCCGAAATGAAAATCGACGAATATGTTAATTTTTTTTTTTGGTTGGTTTTTTGGTTATAAATTAACTCGACTAAAAACAAAGTGCGATCATCGTTAATTTTATTATGTTAATGTTATGCGGCATTTAAGTCACACAACATAAAATACAATAGGGTTTTTATGTTAAATTTATAAAGAATCGAAAAGAAAAATTTAAATAAATTCAATGTTGTATCATTTTGATCGTTTGATTCACTCGTTAATTACTTTATTCATAGTAAAATTTAATGACGTGTCGTTTATAAAAATCGTGCAATTTGACACATTTGACCGACATTTTGGTTCTATTGAAATATTATAGTTTATGTCATGCTGATCATCAAACCAAAAACAGGTGTATTAGAATTCCGGAAACTTTTGAAAAAATCTCAATTTGAGATTTCAATTCTGGAGCACTTATGGTCATGAGCCGAATCTATTGACGACGTAAGGCTAAGTGGTGTTTATCATGACGTCTCCATCTTTAAGTATAAACGACAATCACCTTTCTCCACTTAAAAGGCATGTCATTGTCTCATCCAAGCAATGGTCGATTTACATGAGTTTATTGCTCATCTCAAACCTCCGGGGTTTAAACAAATTTTCCTGGAAGACTTTGTAGCCTATATTATGAGGATCTCATAAAATAGACCACTATAGTTTGACTGGCTCGGTGTCACTGAACAGACTGTAGTCCGAAGAGATATTTCTTAGTTTTCTCCTAACTTTACGTAAAGCTTCTCTTTCTGAAGGTACTCTATTACACTCCTGGACAAAATTAACGCATATTTTTTTTTGTAATAAATTCAAAAAAATTATCATAATCGCGTACATATTAGTTGTATACGTTGGGAATTGTATTCGAATTGGAAAAAAGCAAAAAAGAAAAACGTTAATATGGGGTAATTTCGTCTAAATGGTCGTAATCAACCATCTTGAGTTCGTAACATATTGCCACCGCTACTATTAGTCTGAATCGTATCGTATCAAAAATTTGGCTCCGTTCATACTGTTGTAAATGGTTAAATACTTTCCGGTGACTTGGAGCCATCGCCACCATATAGACAACACTTCTCCTATAGCAGGATTTAAAACAAAACCTGGGGAGTAGAACAGGACGTCCAGAAATTAGGGGATTAAGCCATTAGTTGGACAACTGTATCAAGCTATAGCGAAATCATATACAAATTGGTGACATGGACAAAAGACCATCAGGCTCAAAAGACTGACATGTGCAGCAGGCTGACCTTTAGATATCTAAATATGTATTTTTGATTTGAGAACCGTGGATTCACGGGAACAAAATTGATGGATTCCATCCAGGGACCACAGGCTCTCAATTAGTTAATGATACCTGCTCGAGGCATTTTTCTCTTGGAATGCCTATCTGCGTCTGACCATAAGATCCTCTATAGGCAAGAAGTAAGGAGTCTTTAACCAGCGATTTACCTTAAATAAAAGAATTCAAGAAACACTGTTTGGGAACTTAATAGACTCTATCTCAACCAGTCACTTCTATCATCAATAATGAAAATCAGAAAGATCGGAGGAATGGAAAGGACAATTGACGCTTGAAGAAGTAACCCTCAAAGAGCTTTGATACCATGGGAGACCAAGGAACTGGGCAGACTAAGAAGATTTCTAAACAAAACAAAACAAAATATTGGGACTTAAAAAGTCTTCAAAAAGAGAGTTCGAGAAATGTATCAAAAGTGAAAAAACGTCGAAATGGAGAACTTTATGTGATGAAGTGGACGGCGACCGCTTAACTCAAGAGAGTTCTCTGTGGTAATATGCAGATCACCATCGGAACTCTGGCTAAACCACATGGAACTCAGACGAGTACAAATCAGGAAGCATTAGAGGTTCTAATAAACACTTATTTTCCCGTAAGTGAAAATTGTAATATAGCAGATGGGAATCATCTCCTACATTAACAACCAATTTTCAGAAATTGAAACTTGGTGGCAAACATGATGACAAAGGAGAGCATCTGATGGAGACAAGATATTTCCGAGTCTCTTTCAGGAAGGACTGAAAATTGTTCTAGATCATCTAAATGCACATATCTTCAGAACCAGTTTTGTCCTGGGATAAATTCCAAGAGCTTGGTGAAAAGTTAGGTTAGTGTTCATCCCGAAAGATGGAAAGCCTAGATATGAACAGACATGCACTTTAAGAAAATTCGAAACATTCCAAATACCACACATACTAGAATGGTAAGTCTTTTGAAATAGGACCCCATTAAGAGGTTGAACGGATGTTAAAATCGCTGAAATACAAGAAATTTTCCTTGGCAGTGTTTCTGAAAATCGAAGAAGCATTTGGCAACGCTCCTTCAGTGCGGTACTCTTTTTAGTTGAAAGACATTGCTTGGATGGAGATCTCACCAGTTCGGTGTGTGTGACACGGTTTAGTGACATGCTTAGCTCAAAGAGAATTACTGCTGACTTAGGTATAGGGATACGATGACGGTGATCGCCCGAAGAGTATGTCCTTATAGGGTGGAGTTCTGTCTCCGTACATGTGGTGTCTTGTGGTTAACTCACTTCGTCACATTAAACGGCAAGGTGTTTTACTGATAGGGTTGTGCCGATGACATCACCATAATACTGGTAGAAAAATATACGGATGTACCATGCAAATAACGCACTACACCAGGCAGCAACTATTAACATAGTTGCTGCCTGGTGTAGTGAACAGGATCTTTCAGTCAATCCTAGGAAAACTCCAAGGCCAAAAATTGGGACTTATCCTGCTCTCTTCGAAAGATCTATATATAGAAAGGTAATGCAATAAATCATGTAATATTTACTGGAAATGTAAACAGTCATTTGGTAAATTCCAAGCGCGTTTCGGTGATCAGACCCATTACCTCGCTTGCCGAACATACTTGGTGGCCTAGAATAATGAGTGTAGTTTAAGAGAGACATCTCAAATAATGTGTCGAACGTAAAATGTTAAAATGTGTCGAACTATTTTTTTTTTTAATGTTTAAAAGCGGTTAATGTTTATATAAAACTAGCTTTATTACAATTTAATTTGATTAATTTAATAATGAGTATTTACCCCCCTTGCCCTTATTACAGCTTCCATCCTTCTGGGCATACTAAGTAGAATGCTTTGTATCATTTCTTGCGGAATGAGATTCCACTCTTCTTGCGCTGCAACTCTCAGCTCTGCTGTCGACTCTGGTGCAGGATTTCTAGCTCTAATACGGCGTTTTAGAATGTCCCACACGCGTGTTCAATCGGATTAAGATCGGGACTAATTGGTGGCCACTTAAGTGCACGAATGCCAATATCTTGGAGGTATTTTCGTACCGTTGCAGCAACGTGGACTGGAGCGTTATCATGCATTAACACAAAACTGTCTTAACCTATGAAGCCCACATATGGCAAAACGTGATCGCCAACAATGTTCCGAGCATACCAGTTTGCATTCATCCTCAAACCAATCTCCATCAGCTCCGTACGGCCCTCCCAACTGATTCCACCCCAAAACATTATTGAACCTCCACCAAAGCTTACAGTTTGCACCATGTTACACGGTGTGTAGCGTTTTCCAACTCTTCTGTATACAAGATTACGTCCATCTGGTTTCCATAATTGGATTCTGGTGTCATCTGAAAAGAGAACAGTGGCCCATTGATCAGTTCCCCAATTTGCATGAGTATGAGCAAATTCTAAACGGCTGGATTTGTGGCGGGGAAGAAGCCGTGGAACTTTTACGGGGCGTAAAAGTTCCACGGGTTTGGAGCTAGGTTCACTTCTTTTAATAACGTCCTTGTCCGAGCTTTCTTTTATACTCTAAGGTCTCACGATACCGCTTAAGTATTCGTGAAACCGAAGACTGATCAATTCCTAATTTTCGTGCGATTTGTACTTGTGTATAATCTTCCTGATACAATGTGACCACTCTAACCGCCTCCAGCTCTTTAACGGGTTCCATATTACAATGGATTTTATATTAGGTGTTTGCTTTAGAACACATTTACAAGAACTAGTGGTTTAAAAATAATTGATATGCAATGGAACAAAAGCCGATCGTTGCGTTGGATTTCAAACACAATGCACTTTTGATTAAGCATTTTTGAAAAATTTAATTGATTGGCTATCAGTTAACTTTATTCAAGGTGGTTTCTGATAAAAATATAAATGTGCTATCATTTGACACTATAGTAATATTAAAATTGACCAGCGGGATTGTTTTTATAGCAAAAAAAAATATGCGTTAATTTTGTCCGCGAGTGTATATTATGATCCCTTAAAAGTCACTTCTAGAACGTTCTCTATATAAATTTATTAGATCGTCTTAATGCGATGTACTCCATGAGAACTAGTTTATGTTTACTTCACCCCTCGGTACATTAAGCTCAATTGTAAAATCTCCCGTTTATTTCTTAAGTGTATCCAGTTTGATTTAGTTGTTCTAGTTATCTAAGCGGACCACAATATGCAGCAAAACAAGGTCAAATTCCTTGAGTAACTCGATGAACCATGACTTTTTTTTGAGGGCCTCTATATTCAAGAGATACCCCTTGTGTTTATATCTCTGCTGCCCCATATTTATATCGCATTCTGTAAACGGAGGCTATATTTGTTTTCTTTTATTCCGACAACCCTAGTAACCAATAACCTTTGGCTTCTTTATAATAGTCATGCCTATAAATGTACTGCTATGCGGGTGGTATGCAAAGGGTGCTGTGTCTTTCGCCACTCTCAGTATAGAACACTCCTCCTTAATAGTGTCTTTTTCTTTGTGGTTCTCTTGAGCCTTTTATACCATTTTGACAGCTCCACAAACCTATCGTAACAACAGGAAGGCCTAGAGAAAACTCAATTCTTCGTCCTTTTCGTTATCTTAATGCGCCTCGGCAAATGTATCTTTCTTGTTAAAATACCTGGAATTCAAATATGAAATGGATTGAAATTTGTTGATAGAAATGTGTTAAACAAAGATCGTGTACACTACTACAATCAAATAATGTATTCAAGAAGCTTCTTGATAATTCCTTTTCCACTTATGACCAGAAGAAACTATCAATCACTGGATACGATTTCATGCCACATTCAAACAGAGACTAGAACTAACACGATTGAAGGTGGAATTATACAACTCCATAAAAAAGTGTGATTCCAACAGCCTCGACATTAGAACAGGTGCAGTTTAAATGGAGTACAGTGACCTACTCTTGGTCTTTATAGGTTTGACAGTATGTGAAAAAAAACCTTTATCTACTCGTGTTCCTATACCAATGAAACCTTGCTCAAATATGACAAACCAAATTTTACTAATTTTTATTACTGTTCAAGCAAGATCGATAAAATTCACGCGTGAAGTTTGACTATAGCTCAGTTTGAAAGTCACTACAATCGTCGAGGAGAAAAAAGAATTCAACCCAACAAACCGAGCGTTCAACCTATATGATTTGTAGAACCAAACTGGCCGAAATTTCAACACTCCCTTGTCGAATTACAGAGCATTCATTCATAAATCAATCACCCTGTGTCTAAAGTGAAAGTATTTTCCAACCTGATCCATGTTGTGGAAACAGTTCCAGTGATCACAAAAACAAATTTTTTGTTATACATCTCTCTAATTTTTATGTATTCATTCATGTAGCCGCACATCAATTTGAATCTACATATTTGTGAAAGTACATTTTTGTTCAATTGTATCTTAATTTCTTTGATCTTATATGCCTAAATGGGTTGGGTTATATGGGTTGGGTTATGTAGTCGAGTTGAGATGTAATTGATGGTAAAATAATTTCGGTTTGATTGATTGTTGACGTTGAGGCGGAATACTCATAGTAATGGGTGGTTAAAATTACCAGCGAGAATCAAATATATATTTGTTTCGGAGATAAGTAATCATAAGATCTATAGGTAGGCAACAGATTTTCTATCGATGACTCCAGGCTGGGTAGAATGGTGAGCTGAAGTCTTCTGTGAAAGACTAAATGTGAAAATCTTTGTGCGTCTTTCTGATTAATGCAACTGATTGAGAGTTTTGAACAAGTTGACTCATAATGTGGCCATAATTAGAACCCATACTAGTTGAGTGCTAGATAAGGCGGACTTCATTTAAAACAACTTTATATGGCAGGTTCTGAGAAGTCTGAAACGTCTGAAACAGAGACTATTAGCGTAAAGAATATTTCTGGAATCAAAAAACCTCTACAGAACCTGTGGGGACGTGGAATAAGAAGAGACTCTTAATCGTTTTCTCAAATTCTCTCCAGCACAGAAACATTTGTTATTGGAGAGGTAGATCTTGGAACTTGAAAACATCAACTTTATGTTTGATTACTCGGGATTTATTCTCGGGAAATTTTTTGATCATTAATATTTGTACATCAGAAAGTCATACTTGCGTTCATACAAGATCAAGCCTAATCAGATTATGGCTAAAATCCACCCCAGCTATATGTGACATATGTGGCTGTTATAAATCCAGAAAGTAAGATAATCCGATATAATTTGAAACCATGCCGATGGTTAAACCAAGTTGTAACTAAATAATTGGTATGGGAATCGTGATAAGGTGAACATATCCCCCGAGTTCCGACTAAATGATGCAGGGGTTAAAGTGTTTTTTTTTTTTTATATATATATTTTATTCTATGCTATCTGTTTTGGGGCTCAGGGCTCTCCCAGCTCTTTCGCGGTTCGCTTATTTACGTCCTACTTTTCGCCTTAACGGCCAAATCGAGGACGGACGGCTATAGGTCCGATTTTCGTAGAACCATCTGCGCATTGCATAGCTCCACGCCAGCCTATAGTACTGACATGGAATCGGCCCATGAGTTCCGCATTCCAACAGGGGGTCATGGATGTGTTCATTAACACCACCGATCGTAATCAGATGGTGAAAAATCCCTTTTGCATCCTTCCCCTATCGGGATTCGAACCCGGTACCTCCCGCTCCAACTGCCACAGCTTTAACCACTGAGCCACCTGGGCGGTTAGGGGTTAAAGTTGCGGCGTTTAAAATGGCAAGTCGTGGGTCGAATTTCGATAGCGGCAGGCATGCAAAGAAATTATTCATTATAGGTGATGTTATTTAACATTTTTGTCACATGGTCTACATTAATTGACTGGAAGTACTAATCCAGCATCAATGTACACCTCGAATGGTACTGAAAGTACAAATAATTTATTCGACAGTGAGCCAGTAATCTTGTTAGATCTAATTTTGTCGTAAAACAGCCACTTGAACAATGATAGTATGCTGAGTGACCATACCTGCAGAGATGACCGATGATCTCAGATAGAAAATAAGGATTACACCTTATACGTCTAAGGACAAACTATGCTTGTATTAAACTTTGGTACTCGTGTTTGGCATGAAATCGTTCAATCAGCTATAAGTTTACGATCCATTAGATTTCCAAAAGTGTTTGTGGTGATAAGTCAAGAAACTTTTTTTAGAACATTTGTACTAAAAAAATATCTAAATATGAGAGGCGTTTATCTTAAGACAAAAATAGCTGAACTACTGGGATAGTTTTCAGTTTTCATTCGACTCAAAATCAACGAGGTTATTGACCGAAGTGAAGAACATAACAAATAATAAAATATGAACAAGTGTGTGTTTATACAAAATAAAGCAACATTTAGGCGAAAAAGGAATGCAACAAAAGTTGCTTTTTAATCTAACAAATCACAAAAGAGCTCAAAAATTTCAACAAAATGGCCAAAGCCTAGACTTCAACGCCAGGTTGTCAAATAGTACATCTCTGGCATCGATTATATGATTAACCAGAAATTTGTACAAATATCGATTGTTGCATCACCCTTCAATCGAAAATTTTGTTCTACCAAAATCAAAAAGCCCGAAGACAAATATTATTTTCTGGAATGTAACCAATGCTTATCATCTCTCGAACCTATTTCGTTTCATGAAGTCCATTCGCAGGATGACCTCATCCACAATATCCCCAACCAGAGCTGCATGTCGAAAATGTTGTTCTCGATTCGTATTGTAACCTCATTCTTTCCTTTACTAGTCGCACTGTTACCTGTCGCCGTTATAACTTGAACCCTTCCATAGGTCGAACTCCATTCGTGATAAAATTCTGCCGCACAATCGCTTCTATGTCCAACGTTATCATACTGAATCGTCCCTCTAAGTCACCTCTCACCATCAAGCTATCACCACCTTTTGCCAATCTGGAAATGGGGATGAAAGTTATGGAGCATTTGGTTGTAGAAGTCAGATTTTGCTCCTGAATGCTGACTCTTACTCGTTTAACGCCTTCGATGTTGTTTGGCGTTCCTTCTTGGCTGCTACTTTTCTTTCCTCCAGTGGTCGTGGGTACATGGGCGATGGTGTTCTCACCGGCTTACGCCTTATCTCTCAGCATTCTCTCGAGATGTGTCCTAGTTTTATCACAAACCCAACATCTGATTTTACTGTTTCCATCCCGGAATCTCGTTGTCCGCCAGTTATCTCTTGGTTTGGTGTTACTTGCTGGTTTGTGAGCGATTGCTGGTTCCAATCCTACACGACATACCTTGTATGCTGGTTTGATAATGTTCTTTGCATATGTTATATTTGCAAATGTTATTTCGTTTGTAAGTGCACACGCGATGGTTTCCGTCGATCTTGATTCGCTCTGTAGATTCGCTCACCCATTTTGTAGTGGGCGAGGTGCACTAACCGCTCGATATCAGCCGCATAATCCTGAAGCGTCTCTTCTATTCTTTGACATCGTCCCTTCAATTCCATACGATGTAGCTCACGTCGGTGGTCACTTCCATATATACGCTCCCAAGCCACAGTGTAATCCTCACGTTCGTATTCCGGCACGATCTGTAGTAATTCGGCAGCACATCCTTTTAAAGCCACAGTTAATGCTGCCACTCGATCCTCCTCACATCAACCGTTCCTTGTAGCCGACAATTTAAACTGGGGTTTGAAGATATTAAATGGCGTTGTTCCTTTGAACGTTGGTGGCTTTAATTTCTTTGAGATGGTTGGTCGAGTAATTTTGGTTTTCCATAAGACTTTTGACCGTGTGAACTTATGACCGTGTGAACACTTTTTTCTTGCTGCTCCAAGGGTTCGATAATGCTCTCTTGTTCGGTTCTCACGATCTAGGTACTGTTCAGCCAGTAATCTATCTTGCCCGATAGATATTTTCTCTTCGAGACCGCTAATCATTTCTTCCTGGTCAGCAGTCAGCACGTATTTGCTCTTTTAAGTTGTTTAAGCCGGTAATCATCTGTTTTAAGCCCTCCGATCATTTGTTGCATATTTGTCTTCAGGCTTTTTGATTTTGGTAGAACAAAATTTTTTTATATTTACAAATACAATTTGTTGTTATTTTATATGAATTATTTTATTTTTCCGCTTAAATGGACTGTATGTGTCATCTTTGTATGAATTGTTTGCCTAAATTTATGCTATTTAATAAATTGAATTTCTTGCAACATTCAGGCCATTAAATTACCACTACATATATGTTGCATAAATGTACACAAAAAATTTGTTTTGTTATGTTTTTCACAGGCATGGTCAGTTATAGGTGGTAACCAAGCTTTTGAGGCAGGAATGAGATCCAAGTCATTGCATCTCTCCTTACTCATAACAATATGTTGTGGACCATTTACGCACGCCAACGTTTTTTTATCGTCAAATTGTACAGAACAGATAGCCTTTCACGCGTATAATTATGAGTCCTGGATTCTAGCATTCAAGTCAAGAATCCTGTGTATGATATAATGTATATTGTTCAAAACGCGGCCACCAAACGAGTTCAAGAATTTAATGTGCAAAATCCTGTCATCGCGCATGTAACCAAGTTGGCTCGTGGATCAAAACCGAAGAAAGATTATGGGCCAGAAAACAGTCAAACAGTCGGTTATTATTTCAGCAGGACGATACCACTTGTCTGTAACATCGTTATCGGAGTCCTTTCTAAATGATCCGATAGCTAAAATTTTGAATTATCCATTTAGGTGAAAGTGTGTGTCATCGCATGTTATGATGTTAGTATAATTGGAATCAACTGCTTCTTTGCTTCGAGTCAATTATGAAATTCAAGGACCTATCAATATGGGAAATATTGACGGGACTTGAAGAGAGAAGGCGTCATGGAAAGAAAATCATTTTCTTCCCGCATCCTTTAAGTCAAGGCTGGACATGAACTAAGCATGATACAGCCGACTAATTAGACTATTAATAAGAGGTAAGGGACAGACATCTTTCTTAGTGACTCTTTATTCACTTAACGGGCGTCTAGGCAAAGTCGCACCTTACCGTTTGCTTTGCGAACCAAAGCACCAGGGACACGAACTTTCTTGTATCACTTCCAGTGCAAGCATTCGATTCAGCTCCTGATTTATCTTTTCCTGGACAACAGGTGAAACCGCATAAAATCTTTGCTTTACAGCCTTTGCATCACCTGTGTCGATCGTGTGAGAGACTAACGACGTTCGATCCAAACCCAACTTTTCAGAACTTGAAAATAAACTTATAACTTCATGAACTCGCACCAATTGATCAGGTGTCAGTTCATGAATTTAGACTCGATCAGGAGATCCGAATCAGAATTCACTATGGAATTGGGGTGTTTGTCAATTCCTCGATGACACTAGGTTTCAGACCAAATAGGGACCAGAAATCGTGGCCCAGATACAGTTCCTGCTGTAATTCTGGAACTACTAGTAATTAAACTTTTCGTATCTAATATTTAAATAATGTACCCATGCACCTCTTGTTTACCTCCGCTAACAGGAAACATATTCAGGTGATGCTTCGCTATGAACTGTAACGGGTTTTGCCCAGAGTACTAATTGTAGCGCCACTATCCGCAAACCGCAAACTTCTGTTCCGTCTATGGATACTGTAGCATAGGGACGATTATCATTCAAATCGTCAGTACTGCCTACCGACGCAAAAGTTGCTTTTGAAACTTTACGAAAAAATGAGGTTTTGTTGCGAAAGTATATGATTGTTCGAAGACTACGATTTCTAGTTGGGACATTATAAGGAGAGTTAATTTTTGTAGTGGTATTATTTATGTGCACCGCGTCCGCGCATAAAATTCCGGATCAGTGTTGGCAGCAGCATCCGCTGTATGTGGCCTGGGACATAATTGTTCCGGGGGTTGAAAATTTCGATTCCCAGGTATTCGCATTCCCTTCGTTATCCTGGTAAAGAATAACCGCATCGCCAGCAGTGAGAAGGTCGATTCATATTAGATGGGTAATTTGAATAGAGTTTCGGCGCAACAGGTTGACAACTAAGCGACTTTTTATTATAAGGATCCAAATTCTGAGGAACATTGTATGGTGGAGCTGGATAATTTAACTGAGAAGGATGGACGGTTGCGGGATTATGTAGCTCATGGACATTTCGAGAGAAGCCCGGTCCCATAGCAAGCTTGGGACTATACCCCATGGTTTTCCATGCTTGTTCAATAGCCGCACATCTATTCACCATACTGAACACGAACTGGAATAATTCTCCCGCCGTTCGGCTACTTTAAACCCAGGTCGAATATTCTTACGTAAGATTTCTACTAATTCACTCTCCGTTAATGCCACTCTCAATAGATGTGATAAACTGAGAACGTTATAGAAGAAATCGACGAATGCCTCCTTGGTCTTATGTTTTCGTTGATCTATCAAATTTTTAATATCGCTGTCTAAACGATCGTCCTGGAACCAATGAATAAAACCATCCTTTGAAAGTTTTCATGAACATCTGCAGCTTCGTTTCAGCAAAATCCAGTAATGTTCTAAAGCAACCCCCTGCAATTAAGAACCCAGGTCGTACATCAATTGAACGAGAGAAAAACGTATGTACGGATATACCGCACTTACAGAACCGTCAAAAGACAGATTCCAGTGTTGCACCTCTCGTGCGAGCGATGAACGGCTAAGACCAACTGTAGGATTATGTCGAGTAGTATCTTGATAATTCAGTCATCGTACATGTGAATTTATTGAGTTCAAGGATGTAGGACATACACTTCGAACTGGAGGTGGGACCATCGTACTCACCGGTATGTTCGGCATCGACTTAAATTGTGGAAAATAAGGTTGTTGAGAAACTTGGGCTTTGTTTGATACCGATGTTGCATAGTTTGATTTGAACGACGGGAGTGCCATAGGACCCCCAGCAGATGAAATGGTGCTTACATGAGGTGTTGTAAATCCAACTTTCAGCTTTATAGTTTGGTCCTATAATAACATAGCTTTGCAAATTGATTATCGGGGATATTTTCTTCTAATACCGGAGTATTTTGTATATACTTCCCAAAATATATTTTTACCAAAATATAGTTTTTGCCCTAAAGTTTTTGGTTTAAAATTTCGTCACGACATTGGACAAATCTCTAGAGACCTTAAGAGCGCTCCACATAGACGTATTAAACGAACAAAACTATACGAGGACAATCCATCGGATGATGGATGTACTAGTCCGCCTCAGTCTAAGAACCTTTCTCCGGTATTATGCAGTATTTTGTATATACTTCCTGAAATGTATGAAAAAAAGTATTTTGTTCCCAGTATTTTGTTTTGAGTGGTGTTGGTTTTTGGTGAACAAACCGGAAATAGAGAGAGAGGAAAAAAATGGGTGACAGGTACGATGAGGTGGACAGTCGAGTCTTGATAGTGGATGGGTTGTGATAACACCCACATGATAATAAAATAAAAAAAACAATAATAAATTAATTAAAAGATACACTGGCCCAGTTTTCACTGTCTTTCATGTCGTACTCGACTGATACTCGATTGATTTTAACAACCTATCTAGCATTTCTCTCATCACTGATAGTCACTAACTTAAACCATTTTCTCTGATACGTCCACAATATATTGCCAATTCTCACAGTTGTTGGACAAAACATTATTCTGTGTTGAAAACCTCAGGAAAGTTATAAAAATGATTAAATCCTCTTCGGTAAAGAATAATAATTTACAAGGATATATTAATGAACAAGAGAGTAAACCATGCTTTGATAACTGGGATCAAATTTTGTTATCAAATAAAGAAACCGGTAAATAGAACTATGAATGAACTGGATCAATCCAAAATAACGAAGAGAGTTTATTTTAAAACAGTTGCTTGATATCTTACCGCCCAGTGTCGCTTTTGCAGCATCGTCACAGTTCGCAAAACTAAAGCGCTTTTTGGCTGTCTTGAAGCACCTTTCTCGACTGGCAATATTGGAACTGGTGGAAAAATTTGAGCTGTTGGAACAGTTAGAGATCTGGAAAATCGAAACCGTATGCGTTACTCAATCACCGATCTTTGTAATTAGACGTTTGGTCAATCTTTGGAAACTTCATGTATTTTGCAAAAAGACTTAAAGACTTTTCAAGTAAGCACAAGAGCTTAAGTCGGTCGATCACCATAAGCGTCGTAGATTCGCAGATTAGTTCCTTCAATTGCTTCAAAATGATCAGGATTTTCATGAAAGAATCATCTTTAGTGATGAGGTTGGCCTTCGAAGGCTACCTTAATAAACAGAATAGTCTCAGAAAATCCAATGATTGTTGAAAAGCCTCTCCATCCTCAACGTGTCACTGGTTGGTGCGGTTTTTGGGCTGGTGGTGATATTTGACCATACTTTTTCAAAAAGTTGCTTATGCAACTGTTACGATATAAAGATTACGTTACCGAGCTATGATTAATGTGTTTTTATGGCCAAAATTGGAAGATATTGAAGTGGACGACGCTTATTTTCACGCAATACGGCGCTACGTGCCATGCAAGCATCAACACAATCGCGATTTTGCAAGAAAACTTTTCTGATTGTGTTATTTCTCGAAGAGGTGATAACACTTGGCCACTGAGATTTTGTAATACATCACATTTAGATTCTTTTCTTTGGGACCAAGTCGAAGATAAGGTTTTTGCCAATGCTCTACAATCGATCAAGACCTTAAAATGGAATTCGTGAAGTTATCGAGTATAATTAAAGTAAAATTTTTGTTACTATCCGGATATTCGGATTATCCGAATTATTTTATCCGTTAGTATTCGATATTCGGATAATCATAAACGTCGGATAATTGGAAACCCTACACACGAGCTATATTCAACCAACCATACATCACAAGCACAACCTTGATAGTTGTATAGTCGTCTGAAATGTACGTATAATGTATTCAAATGATTAATGCAGGTTATTGTGAAGTTGTAGTCAAGATATAGTTTATTGTATAGTGTTTGATTGAAATATGTCGTCACTTTTGGCCGAAAATAGTTTTCGATTTCAACAAATAATCTCGGTAATTGTGTTCAAAACTGTATGGCTATAAATCATACACTGTTAATAGATAATTTAAGATATTCAACGACTTTCGATTAACAATTAAATTTTTAAAGCCCATAACTTGCCGAATACCGAATACAAATAAAAATGATTTATTCGTTAATAAATGTGCTTGTTCGTTGGAATTTGATTATGGGAACAATCGAATTGATGAAAAACTTTTTGTTGTGCAATAAATCGCCGCAACAATTCATTATTTAATTTATTTAATATATTATTTAATCATCTTAAATATTAATATTTAATTTATCTAGGCCCTACTTTCAACATTTGAATATGACCTAAATATTGATCTGGTAGTTGTCTCAATGTTTGGGCGATTGAGTAGTTTCGAGTGTCTGATATAATCATATGTATCGCAACACGCTATACCAAATGTATTTTGATTGCACTGAGTTGTTAGACCTAATCATGGTCACTTTGGTTTTGTTTTAACTTTTTCACCTTAAGTCATTGAGTATCTAATCCATTTGCACATTACATAGTTCTCTATGTGTCTACACACCGTACTAATAGTCCCTGTCAAAAGCTAATACAATTTCACTTTATGGTGCGTTTAGGACGGTATAGATGTAATTCTGTTTGGAAGTCCAAGGTAGTCAAATCTAGTTCCCAACTAGTTTCAGTCGATAATCTTTCATACATATGTGACGTTCACAAATACGGCGAAAAGTCACGCCACAATAGTGAGGTAAAAAAAAAATAATCGAAAAAAGATTTCGATTAAAATTCTGTAATGCGCTAGAACTGTTGCAACATAGTCTCACAACATATATATATATATATATATATATATATATATATATATATATATATATATATATATAACAAAATGCAACATACTTCAAGGCCGGTCGCACTTGCCTGATGAGATGGAAACCGGCCTAGCGAAGCGAATATTACAGATCACATTCAAGATGTCATATCAATGCCAATCTGTGGAGTTCAAGTTCAACTCCCATCATTATTATCATTAGCTGTCACGATTACAGCACCTATATTAAAGCAGTAAAGTTTTGGGTTATCTTGGTGATTTTATCGCACGTCACCTCAGCGTTAAGCCTCATAAGTTAAAGTACTCACGTACAGCAGACATGATTTAAACTGCTACAGTTGAGAACGCGATTTGGAAACCATATGGTATGTGACGCTTATAAATATTTTAAAGCTCGTCTTTTAATGTGTTATTCCTGGTGGTTAAATTTTAAGGGCCGACGTTTAATGTGAACCACACCTAAATGACAAGTTTTTTTCTGCATTTAATTTGGCATTTCTCAATTTGAACCATGGAAAGATACACAATCGAGCAACGCGTTAAAGTTATTCAGGCATATTATGAAAATGGGCGTTCAAATCAAAATGCATATCGTGCACTTCGTGATTTTTTCGGTCAATTTAATCGTCCAAATGTGCATACAATCGGAAAAATCGTGCAAAATTTTGAGGAAACCGGGTCTGAAGGAGATTTTAAAACACCAGTGCATGCTCTTACAGCTCGTACTGCAGAAAATAATGCTGCTGTTCGCGATAGTGTGGCTGAAGAGGCGCCGTATTTTTTCCCAAATTAAGGCCGGTAAGGCAGTTACCGTGAATGGTGTTCACTATCGGGAGATGAAAACGAACTTTTTATGGCCCGAATTGGAAGATATGGATGTGGACGATATGTATTTTCAACAGGACGGTGCCACTTGCCACTCAGCTAACGAAACAATGGCTCTTTTGCGCGATTAATTATCATAATAAAAAGAACTGACAATAATTTCCTTCTTTCGGCTGGTCGATGCACAGATCTCTTGTATAGTCAGCATTATAATACTAAAAGAGTTTTGTAGAGATGAAACCGAATAGTAGTCGGACGTGGTGAGCTCTGACATAGATCCATCAAAACTTCTCTCTAAAATGTTACCAATTCATTAAAGATGTGGTCTGGCATTGTCGAGATGTAAGACTATGCCTTTCCTATTTTATCTATTCTGTCTATTCCTGAATTGCGTATTTTCATTCGCCCTGTCGACGACTCCAGTAGAAAATAAAATTAATCGTCCGGTCAGGATTAAGCAGCCCATTATGCACCATTTTTTTAGAACCCAGTCCAATACGATCATTGAAAAAACGCTACGGACTTTATATATAGGTCAAATTTAGTGGCCGTTATACATACTTCTGAAGAGAAATATAATATCCTCCTTGGTAAGTAGTTAGAAATTTTTATAATTTTGAGAGCGATACCTGCATTTTATCAATACAAGAGCTACCTCAGTATATATATTGCAGTCTAAATGAAGTCATACGTCACTGAATAAGTCGCATCATATATGGGTAAATCTCCCTACATACTGTATTGATTTCGATCACAGTTCCATTTGGATCAGCAAATAATGACCTTAAAGATATTAGATACTCGTACCTTAAGTCATTTATAGCCATTTAAAACTTACTGAAAGACGACGCAGCTTAAACATGCTTTATGGTTCAAATTGTCACAAATTACGAGCCACAATCATGATGTAACACATTTTGGTTGCTGATCTGAACAAATAAATAGTCTTTTATTCCAACTTAAGTCATTAAAGTTGGTCAACCATAATTTGCCAAATCAAAATAATTTGGCACACATATAATTTATTTTCATAGACACGAAACCGCAATAAAGCAAAATCGAATAAGATAAGATCACTGATATCGACAAAAAAATCGTTAATTACGAGCCAGCAATAATTCATTTCTTATACATATATTTAAATCTATCATATTACAGCTAACGCGTATTATTTAATGAAGACGATGATCGCACATTTGATTTGCTAACATTTTTAACACACATTAGATGTCCGCGGGCTATTTTTACTACTACCAATTTTTTTACTAAAGAACACTTTATTTTCAGAATTTATTGGAGCAGTTGGATAAAATGCCGATGTACATTGTAAACGCGTCCGAAGCTCACGTGCGTGCAAATCGCAAGAAAGCTTTCATCGATGCCCGGAAGGCGGTGGTAAAACAAAATCGATTCAATATTTTGAAGAAGCAGCTGAAATTCCACTTCAATTTGAATAAAGTTCACGTCACAACGAAACCTTAGAATTGTATTAGAAAAAGCACTGCTTTATTTTTTGAATAAATTCCGTATGTGGAAGCAGAAAATTGGAATATATGGGTTTTTTATTATCAATAAACGTTGGTGAGATATCGCATATTCATTTTTCCGACACAAACATTGAGCGTCATAAAAATAGTCTTGTTGATACCAGAATTCAAACTAGGAATTATTGCAAGTACTGTTTAAATGAAATGCCGCACCCTTTCAACGGAGGTTCAACAGAGGGCATTTTCCATTTATTACGAACAATAATCATAAATTTTATAGAATTGGCAAAAATCAAGGAACAATAAGTTGGGACCTACATACTGTAGCAATAGGTCTGTACAGTCGATCAAGAAATTTTTATAACTTCAAACTGCTTTACACTAGACGGGGAGTGATACAAACCCAGAAGAGACTTAATACTGTTTAGAGGAATGAACTTATTGTAGCGCAATGGGAACGCTAGCCAAAAAAATGAATTTAAATTGAAATATTATTAAGCTAACACGCTTAACCAAAGACTTATTACTCACGGACCGCTTTCGTTGTTTTTCTTTTCCTCCTCCCACATTCGCAAAAATCACCAACAAGCATATTTCGTTCGAATAGTTTTTCTATTCATTTGTCTCGATCAATACTAAAGAAGGCCGAAGAAGAACTTTTGCTACGGACATCGCAGGGAACGATGACGACTGCGGGTATCAATACAGTCATAGGGACGTCCCACACCCAAGAGATGCGTCTCATGAAGCGGGGCTTAGCAATTATCAGTGTACGGGTTAAGCCCGAATGTCTTTGGCACAGTAAATTAACAGCATAAGCAACGTTGCCTACTTTATTATCAATGATGCCTGGTAGACATTTGGCACTCTGGGCGAACAAACGTACAAAAATAGGTTGCCCGGGAATAAAGTGGCGAGTTAAAGTCACGTTTGGTCAAGAGATGTAATTCATTTGCGTCGTTATCTGACAACATTCGCCGTAAAGCGTAATCAGACCCATGAAGTGACATATGCTGACCATAGACGAGGTAATGAGGGGAGAAGTGAGATGAGTCATACCGAACGTTTCGTAGAGCGGCTGCTACCTCCTGGAGGTGTAAGTCCCATTCATTATGCTGGTGATCGTTTAGGTAGGATCGAATAGCGACAAGCAATGTCCGGTTTACTAGCTCTGAGGCGTTACTCTATGGGGAGTAAATCTGGGTTCGGATATGTGAAATCTTGTATTTTACCAGCAATTCCTTAAAAAGATTTAAGGTAAACTGTTTACCGTTGTCCGAAGTAATCGCTTCTGGAACAGAGAAAAGCAAACATACTTCATTCTCTAGGAAAGAAACCAACAGACGAGCTGATGCTTCGCGTAACGCTTTGACGATCACAAATTTGAAGTAGTGGTCAAGAACTATTACTATGTACGAATTACCGCGCTTAGAATGCCAAGAAGTCAACAAAAGTCTCTGAAAGGGACGAGTTGATTCTGTCGGCGCTCGCATAAGGGGTTGGGTAGAATAATTCACGCTTTAACTCATTTTACAGGTACTGCAGTTAGAGATAAAATCTTTGACTGTGTTTGACATTCGGGACCAATAAAATGGTCTTTGGAGTCCTTCGAGGATTTTCGCGACACCCATATGCGCCGAAGTTGGAGAAACGTGCGCCCGTGTGATTTTATCGTTCGTTAGTGAGAACGGAACCACCAATTTCCAAGAGGGCAAGTCAGTGTCAACATATCGAATTGAGGTTGAAGATGAAGTTCAACTTGATTCACTTGTCCCGGACTCGGGAAAAATCGAAACCGTGTCTGGCTTGTACACACCACCAAATCATCTTACTAAACCTAAAAATCGGGTAAAGTAATTCGCAGGGTTTAGGAAACAACGTCATATGTTTTAATTGCTCTGATATCGGGCACACTTTCGTGGATTGTCCCATCGCCCACACTGGAATCTTTTGTTACCATTGTGGTATGAAAGAAACGATTACCCCCAAATGTTTACGATGCGTGGAAAACTCGTCAAGGGGCCAATGGAGATCTGGGAACCAGGGGCCACCGAAGATATTACCACCGAGAAGATGCGGCCAGCAATACCGATTCGGAGATCGGCCGAATGAAAACTTCAAATCCTTGAGCCCGAACACATCGACCAACCACTATCCCAATGTTCAAACAAATTCCAAATTTAAACCCAACAATTCAATGTCTGATCAATTGTGGCAAAATAGTTCATGTCTTGAACCATCCGATCTCTGTAATCCCGCCAAAGTAGGTCATACGCCCGATTCATGTACGTTAGTAACGCCAAATTATCTATATTTTAAAACTGATGATACAACCCCCACTCCCAACCTTGAGCTCTAACCGGAGCTACAACCACCACTTAGAGGTCTCTACACAGTCAAATCTGTTACCAGGATGTGAACGCTAGTTCACATTGACTGAATATAAAATCTTATCTTCCAATATTACTAGATATGATACTTTATGACTAAACGCGATCATCACCTGAAGTACACTCAGGATAATTTGATCCAGTTCCTCGCAGGATAACGACAATTGACGTTCCGATTAATTTTTGGATCATCCATGTTCCAAACGAAACTTTTCTCCGAAAGTTGCTATTAAGATCAAACAGTCTTGCTGAATATAGTAACTTCACATACACTCAAGAAGGCTACTTCCTATAAAATGGTATCAATAACTTTTGATGAGGGGTTGCATTTCAAGCTGACCACATCACGAGACAAGAAACTTTAAAAAAACAATCACAATCGAAAAATTACTTGGTAGGATGAAGCCCAAGATTTCTTATTTACTTAAGACACTGAACACTTCACTTAAGGCCCTGAACTATCGTTTCTTGTCTAAGATCTCAAAAAGGTAACCAAAGAGGATAATACGGAACTGCTTCTATATAATTCCAGTTAACAGTATGTTTAGTAAGATATCGGCCCGTAACATAGGTATCAAGAGAAGCGTTTTGACCCATAACTTGGACATATCTTCCACTTTTGTGTCAGCTGACCCAATAATAAATTTAATAAATAATCAATTTAACGCTCTGTAGCAGGACCGATGATACAACCTTTGGACACTGTACTTTCTGTTATGTTATAGGTTCCGAATGGAAATTGTAATAATACAAATTGCGAGTACTGCAAATGAGGAAAAGATATCTTTTGTTTTTGGAAGAGATGTCACAATGGGTCCGTCGTACCTAAAGTGACGAGAGGATAAAACTCCGAATCCCAAACTCCCCAGTAAAATGGACTTAATGAGATCCAAATATTATATTAACAAGTGTATGTATCATTCATCCAGCACAGCATATGAAGTCGAACTGACATCATGAAAGCCATATTATTGTCCGGTGTATCGTTACGTAGAATTAAGCCTACATAAATATTAAGAATCTTCGTTCGAATGTAATCTCCATTCACCAGCTTTTTTTTTTGGGTAAGTGTTATCCCATTCCAAAATTGAGTTTCAAGGATAGGCTTAAAGTCCCTTTTTTACATGGCCCGTCCATTACAAATGTTGTACAATTTTCAATATTCATCTAATTAGTCATGTCACCAGCTTTAATTTTGAGTTGTTTGCACAGCCTCTATCTATCCATATTCTCGTTTAAGGCACCATGGTGTTGTAAACAGAAACTTACCATCTAGCAATATATTTGAATTTCATCATAACCTTTACCAACTCTGATCTCAATAGTCCTAGCTATTGCGATAAAAGTGACGCAGTATTTCGAACTGACTCGTGTCATTGGGAACCAATAACTCATTTATCGGTAATGGTGCGTACGACTATCTGATCCAAATCTTTAATTAATTGCATAATCCGACCATAAGAAGCAAACCCAATGTCTGTGTCAAATTATTGTGCAATCGAACTTCCGTCATGTCAAGAATCAAACACAAACTAGTTTTAGCCCAATTCAAAAGCGTAGTTAACTTAACTGAACAATACAGGCTTCTTCAATATCAACTTCAAAAACCAGAACCACCAGTCCAGCTTAGATGTACAAGCTTAAATGTTATCGACGTGAGTTAATGTGCAATGGAGTTCACTTGTAGTGAGGAAAGCAAATGAAAAACATGATTCTGGTTGGGTGCTCGCGTAAGCTTAACTCCGTGTCTAAGAAAGATGCTTATTCCTTACCGATAATTACCGATTGTTCCTTAAAAGCAAACAAGAAAAGACAGTGCCATCTAAATTCTGTACGTCAAAGTGAGTGGTAAACCTTCCAATATTTAAATGGCGTTAATCAACAGCTTAGATAATACAAGAATTGAGAGAGAATACTGTCCTTGTAAATCATCAGATCACAATTAGTCGTGTAAATTACACGATGTAAAGTAAAAGGTTTTTTACATGTAAAAAACGTGTACTTTACATGAGGTTTTTTTACATTCTATAGAAAAGTGATGATTTCATGTAAAATAAACTGACGCCATCTCTTATCAAATCTAATTGTAACTAAAGCACCATCTATAAAAAAATGTTCTTACTATTTTATACATAAAAATTATGGAATAATTAACTGTGCACATTTTGTTCCGACTATATACTGAATGTCACAGTAATAGGTTTTAGATTAGAATTACAAACAGGTTTATTCCGCTAAAAATCACCTTAACTGTTCAGGTAAAAGTAAAAACATCCCTTTCCAACTTATAACGTGGACACATTTATCTATATGTCAATGACCAAACCGAATGTCGGTGGATTTCTGATATTTTAAAACAGATGGCACTGCGAATGGTGTCTTACATGCATTTATCTGCAAAATCTCAACTCTAATCAAAATATGATCATATGTAGTTGTGCGCAGTCGGAAAATGTCAGTACATAGAACGGTATAGGTGTTCAGCAGAAGCACTGTCTGATAAGTCAAGTGAGTCTCATGACCTCGACGAGTTGTATAGCTCTGGAAGAACAAAATTATTCCAGAATTTCTTTAGACTGCTATGTGGTCTTTTCCTCGTGATTTTTGCATCTGCATCGTGGTAAGTATATATTGCGTTTTGCAGGTTGTTGATTTTCATCAATAACCAATTTTTTATTTTCGGTATTTGGCATGAGTTAAGAAATTCTTTGATTAATGGGTTTCAAATCAATGAATCAATGCGTAATCCGCCAACTTCAAAGCGTCTTCAGTTTATATATGTCTGTTCGCCCGTTGACAGGTTCCTTAAACTTTGAAAGGGATCTGATCAATCATCTTCTGAAGCTCAAACATCTTCTGAAGCTCAACCTAGCTATTTTGGATGGTTTTGTGACATCTATTATTTCCTAAAAGTTTTTATATGCCATTATGTTCCCTGCCTTATATTTGTTGATGTTGTGTCGAGGTGGAGGTTCTATTTGATTTGTGCACTTTTTTGCAAAGAATGTCAATTTCGTTATTTTTCACAATGGGGTATATATGTTTCTGTTGGTGAAGGAGTTCAACCAGGTTCCGATACTCATCAGTATTATTATCTGCAATATCGAAGATAGATGCTGACGTGGAATATGGAGTAGAGAGTGACATCAATTGTGTATCAAAAAAGTTGAATAATTGTTCTAAATTTGTTTTTGTAAATATTAAGCACATTGTGACCATTCTTACATTTACATCAGGAATTGTTTTAAAATAAAGATAAGTACACGGTACATAGGGAAATGATATTGAGTGAGGCTGTTATGTATGTGACCTAAAAGAAAAAATAATCTTTGTACGAGATACAACAAGGTTTAACAGATCGACCGAACAACTACCAATAGTTAAACGTCTGAAATGTGCCGTCAACACGCCGATTCGAACCCATTCATTACAAAAAAAAAAGAATTGTAATGCGAACTACACTCCTAAGTCCCAAGGTCATTCAAAAAACTCGAACAACCCGAAAGGCTGTTTTTGGAATGTCAAATGGAACTACTCGTATCTGATTATATGCTCATACTAAATGTAATGTAGTAAATATGCAGTTACTAGAAAGTTGATATGGAAAGCCCTGGATATGTATATCGATCTGGAATGATTACGTAATTTAATGCCCGTCAATACCCTCGAGGTTCCCATTTTACGTTATCTTGTTCGTTTCATCGTTACAGGCCATTGTTGGCCCGTACCAAGTCAACAAACTGATTCAATCGGTTCCGATCACGAGTCAGCTCTTCATAATGTTGCATGCAACCAGAAGATGCCAGATTGCTCTCTATGCCGTGGAGTCACGGGTGCCGACAGCGACCTCTTCGAATTTGCACTAAATTCATGATCTCGTGATTTAACAAAACTCGGTATCCATCAACGTCGCATTTTGGGTCATGCATCACATGCATGATTCTTCTCTCGAATGTAAGAAGCCATCTTTCGTACTCATCCATCAAGTTCCAACTCTCACATCCATACATGACAACGGGTCTGATCAACACTCTGTACAGCTTCAGCTTATCCGTATTTGCAAGATATTTTGATTTCAGCAGTGGACGTAGAGGATATACAGCCCGATTGCCAGCGGCAAGGCACACCTTAATGTCCTCTCTTATACTATTATCGTGAGTAATGAGGGATCAAAGATACTTGAATCTCATTACTCCTTCAAACGTATGATTACCACTACTGAAATCATTTGCGTCTTGGTCTCGAAAACCAGAGATCAGAACTCTTACAGTGGATCAAGTATCTCCTTTACCCCGTTCGCACTTAATCCAATCACACAGATATCATCTGCATGTAAAAAAACTGATTGGAATGTCGGAATAAGATATTTTTGACATAAAATAGATGACACCGCCATCTGTGTGTTATCTTAGTTGTTTACATGTAATTTACGTTTTATGTCGTTTACTCTGTTGTTTACATAGTTTACATAGAAATGTAAATACGATTCTTACATGTAAATTTGCAATTGTGAATCAGATTCTATAACACTATTACCCTCGTAAATCTTACAAAATAGCCTTTGATTAAGATCACTTTATACCATTACATCAAATTATATTTATGTTTCACCACCAACTCGAACTAATTAAACAATTTTATTTCTTAATTTAAGCTACATTGTCTCAAACAACTAAGAAAATGTTTAATTAAGAATAATTAAATTAAAATTGATTAATTTGCTCTAATACAAGTTTACAGCATTCGTTGTACCGCAGTCAAAATTGAAAGTGAATAAATTATTTCTCGGCCAGTACTTGTACTTGTACGATTGTTTTGAATACAATAAAACCGAAATTAAGATAAACCATACATACCAAACGTCTTATGATTTATTTCTTATTTATCTGATCTCGTAACTTTATGTATGTACAGTAAAAAGTTTAACTTTCAATGTCATTTTGATTTCACAGTTGAGTTTTATATCTAAATTTTATTCGTTTGGTTATTGTTTGGCTGATACGCTTCAAATTACCGCGAATGCCTAGTTGGTTGGTTATGTCACAAACGCTCATGCATGCATATATAGAACCGAGTTTCCTTATATTACTTTTTAAACAGATCTGCAGAGGACTTTGTGTCACATGTCATATTTACGTAGAACCATCTGCACATTTCATATGGAGCCTGCCTATAGCACTGACATGGAAGATGGGTTAGCTCATGTATTCTCTACTCCAACAAGAGGGTCTTAGATGTATTCATTCATACATCCGATCGTAACCCGGCCCTTCCTACTTTAACTGCCGCAACTTTAACCACTCTCCCATCTGGTCGGTGGTAATATAACATCTTCGTTCATAATTAAGATATTCCCAACCAATTAAAAATAGTGATTCGTTTTGAGGTTATGTGAAACACAGACAATGTTACATTATAAATGCCCATGTGATCATTACTTGCAGTTAATTTTGAATTTCAAGTTCATCAGTGTTGTTGAGTCTACGATTAAAATCGATTCTAGTTATGGTACAACACAGAAGTTGGAAATCGATACAAATTTAATTAATTAAATTAGTCGCGCGCTAAAAATTTAAATTTTTTGTATGGTTAAAATCTTTTCTGTGACTGTGTTAATCTATTTTCAGGGGAGGATAACATAACATACACGTTAATCGATTTGAACGAACATGCTACACTACACATTCATGATTTTTTACAGGCCATTCTTGACCCGTGCCATGTCAACAATATGACACCATCGGTTTCATGAGCCAGTTCCTCATACAGTTGTAAACAATTAGAAAAAACCAGATCGCTCTCTACTTCTACCGAAAGATCACTTTGGATTATCTTTCGTACTCATCCGTCAAGGTCCAACTCTCTCATCCATACATGACTACCGGGTCTGATCAACACGCTGTATAATTTCAACTTATTGGAATTTGCAAGATATTTTGATTTCAGAAGTGGATGAAGTGGATGTTAACTTGATTGATCGAGTCATAAGCTTGCTTGAAATCTAGGAATAACTGGGATACATCGCGAGATGTTTCGTAGTACTTGGAAAGAATCATCCGTAGCGAGAAAACTTGATCAGAGACTGATCGATTTGGACGGAACCCTCTTTGTCCATAACTTCATTTTGTCATACCAATCAAACAACGTCCCAAAGACAGTTCCACAAAGTTAGCCCTCCAAATATCAAGAGCTCTGAATTAATGCAATCAACTCCTGGTATTTTTCTTTATTTTCTGCATGTCCATGGTGAATTTTTCATAGGATGGATCCCCAATGATCATCTCTACGGTTTGTATTTAAGGATGTGGAACATATGGAACATTAAATAGATAAGAAAAATGTTGATGCTCGAGTAATGCATCAACGTTAACATAAAGGTTTCCATCCTGGTTTCGATTGACAGTTGACCGAGATCTTAAGGTATGATGCAATCCAGTGGCTCCTTTAAAGAAACCACACGAGTTGCACTCATCACTGTGTTGCTGTACTCTTAAAACCTTGGCCTTCCACCATTTGCGCTTCTTCTGTCTACAAATTCGCTTAGCTGTCCTGTCTGCTTTATTTCTACTTGCAATTGTAAACCAAGTCTGCGCTTCATTGTGGACTATATTTCGTCGCTCTACAGTAAGATGACACTCTGCATCAAACCAATCATTTTTGGGCGTAGTTTACACTACACCGAAAATATGCTGGGAAGCATCGACAACCGAGGTTTTTAATACTGCCCCAACATCGTTTACTTCATCAGACTGGTAATAAGATTTCAAAATGCTATTGCTGACAAGATCTTGATATTTTCGTTGTGTTTCTCCATTTACCAGACCTTCATTGGAGAATCGCGTTGTATATTCCTCTGCCTTCCCTGACTTGTTTGAAAATTTCAATCGAAGATTTGCAGCGACAAGATAATGGTCACTGCCTACGTATTTACGATAATGGTCACTGCCTACGTCAATACCTGCCCAATTTGGCTTTCGGATGTTTAACGTGGATGTGTCCATGTAACCAAATGTATGTTTTTATAAAGAAACATAGTTGGTCTGATTTCAACGAGCTCTAGCATTAACCGAAAATTCAAACTCACTAATGCGTGTTAAATGTTTGAATGGGATTGATGCAACCTTCATTTTCAGAAGGATTTGATAGACACCCTGGAATATGCCAAAGTATTAATCTCTTCGTTGTGTTTTGATGTTTACACATTGATATAACTTCTAACTACGGTCCTCAATTGCTGATATGTTCTTCGTGATATTTTCATGACGATATGCCTCATTTGAGGTAGTCAATAGATGCACAGCGGCACATTTTTTATTTTTTTTTATTAATGGATTTTATTACAACTGAATATAATTCATCTAGTAACTTATATTTAGTAAATTTGTTAGTTTTTGTTGAGTTTAACCCACTGGTTAGCTCCAAGTATATTATACGATTACATTAACCGCCCCAAATCTAAAGGTTTCGTCCTTCGAAGCCTTCTAACTGGGTCTGTGTTGGTCATAATATTACGCATATCTGCATTTTGATGTTTACCGAGCCGTTGTGCGCGTTTCTTCGCATGTTTCTTGATTTCTTCGCTAACGTATTCCATCTTTAGATCCTTATGAAGGTTGTCGTTTCTTATGTACCATGGTGCATTCACAATGCTACGTAGAACTTTATTTTGAAAGGTTTGAATTATTTTAACATTGCTCTTCTTGGTACAACCCCACAGTTCTATACCATATGTCCATATAGGTTTCAGTATTTGCCGATATAATAGTAGCTTATTATGTACTGTTAGCTCAGATTTTCTCCCTAAGAGCCAGTACATTTTTCTGTATTTGATGTTTAGTTCTTCTTTTTTCTTTTTAACGTGCTCTTTCCACTTCAGCTTAGCATCAAGAGTCATGCCTAAGTATTTCGCTGTGTTCGCATGCGGAATTGGATGCGAGTTCAGTAGAACTGGAATACAGTTAACTGTTCTGTTAGTAAAGTTGACATGTATGGATTTCGTTTGATTCAGCTGAATGTGCCATTTCTTTGTCCATTTACTTATTGCATTAGTGGCATTTTGTAATTTACTAGTTGACTCTTCTATACTGTCTCCTACTGCTAGGATTGCTGTATCATCTGCAAACGTTGCAATGTTTGTATCTTTTGTATTTGGAACATCTCTTGTATAAAGTAAATATAGTATTGGTCCCAGAACACTTCCTTGTGGAACTCCAGCCGATATTTGTCTAAGGTCAGAGTATTCATCTTCAAATTTAACTCGAAAATATCGATCAGCTAGATAAGATTTGAATATCTGGTAAAATTGCTTTGGCAGGTCTCGATATAGTTTATATTCTAGTCCTTGGTGCCATACTTTATCGAAGGCTTGTGCAACATCCAAAAATATAGTTGAACAGATTTTCTTCTTTTCTAGTGAAAATTCAATTAAATCGGTAACCCTATGTAATTGGTCTAAAGTAGAATGTCTCTCTATAAAGCCAAAGATGTGGTGGAATTAGTTTTCTTTCCTCTATTACTGGTTTTAGCCTTTTCAGCAATAATTTTTCGAACAACTTCGAAATTATAGGAAGAAGCGAAATCGGCCTGTACGAGGTTTTAACGTTAGGCGGTTTATTCGGTTTTGGAATCATTATCACTTCTGCAACCTTCCATTGGTATGGGACGTATTTTAGTCTGAATGCTGCATTTATTAGTTGAAGCAGTTTTCGTAAGCCCTTTTCGGAAAGTTCTTTTACTATTTGACCTGAAATTAGGTCATAACCAGGACATTTTAATGGAACTCAAGTTGTTTATAATTTCATATTTTAGCTCTTGTAATGTTACTGGTTTGATGATTAGGTTATCCACTTTTCTAACTGGGTTTATATTTTCTTCCGCTGATTGCCTTGGAAGGGGCTGGAATGTGTTTTCGAGGTGGGCTGCAAACAAGACAGCCTTCTCCTTACCACTTCTTGTCCAAGATCCATCGTTCTTTTTGATAGGAGGTATCTGCTTATTTGGTCGTTTAAGTCCTTTCGTTGCTTTCCAAAGTGAATAGTCAGTGTTTTTTTGGCTGGAAAGACCAGTTAGATATTCACTTATCGAATTGTTTTTAATTTCTTTGATTAACTGCTTTAATTTGTTGCTTAAATAATTAAGTCTCGATTTACTTTGTGATGCTCGATTCCGCTGCCAAATTTTTCGAGCTTTCCGCTTTTCACTAACCAAATCTCTCACTTCCAATGAATAGTTGTTTTTCTTTGGCACTTTATATTGACTAGTGGGCGTACTCTGCCACGCTGCTTGAATTATATTATTATTTAATATTTCTACTTGATCTTCAAGTTGTGTCGGAGTTTTAATTGGTACTTGTAAAACCGTACTGTTTTCTACTAGCTTCCGGAAAACATCCCAATTTGTTCTCTTGTTTGTTAGTTTAGGCAAATTCACTTTCTTGATTATGGTTGCACTCATTGTCATAATAACAGGTGTATGATCTGACCATATTCCTTCACTGTTTTCTATCACTACATAGTTTTCTGATGCTCCTTTTGTTACAAAGAAGTCTATTAAATCTGGGATTTTGTTTTTATCTGTAGGCCAGTATGTTGGTTTACCCCCAGAATAAAACTCGCAGTTTAATTCTTGTCCTGCCGCATATAGATCTTTACCCTTACGTGTTGACAGTCTCGATCCCCAGTACGTATTCTTAGCATTAAAGTCCCCTCCAATTATGAAGTTGACTCCAAGCGATTTAAATAACGCGATATAATTTTCTTTATTCAATTGATTTCGCGGTGGGCAGTATATAGATGAAATGCTATACTCCTTTTCATTATTGAGTCGAATTTTAATGGTTGATATTTGCATATTTTCCTTTTCTATTTTTACTCCTTCGTAGTGTTTGATATTTTCTTTAACGAAAATAGTTGATCCTCCTCTCGCTTTTCCTGATGGGTGGATAGCATGGTAGCAGTGATATCCACGAATTTTTACGTACGATACATTTGTGAAATGGGTTTCCGATATTAGACATATGTCTATTTTATCCATGTTTAAGAAAATTTCTAGCTCCGGAATTTGTGGCAATAGGCCATTTGCATTCCAGTTGGCAATTCTTAATGTTTTACTACTATTCATACTAGTAAATCATCGAAGTGAACTCATTCACTGCTTCTTGTTTATTTAGTCGCTTATGTACGGCTTCTAGGCTTCTTTCTTGTTTTGCAATTCGCATGTTCAAAGCTTCTATAATCCGTAGTATTTTTTCAAGAATTGAAGATTCTTGTTTTTCCTTAATACAAAGTGGCTCTTGTTGCTGGACTATCTGTGAGTATGTCTTTGGTCCCGCTACTGTACTAGCTTGTGGTTGAGCTTTCATTGAGTTTTTCGATGATATTCCGTTAACTGGCATCTCACGGTTTTGCTTAAACTGAAGTTTTTTATTTCTCAGTTTTTGCAGTTCTTTAGCTATCTCGCATCCTCTATAATTTGCTGGATGATCTCCTTTACAGTTTACACATTTAGGAGTATTGATTTTTCCTAGTAGGCAGGCTTGCGCTAGATGTTTTCCAGAACATTTTACACATATTGGCTCTCGATTACAATATTTCTGGGTGTGATTAAAACCTTGGCATTTTTTACATTGGGGTATTAATACAGTGGCTTTGCGTAATGCTTCAATTCTAATTCTCATATTGAGAAAAGCTCTAATGTTAAAGATGTTTTCAATTTTTTCTTTATTATTAAATGTAAGCATGAATAATGGGAGCCCTCTCTTTTTTATTTTGATCCCTTTCATTCTTTTCTTTTTTGATGATGTTTGCGGCGTCTTCTATTTTCAGCCCCTTACACTTTAAGTCGTCCAATATATCTTCTATTTTACAAGTAGGATGCAGACCTCTTGCCATCACTTTGATCGGGCGGTCATTTTTGTTTTCATAAGTGTACCATTCTTTACCTTCCTCAGTAAGCTTCGTGGCTAATGCCCTATATGTGTCAACGTCTGTTGTGTTGATTTTCCATATATTGTTGTTTAGTGACACTACCCTGAATTCTTTGTCAGTAATCGATTTCATAAGATCCTGAACAGCGCCATATTCAGTAATTCCCATTATATTGATTGGAGACGGTGTCTTATCCTTGGGTTTGGCTGACTTAGCCTCTTGTTCCGTTGATTTTATATTATTCGATTTTGGAGACTGGTCTGAAGCTACAATTTCTGGCGAAAATTCAGCTTTTCTTTTTTTAGAGGGTTTATTTCTTTTATTCTTTTTAAGGATCCAGTCTGTTTCCTCGCGTAATTCGTCTTCATCAGTGAAGAATTCTGCGGCTGGCTGGTCCTGTATTTCCTTAATGTGAAGGGCCTGTTTCAGCATTTCGTTTTCATTTTTAAGAATGTTGATCTCTTTCCTAAGTTGAGAAGTCAACTTTTCTATTTTGCTTAATTGCTTACGAAGTTCTTCGTTTACCCGGTACCTCCCGCTCCAACTGCCACAGCTTTTACCACTGAGCCACCTGGGCGGTAAAATTTTATTTAATATCGTAATCAGTAATGATTAAAATCTTAAAGAGAACGATTGCCCATTTATTACTTTAATTTTTAATTACGAGTTAAAATGCTTTAACCGATTATTGTGAACAACCATTCTAGTTTCTTCCTAGAAATTTTAGAATTTTTTAAAAGAACAGAATCTCCTATTTGAAAATTGGGATTATTGATATTTACGTCGTAATAAGTTTTGGACTGAACTTTGCTTTCGATCAGCCTATCTCTTGCTACTTTCCAGGCAATTTGTAATTTATTTTTAATTTCAAAACTGTAGTCATTGTAACTGTAAATTGAGTATGGATCCTTTTTATGTAGTTTGGTAAGATCGGTTTATGCCCATAGACAAATTCATAAGGCATGAAACCTGTCGAAGTATGTGGGGTCGAGTTATACGCAAACATTGCAAATGGTACCTATTTGTCCCAGTTTTGTGTGTCCGTTGTAAAATTTCTAAGATATTCTCCGAGTGTTCGATGTGATCTTTCCAATGCACCATTTGACTGAGGGTGGTACGCCGTTGTATTAAATTTTCTGATATTGAGAATTTTGAAAACGTTTAAGAAAACTTGGCCCATAAAATTCGTTCCTTGATCTGTTACAAGTGACACCGGCGAACCATATTTGCAAACAAAATGTTCCACAAAAGCTCGTGCTACTGTATCAGTATCTGCCATCGGTATTGGCACGGTGGTTGAAAACTTCGTGAGGTCATCTTGCAGAGTTAAGATGTATTTGTTGTTATCATAACTAGGTGGATCTAATGGCCCTACAATATCTAAAAATATTTTCTGAAAGGGACTAGATGACGTATCCGTGATTTTCATTTCACATTTCGTAGATTGACCGGTTTTATTAATTTGACAATTTTTTAATTTCACTTTACATTCTTGGAAAATAATAGTACGATTTTATTCGGTTAAACGTTCGTAAAATACAAATGTGACCACCTATTGGGCTAACATGAAATTCGTTAATAATTTCGTTAATCTTATTTTCGTCAGTTAAATAAATAATTTTGTCGTTTTCGGGTGTTTGTAAATCTTCTGAATCAATTTTTAACTCATTCGAATTTGTAGATTCGTCTGGTACGAAACCATCTGATATTGATGTATTCGCCTGTACCATCGAACTGCCATGAGCAAAAGAATCCTGAATTTTTGTTTTGGACCTTGTTAAAACTTTTACTTTGGAAGTTGGAATTTCGATTCGGCTCAAAGCATCAGCGTTAGTATTGGCTTTTCCTGATTTGTACTCAATCTTTGCATCATATTCGTCAATTAAAAGTCTCCAACGAGTAATACGTCTTGTAGGGTTTGTACTTTTTCCAAGCCAAACCAATGGTTTGTGATCGGTACGAATTACAAACGGTCTGCCGTATAAGTATTGCCGAAATCGCTCTACCGCATAAATAACCGCAAGCATTTCCTTCTCAATTGTATGCTGTTAAAGTTAGCCGAAAGTTTCCAGCCGAAAAAAAATCGATAATGCAGATTGTGTCTTTGCTATTCCAGCCGAAAAATAAAAATTGTATATTTTTTTGATTGATTTCTAGCCGAAAAATTTTTCCGACATTTTCCAACCAAAAAAAATTTGATGCTACGAAAAATTATCAAACGGAAAAACACTTATATTAAAACTAATTAAAATACTCATATGTAATAATGTTTAAATTCAGAAATCTCTATAAAATCAACCTTTAAAGTATTATGGCTGGATAGAAGTTTATTTTAAGTGGTTTGTCAATGGCTATCACTGGAAAAAAATTTGGGTCAAGTTTCATGTGGGGAGTCCGGGAAAATTCGATTCATTAAACCCGTAGTACAAACTTCTAAAATCTCTATAAAATCAACCTTTAAAGTGTTATGGCTGGATAGAAGTTTATTTTAAGCGGTCTGTCAATGACTATCCAGCCATAACACTTTAAAGGTTGATTTTATAGAAATTTTAGAAGTTTGTACTACGGGTTCAATGAATCGAATTTTCCGGGACTCCCCACATGAAACTTGACCCAAATTTTTTTCCAGTGATAGCCATTGACAAACCGCTTAAAATAAACTTCTATCCAGCCATAACACTTTAAAGGTTGATTTTATAGAGATTTTAGAAGTTTGTACTACGGGTTCAATGAATCGAATTTTCCGGAACTCCCCACATGAAACTTGACCCAAATTGTTTTCCAGTGATAGCCATTGACAAACCGCTTAAAATAAACTTCTATCCAGCCATAACACTTTAAAGGTTGATTTTATAGAGATTTTAGAAGTTTGTACTACGGGTTCAATGAATCGAATTTTCCCGGACTCCCCACATGAAACTTGACCCAAATTTTTTTCCAGTGATAGCCATTGACAAACCGCTTAAAATAAAGTTCTATCCAGCCATAACACTTTAAAGGTTGATTTTATAGAGATTTTAGAAGTTTGTACTACGGGTTCAATGAATCGAATTTTCCGGGACTCCCCACATGAAACTTGACCCAAATTTTTTTCCAGTGATAGCCATTGACAAACCGCTTAAAATAAAGTTCTATCCAGCCATAACACTTTAAAGGTTGATTTTATAGAGATTTTAGAAGTTTGCACTACGGGTTCAATGAATCGAATTTTCCGGAACTCCCCACATGAAACTTGACCCAAATTTTTTTCCAGTGATAGCCATTGACAAACCGCTTAAAATAAACTTCTATCCAGCCATAACACTTTAAAGGTTGATTTTATAGAGATTTTAGAAGTTTGTACTACGGGTTCAATGAATCGAATTTTCCCGGACTCCCCACATGAAACTTGACCCGAATTTTTTTCCAGTGATAGCCATTGACAAACCGCTTAAAATAAACTTCTATCCAGCCATAACACTTTAAAGGTTGATTTTATAGAGATTTTAGAAGTTTGTACTACGGGTTCAATGAATCGAATTTTCCGGAACTCCCCACATGAAACTTGACCCAAATTTTTTTCCAGTGATAGCCATTGACAAACCACTTAAAATAAAGTTCTATCCAGCCATAACACTTTAAAGGTTGATTTTATAGAGATTTTAGAAGTTTGTACTACGGGTTCAATGAATCGAATTTTCCGGAACTCCCCACATGAAACTTGACCCAAATTGTTTTCCAGTGATAGCCATTGACAAACCGCTTAAAGTAAACTTCTATCCAGCCATAACACTTTAAAGGTTGATTTTATAGAGATTTTAGAAGTTTGTACTACGGGTTCAATGAATCGAATTTTCCCGGACTCCCCACATGAAACTTGACCCGAATTTTTTTCCAGTGATAGCCATTGACAAACCGCTTAAAATAAACTTCTATCCAGCCATAACACTTTAAAGGTTGATTTTATAGAGATTTTAGAAGTTTGTACTACGGGTTCAATGAATCGAATTTTCCCGGACTCCCCACATGAAACTTGACCCGAATTTTTTTCCAGTGATAGCCATTGACAAACCGCTTAAAATAAACTTCTATCCAGCCATAACACTTTAAAGGTTGATTTTATAGAGATTTTAGAAGTTTGTACTACGGGTTCAATGAATCGAATTTTCCGGAACTCCCCACATGAAACTTGACCCAAATTTTTTTCCAGTGATAGCCATTGACAAACCACTTAAAATAAAGTTCTATCCAGCCATAACACTTTAAAGGTTGATTTTATAGAGATTTTAGAAGTTTGTACTACGGGTTCAATGAATCGAATTTTCCGGAACTCCCCACATGAAACTTGACCCAAATTGTTTTCCAGTGATAGCCATTGACAAACCGCTTAAAGTAAACTTCTATCCAGCCATAACACTTTAAAGGTTGATTTTATAGAGATTTTAGAAGTTTGTACTACGGGTTCAATGAATCGAATTTTCCCGGACTCCCCACATGAAACTTGACCCGAATTTTTTTCCAGTGATAGCCATTGACAAACCGCTTAAAATAAACTTCTATCCAGCCATAACACTTTAAAGGTTGATTTTATAGAGATTTTAGAAGTTTGTACTACGGGTTCAATGAATCGAATTTTCCGGAACTCCCCACATGAAACTTGACCCAAATTGTTTTCCAGTGATAGCCATTGACAAACCACTTAAAATAAACTTCTATCCAGCCATAACACTTTAAAGGTTGATTTTATAGAGATTTCTGAATTTAAACATTATTACATATGAGTATTTTAATTAGTTTTAATATAAGTGTTTTTCCGTTAGTTTGATAATTTTTCGTAGCATCAATTTTTTTTTGGCTGGAAAATGTCGGAGAAAATTTTTCGGTTAGAAATCAATCAAAAAATATGCAATTTTTAACTTTCGGCTGGAATAGCCAAGACACAATCTGCATTATCGATTTTTTTATTTTTTCGGCTGGAAACTTTCGGCTAACTTTAACAGCATCTCAATTGTTGAATAATTTGGCTCGGCTTCATTGAGAACACGACGAGCATAACCAATCGGCAAATCAGTATCACCTTTTTCTTGCGATAAAACCACTCCTAAAGAAATATCACTTGCGTCCGTTGTGACTATGAATATTTTTGAAAAGTCGGGATACTGCAAGATTGGTGGACTTATTAGTTTCTTTTTTAAAATTCTAAATGACTCGTCGCAGAATGCATCCCAATCAAACGTTACGTTTTTTCTAGTTAATGCCGTGAGAGGTTCTGCTAGTTTTGCAAAATGTTTTATAAAACGTCTTTAATATCCACATAGTCCAAGGAATGCCCTTATGTCTCTTACGTTTTTTGGAATGGGAAAATTTTTTATTGCATATATTTTTGACTCATCTGGTTTTATTCCGTCCGGGGTAATAATATGTCCGAGATAGACAATTTCTCGCCGCAAAAAGTTACATTTTTCTAAATTTAATTTTAGGTTATGCTATCGTAATCTATTGAATACGTCAATTAATTTTTTGTTATGGTCACCCAGATCGTATCCGTAGACGACAACATCATCCATATAGACAAAACAACCTAACCCAGAAAGTTCTGCCAAAACATTATTCATTGTTCGTTGAAAACTACATGGATTCATCGGTACTTGATGATATCCATCTGCGAGGTCCAACGTAGAAAAATAATTAGCTTAAGGGTACATTTCACTTAATGTGATCTCGTTAAGGCGACGGAAGTCCACGACAACTTTCCACTTCTTATGACCTTCAGGAGATGCTTTTTTAGGAACCACAAGTAGAGGAGAATTCCACCCGCTTTTGCTATGTTCAATGGTTCCGTCTTTTAACATTTTGGCAATTTGCTTATTGATTTCTTCTTTGGCAGAAAATGGCAATCGATAAGGCTTAATATTTACGGAATTTGAATTGCTCAACAAAGGAATTGAATGTTCACCAGCATTAATTGTGAATGAAAAACTATCACCGGGAAAATACTTCGAATTTATTAATATTTTCGGCTTCAACGTCAAAATTAGGAACTTTAATAGGAAAAGTGTTTACATTCATTAAACAAATTTGGGCTTTCGAATCAATAATTCGTGTTACAGTATTCCCACTGAACAAGCCAGTTTCGATTTTTTTGGCCTTAATTAAAAATTCCTCTCCTTCCGGAAGATTAACGGTAATGCTTACTACTTTCTCAGTTCTAGGTGGAATTTCTATTTTATTACAATCGTATGAACATAAATTTATTGAAACTCGCGAATTATCCCCAACAAAAATTTCTAATATATCTTGAATGCACTTAAATTTCTGAAAAAATCTTTGCCTAAAATTCCTTGCCCAATTTTTGCTGTACATGTAGCTAGTGTTTCTACATTTCCACTATTTATTCCTTTGACTAAACATTTTAAAGAAGGGTTACACACAGTGTTACCGTCGATAAAGCGTTTTTTAATTATCGATATATCCGCCCCCGTATCTATTAGGAAATTTGCATTTCTGGATTTTAAAATATTAAGATTTAGATTGGCGTATTTATTGGAATTTGCATATGTACTATTTAAATTATTTTTTTGAATATAAAGCTGCAAAATTTCGGTAGGTTTGCTCCACACGAGGTTCGGAATTGTCAGAAGACAACGAGAAGTGGCCTGCACAATTGAACACGGTTATTTAATTGTTCAGGCCACTATTATTGTGAAATCAATTCAACAATTTTTGTGTTGCGTGAATTTTGTTCAACTTCAGAAGCAAAAAAAATAACAGGTAATTTCAAAATGTCGGACGCCGCTTGAAAAAAAAAAATGCGATTTTGTGTTTTTGTCTGTAAGCAAGTAGTACTACCTAATGATATGTGTATGCACTGCTCAACTAATACCGCTGTCACCAATGTTAAATGTTGGTAGTGCATTTATTAGGTTGTAAGGGTACCACTTGTCGGATTATAAATAATAAGCAACACTTATAATGAATTCTGTACTTTATTTTATTTAAACAATATTTTTTTTTTGTTACCGTGTTGATTGTTCTAATATCTCGCTTGTACCACGTTTTGAAACGGACTGCCCAATCTTCGCGTGGTGCTAATGTTTACCTCTCAACAAAACAAAAAAGAAAGAGAAGAAGAATACAGTACAAATATATGGACTTATAATATAGAACATAGTATAGGGTATATGTTAACTCACAACAATCTAAAGGCTAAGTAACTCATGATAAAGCTATTAGACAGCCTTAGCTCGGGTTTGCATAGCGCTAGAAAAGCCTTGGTTCAAGCAACCAAAAAAGTAATCATTCAGTTAGTTTAGTATAAACCTATAAAGACGACTTCCTTAATGTGTATCCCGTTTCCACGCACCACCTTTCAATCACCCTTTGTAGTGTCCCCTTATGAGGACAGTAAAGGAGGGAGTTCCAGTCAATTAAATACCACACTAGTATGAACTAAACCATCAACGCTCCCATTTTCCTTAATTCATGCATAAAAGAGTTATCTAAGTTGAAAGCTGCTTTATCGAATTTAAGTGTTTGACCTCAGCGCCCTAAAAAATAATCTTCAAAATGACCTCGTCATGTCCAAAGACTTATATTCCTGCCCCACTCTCCATTAATGATCTGCCCATATTCCATATCAAAACAACAAATCCCTTCTCGCTTGTAGAATTTAGAATTTGAAGGTATTAAATATGAAAGACTTGGCAGTGGGTAGGTGGTTTTGAAATTACACAAGGATTTTTATAAAAGCCACAGAACTACCCGTTTTCACTTTTACTTCTCATTTCATTTTCAATGCGGTCAAGAATGCATCTTGTTTGATATGCAGGATGACGTTCGGTCTCAAAATATAGTTAAATGTGACCATAATCTCATTTTTGCTTACAATACCCATATACTACCATAAAGCTTTCGTCAGGCCCAAAAGGCGTGGCTTTATCATAGACATGTTTGACACCCTGATGCCAAATCAGTTTCTGCTCTATAGGATTCTTTATAAAATTGGATCGTTGTGTCATTGAAAACGTGAGCCGTAATAACAAACCTCTCGTCTTATTGAATAGCTCTATCACTGTTTTATTGCTACAGGTAGCTTTCCCTAATCATTATGGTTAGATCATCCAACTACCACTGAACATCAAATGCATTTTTTTTTTTTTTTATATTTTATACTATGCTATATTTTTTGGGGCTCAAGGCTCTCCCAGCTCTTTCGCGGTTCGCTTATTTACGTCCTACTTTACGCCTTAACGGCCAAATCGAGGACGTACGGCTATAGGTCCGATTTTCGTAGAACCGCATTGCATTTCGTAGCGCATTGCACAGCTCCACGCCAGCCTATAGTACTGACATGGAAGATGGGTCGGCCCATGAGTTCTGCACTCCAACAGGGGGTCATAGATGTGTTCATTAACACCATCGATCGTAATCAGATGGTGAAAAGTCCCTTTTGCATCCTGCCCCTATCGGGATTCGAACCCGGTACCTCCCGCTCCAACTGCCACAGCTTTAACCACTGAGCCACCTGGGCGGTAAAATTTTATTTAATATCGTAATCAGTAATAATAAAAATCTTAAAGAGAACGATAGCCCATTTATTACTTTAATTTTTAATTACGAGTTAAATGCTTTAACCGATTATTGTGAACAACCATTCTAGTTTCTTCCTAGAAATTTTAGAATTTTTTAAAAGAACAGAATCTCCGATTTGAAAATTGGGATTATTGATATTTACGTCGTAATAAGTTTTGGACTGAACTTTGCTTTCGATCAGCCTATCTCTTGCAACTTTCCAGGCAATTTGTAATTTATTTTTAATTTCAAAACTGTAGTCATCGTAACTGTAAATTGGGTATCGATCCTTTTTTATGTAGTTTGGTTTATGCCCATAGACCAATTCATAAGGCATGAAACCTGTCGAAGTATGTGGGGTCGAGTTATAGGCAAACATTGCAAATGGTACCCATTTTGTCCCAGTTTTGTGTGTTCGTTGTAAAATTTCTAAGATATTCTCCGAGTGTTCGATGTGATCTTTCTAATGCACCATTTGACTGAGGGTGGTACGCCGTTGTATTTAATTTTCTGATAGTGAGAATTTTGCAAACTTTTAGGAATACTTGGCCCATAAAATTCGTTCCTTGATCTGTTACAAGTGACACCAGCGAATCATATTTGCAAACAAAATGTTCCACAAAAGCTCGTGCTACTGTATCAGTATTTGCCATCGGTATTGGCACGGTGGTTGAAAACTTCGTGAGGTCATCTTGCAGAGTTAAGATGTATTTGTTGTTATCATAACTAGGTGGATCTAATGGCCCTACAATATCTAAAAATATTTTCTGAAAGGAGTAGATGACGTATCCGTGATTTGCATTTCACACTTCGTAGATTGACCGGTTTTATTAATTTGACAATTTTTACATTTTTTAATTACTTTTTTAATTTCACTTTACATTCTTGGAAAATAATAGTACGATTTTATTCGGTTAAACGTTCGTAAAATACAAATGTGACCACCTATTGGGCTAACATGAAATTCGTTAATGATTTCGCTAATCTTATTTTTGTCAGTTAAATAAATAATTTTGTCGTTTTCGGGTGTTTGTAAATCTTCTGAATCAATTTTTAACTCATTCGAATTTGTAGATTCGTCTGGTACGAAACCATCTGATATTGATGTATTCGCCTGTTGCATCGAACTGCCATGATCAAAAGAATCCTGAATTTTTGTTTTGGACCTTGTTAAAACTTTTACTTTGAAACTTGGAATTTCGATTCGGCTCAAAGCATCAGCGTTAGCATTGGCCTTTCCTGATTTGTACTCAATTTTTGCATCATATAGTAATACGTCTTGTAGGGTTTGTACTTTTTCCAAGCCAAACCATTGGTTTGTGATCGGTACGAATTACAAACGGTCTGCCGTATAAGTATGGCCGAAATCGCTCTACCGCATAAATAATCGCAAGCATTTCCTTCTCTATTGTTGAATAATTTCGCTCTGCCTTATTGAGAACACGACTAGCATAACCAATCGACAAATCAGTATCACCTTTTTCTTGCGATAAAACCACTCCTAAAGAAATATCACTTGCGTCCGTTGTGACTATGAATATTTTTGAAAATTCGGGATACTGCAAGATTGGTGGACTTATTTGTTTCTTTTTTAAAATTCTAAATGACTCGTCGCAGAATGCATCCCAATCAAACGTTACGTTTTTTGTAGTTAATGCCGTGAGAGGTTCTGCTAGCTTTGCAAAATGTTTTATAAAACGTCTATAATATCCACATAGTCCAAGGAATGCCCTTATGTCTCTTACGTTTTTTGGAATGGGAAAATTTTTTATTGCATATATTTTTGACTCATCTGGTTTTATTCCGTCCGGGGTAATAATATGTCCGAGATAGACAATTTCTCGCCGCAAAAAGTTACATTTTTCTAAATTTAAGTTTAGGTTATGCTGTCGAAATCTATTGAATACGTTAATCAATTTTTTGTTATGGTCACCCAGATCGTATCCGTAGACGACAACATCATCCATATAGACAAAACAACCTAACCCAGAAAGTCCTGCCAAAACATTATTCATTGTTCGTTGAAAAGTACATGGCGCCCCTTTTAAACCAAATGCTCTGCTTCAGTGCTGAACGCAGTTTTGAATTTATCTGCAGGATTCATCGGTACTTGATGATATCCATCTGCGAGGTCCAACGTAGAAAAATAATTAGCTTTCCCCAACTGGTCCAATATATCGACTATGTTGGCCATGGGTACATTTCACTTAATGTGATCTCGTTAAGGCGACAGAAGTCCACGACAACTCTCCACTTCTTATAACCTTCAGGAGATGCTTTTTTAGGAACCACAAGTAGAGGAGAATTCCACCCGCTTTTGCTATGTTCAATGGTTCCGTCTTTTAACATTTTGGCAATTTGCTTATTGATTTCTTCTTTGGCAGAAAATGGCAATCGATAAGGCTTAATATTTACGGAATTTGAATTGCTCAACAAAGGAATTGAATGTTCACCAGCATTAATAGTGAACGATAAACTATCACCGGGAAGATGGAAAACGTCGTTGAATTCACGGCAAATTCTTAAGATAGACGATTTTTCTTCGGAACTTAACGATTCGGTTTTAATGAATTGTTCAAGCAATTTAAGACGTCCTTTAATAATATCTTGGGTTTTAGAAGTGGAAAATACTTCGAATTTATTAATATTTTCGGCTTCAACATCAAAATTAGGAACTTTAATAGGAAAAGTGTTTACATTCATTAAACAAATTTAGGCTTTCGAATCAATAATTCGTGTTACAGTATTCCCAATGAACAAGCCAGTTTTGTTTTCTTTTTCTTTAATTAAAAATTCCTCTCCTTCCGGAAGATTGACGGATATGACTACTACTTTCTCAGTTCTAGGTGGAATTTCTATTTTATTACAATCGTATGAACATAAATTTATTGAAACTCGCGAATTATCCCCAACAAAAATTTCTAATATATCTTGATTATAACTAATATTGCACTTAAATTTCTGAAAAAAATCTTTGCCTAAAATTCCTTGCCCATCGATTGAAAATGAGTCGTTGACAATATGAAAATCATGTAATATTGGAACATTATTTGGTAGTGTAATTTTTGCTGTACAAGTAGCTAGTGTTTCTACATTTCCACTAGTTATTCCTTTGACCTCTCGTGGCAGAGAAGGAAGCGTACTTGCCCGGGTCTCGGGTTCGATTCCCGGGGTGGTGACCATTCATCAATCACGATTGGGTGTTTTTAATCTGTATGTGTATGGTGGGTTGAACCGTGGGCCTCAAGTGGCATTGAGTTCTGGAATTATTTCCGCCCTTCTTTAATTATTATTATTATTAATATTCCTTTGACTAAACATTTTAAAGAAGGGTTACACACAGTGTTACCGTCGATAAAGCGTTTTTTAATTATCGATATATCCGCCCCCGTATCTATTAGGAAATTTGCATTTCTGGATTTTAAAATATTAAGATTTAGATTGGCGTATTTATTGGAATTTGCATATGTACTATTTAAATTATTTTTTTGAATATAAAGCTGCAAAATTTCGGTAGGTTTGCTCCACACGAGGTTCGGAATTGTCAGAAGACAACGAAGTGGCCTGCACAATTGAACACGGTTATTTAATTGTGCAGGCCACTATTATTGTGAAATCAATTCAACAATTTTTGTGTTATGCGTGAATTTTGCTCAACTTCAGAAGCAAAATAAATAACAGGTAATTTCAAAATGTCGGACGGCGCTTGAAAAAAAAAACAAAATGCGATTTTGTGTTTTTGTCCGTAAGCAAGTAGTACTACCTAATGATATGTGTATGCACTGCTCAACTAATACCGCTGTCACCAATGTTAAATGTTGGTAGTGCATTTATTAGGTTGTAAGGGTACCACTTGTCGGATTATAAATAATAAGCAACATTTACAATGAATTCTGTACTTTATTTTATCTAAACAATATTTTTTTAACAACCGTGTTGATTGTTCTAATATCTCGCTTGTACCAGGTTTTGAACCAGACTGACCAATCCTCGCGTGGTGTTATGTTTACCTCTCAACAAAACAAAAAAGAAAGAGAAGAAGAATACAGTACAAATATATGGACTTATAATATAGAACATAGCATAGGGTATGCGTTAACTCACAACAATCTAAAGGCTAAGTAACTCATGATAAAGCTATTAGACAGCCTTAGCTCGGGTTTGCATAGCGCTAGAATAGCCTTGGTTCAAGCAACCAAAAAAGTTAGTTCAGTTAGTTTAGTATAAACCTATAGACGACTTCCTTAATGTGTATCCCGTTTCCACGCAACACCTTTCAATCACCCTTTGTAGTGTCCCCTTATGAGGAAAGTAAAGGAGGGAGTTCCGGTCAATTAAATACCACACTAGTATGAACTAAACCATCAACGTTCCCATTTTCTTTAATTCATGCATAAAAGAGTTATCTAAGTTGAAAGCTGCTTTATCGAATTTAAGTGTTTGACCTCAGCGCCCTAAAAACTGAATGAGTCCCCGAAGAAATATAGATCATTGTACAACATAGGTAGTTGGTTAAACCATTACAAACATTTCAATCATAATAATCTTCAAAATGGCCACGTCATGGCCGAAGATTCCTGCCCCACTCTCCATCTATCATCTGCCTATATACCATATCAAAACATGTATTACAACAAATCCCTTCTCGCTTATAGAATTTAGAATATGAAAGACTTGACAGTGGGTAGGTGGTCGTGAAATTCCACTAGGAGTTTTAGAAAGGCCACAGAATTACCCGTTTTCACTTTTACTTCACATTCCATATTCAATACGGTCATTAATGCACGTTGTTTGATATGCAGAATGACGTTCGGTCGCTAAATATAGTTAAATGTGACCATAAGCTCATTTTTGCTTTCAATACCCATATACTACCATAAAGCTTTCAACAGTCCAAAAAAGTGAGACTTTATCATAAAAATGTTTGATACCCTCATCTTAAATCAATTTCCGCTCTAGGATACTTTAGGAATTAACTCGTTGTGTCAATGAAAATGTGAGCCGTAAAAATAATTCTCTCCTCATATTGAATGACTCATGTACCATTGCCACAGGTACGGCCCTCTTATGTTTTTAGCTAGATCATTCGCATGTCTCTGAGCATCAATTCCATGGTTGTTCAGTATAGATGCTCATTGCTTCGAGAACACCTTTCTACGACCTTAACGATTAATATCTAGTGTTACGGTGATACTCATGCACTCAACTATGTAAGAGTTGCCATCGACAGCATTCTCAATTCATTCACACAAAACACGATTTATGGTTCAAGATGCCATAATAGATTTAATAGCTTTGGAACTAGTGTTTTTTGACTGAACATTTGGAGTGAAAGGGGCCATTTAGAAAATGTTCCATTTTCTTGTTGAGAAGAGAGATAAGTCTTACTGTTGTATATGCCTTGGGTTAAACATTGTACAAGCGATGTAAATATAGGTACAACAATAATAGCTTTATCGACACGAACCAACAGAGGAATAAATGTGTCTATACCTAACTGCAACAAGGCAGGAAAATAACCTTTCCATGTTATCGAAAGAGAGAGAATGAGTAAGTTGTCTATTTGGGAGATTTGGGATTAACAATTTGCTTTGAAAAATCTGTATCCTTCTATGAAGTTTCCTGTTCACCAATTAGCTCGTAACCGCTGGAGGGGCTCTAAAGTATATCTCAATACTGTAGAGCCCCTTCAGTGATATTGACAGTTATCAGTACATCGATTCCCTTACAGAAGGCTCTCTATAGAGTTCCCTGGTATTCTGAAACTGAGATAATATCTGATCTACTGTCACACTAAGCCAGTTAAATAGCACGCAAATCATATAATGGTTTGATTAAACTTTTAAAGTTCATGGTTCACGACTTTAATTGGTTCATTCTAAAATATTAATTACATTTATGATCTCGAGATCCAACACATTTCACCCAACAGTAAAATTAAATCTGGTTATGTTACAAAGCGATTTATGTTCAGCTTCCTGTTCTACTTCGTCGAGCAGCACTAACTCATACGTCACCACTGTTCCAGCCATCTGCAATATAAATCGAGAACATCAATGATATGTATCTTATATATAGTCTAACCTACCGCTAAGATCATATTTTTAGTGAGATAAAAAAATTTCTTTCCCGATATTGCATTACACTCGGCAATCACTAAATCCAAAAACCGTTGCGCTTCTCGTGTCCATAATTTTGACGGAATGTTGCGCAACAAACCAATCGGTTTTCGTGACGCATCGTGCACTGAAGCAGCAAACAATAACAGACACAACGTTCGACATATCAAAAAAATTAGCGAGTACCAAAAATACAGTGTGCTCATAAAGTACGGAAGTGGTCTGAAATTAGAAAAAATATTTGTTACACAGCGCATGTCCTACGTAAAAAGGCTTACGTGAAACTATGAAACAGCTGGAGGCACACGTAGTATAAATTATTCGCACACGCTAGTATAACCAATAGTGATATACTTTGATCAACCTTCTGCAGTATATCGACCATTTGTATATAGTGTTTACGAATTTCGAGCCAAAATGTGTCGTCAATCTGCGATTTAGACGACGACTGTAGTCGATGGTTGATTTGTTCGAAACGGGTTGATATACCGATACTGACCACAATAATCATTAAATCGACATAATTCCAACAAAATGTCATCGACAAATTGATCCACTGAAACGAAGCAAGATTGATGAATGTGCACACTTAAGCTTAAGACTTGGTTCACTTACTAATGATGGCACTGCATAAATGTACTGGAACGGGATGACCAGAAACAAGTGTGGCCGTTCTTTGGTGAAAAAGTACTGTATAAAATTTATGTTTTTTATCTTGCACTGTGTAAACTGTTTATAGTCGTAAACCACGGACGAAATGATGAACATCACATGCTCAACTATAAATTGAGATAAATCATGGTTAAACGGAACTTAAAGCTTTGTATCAAAACTAGCATGTACTTAACGCAAGTAGTAAAAAAATGATTGAGACCAAATTAATTTTTGTCTTGAGTCGCATCCCGGTAACTTTGTACGGCGTTCGAAGGAAACATTCCTCCCGTTCATACCAAAATCGAATCAACTCGCGCCATTTACGGGCTAACACAAACAGTAGAATCGATCCCGTCAGACAAACCGATATAAATAAGCAACTTTGCATCGCCCCCATGCTATACTGAAGTGAACGTGCGCGTTTTATCGATAAGCACCCCTCGATGAGGCCCAACGAAATGAACACAATTGAATAAATTGTACGAATGTTGCACATTACAAATCGAGCATTTCGATAATTATTGTCGCGTACTCCAACGATGGGGATCTGGCCAAAACATTGTCCGATTGTTAAGACTATTCCGACCGAATCGTGAAAACTGTCCGTTTTATTTCGACCAGTAACTAGGATAGAAAAAAAAACGATTACTCACAATATTGTCAGTTAAAGTTTATACAACGGACACTTACATTTTGGTAATGTTGGCTCCCTTCGAGAAGGGACGACTGGAGTTTTTTGTACAAATCGCGAAGAAAACGATCGAACATTATTCATCATGCGTGTGTAGAAGTGTTTTGTATTTATGCAGTTTGGAAGCGGAAAGTAGCTCCACAATGTGATGTGTACACCAATCTGTAATGATGAATGACACGAAATAAATTGAAATATGTTGAGTGTGAGTGGTCAGCGTTTGTGGACAGTATGTAAAATCGACAATCGCATGTTAATTGCTGCAAAAGCACTAACAATGTCGATGCTTGTACACGACTTTTTGTATTTTATGCATAAACTATTAGATGTAGTCGTTCAAAATGTATAAATTTACCTGTAATTAGAAAGATTTCAATCATCGATTAAGTCAATATGTATGTATATCCGATTTGTTATTTACATTAGTATAAATAGATTTAATTAGCACGAATGCAGAAGCCGATTGCTTGAAGTTTGAGCCGCGTATATCATTACCATCCCATTGGATCGATTCCCATCACAACACAAGTCATCTTTACATATTCGTATCTAAAGCTTCAGAAAGCATAATCGATACAACAGGGAGCATGCAGACCCATAGCTTATGACTTTGATAGACTCAAGTTCCATTTTTTGATAGTTCTGTTCTTAATTGTTACCAGTGCAAAAAATTAGACGACTATCTTAAGGACTCCATAGACGTAATGGTCCATATCTATAGCTTCTTCGGAAAATGTCCACTTTATCCCCAAGTATCAGTTTTGATAATCGGTTTTGCCATAATTTTTTGAATTAGACGATTGACACAAGGACCACATATATCCTTATCTAGCTACTTAGGAAAAACCACTTCATCCTCATGTATATAAAAGCTCTCAATTTTAGTCATCAGTCATTGACTGACATTAATCGTTACGTGTTCAAGAATTAAACGATTGTCATAAGGATCCCATTCCCGTAATGGTCCTTATTTAGCTAGTATGGAAAATTTCTACGTCATCTGCAAAACTAGAGCCAAATTTTTTGTGAATCGACGTCTATATCCTACATACTTAAGAATCGTAACCTAAATGGTCTACTCACCATCCGCTTATGATCTCAATAAAGTCAATGTTCATTGAAATGACAACGTCTTAAAGTGAAGGACGTGTAAAATCTAAAAGTCTAGAATTTTAGTGGTATCTGAATTGACTGGTAGACTACATTGGTTTCCGTCCATAGTAAATTCTGTTAGTTGTAACTCGAGATCTCCGAAGTTCGACCCTTTATACCACCAAACTAGTTTTAGACTTTCACGTATATGGTAATAAATCGTTTGTAGGCTGTCAAGATCGAGTCTGTATTTAGACTTTTAACTTTCTCTGGGTGCACAGGTGATTGATATGACTATCGCGCCCTATTACATCACCAACTATGTGATTGTTCAGACGAATAATCGGATTTATTGACGGATATGGAATTGAAACTTTGTTTAGCCGTGTGCCACCTGGAATTACTCCATTCGAGTTCATCAATGGAATAAGTGATGATCGTGGATTTCTTGTTGGAGGTGGATTCTTACTTAGAACATCTCTCTGTGTTTTTAATTTTACTCGATGTACATTCCTACGTAAATTAATGAGAGCTGATGAATGTGATGGAGGTATTAAATTGGTTTAAGGTTTATCTTGTGTTGGTTGTCTTGACCGTTTGAGCCTCAAATCACAGAAAGAAAAACCACAGTAATTTTAAAAAAAAATACCGTAAAATCAAATGTAATGCGACATGATTTTTCGCCAAAAGGAATAATTTTTAATTTCAAAGACTTCTGTTTTTTATTTCGAATGTCATTTACAAACTAAAAATTTTTTTTTTAAATTGAAAACCCTTGCTTTTTTTGATTTTCAAATTAGAATTATAGGTATTTGAATCAAAAACAATATTTTTCTTTCGTAATTTTTAAAAATTTTGTTTTAAATCTGTTCAGTTTTTATTTTAAAATAGTGGTATTTGATTTGAAAATCATAAAATTTTACTTTAAGATTTCAAACTTTTTCTTTTAAAAAATGTAATTTTGATTTCTAATGTCGAAATATTTACTTTAAGATTTAAGTTGCATTTGAAACAAAAATTGGTATTTTCGTTTTTAAAAACAAGTTTTTTCATTTTAAAAATATCAGCTTTTCTTTTAAAGGTACAAAATGGTTTATATTAAAAATAAACCATTTTTGGAATAAAAAATTAATAATTATACTTTAAAAGTCACGAATGTAGTTAATTTTATTTCAAAATTTATTTTACTACAAGATGAAACTACATATTATACATATAAATATACTTATTTTACATATATCAATTACATTATTTACATATTTAATTTAAATTTATAATTTTGTTTCTTAAATAATATTTTCCGGTAGTGACTTTACATACGTCTAACGGTGGGCTTGAGAAATATTCAATTGGAAACTCGAGAGTAATTTTTTTATTTGGTCCAACTTCATATGCACTGTAGTGTGCGTCGTATTGTATTATTGATATTTCGTTACAAATAACAATTATTTCAATTTCTACAGTTTTAAAAGAAATTATTCTATAAATCAATAATGAATTTAGTAGTTTCGTTAAGTAAACGTTTTTGTTATACTTAGTATTTTTATATATTACACAATCCGCTGAAACAATCTTAGTTTCTGAAAAGTTAAAATTTTGTGATAAGGAGTTTGCAAATTTCAGAGAACACTTCATGGCAAGCGTATAAGCGATGTTTTTTCGAGAAGTGATTGTTGCAGCATAAATTTTATACTCTTTATGTTTAGCTTCAAAACGAAAACAACTTTGGTATCTTAAAGGCCCACATTGTGTTATTGCCCTAGGATAGTGAACCATGAAATGATGCTTTGGTTTGAGTGGTTTATTAAACAGTTGAATGTATAACTGATTATGTAGTTTTATAATGTTTTGTAAATTATTTATAGTATCGTTATTTATTACAGGAAGTAAAATTATATCTATAATTTGTAATAAATAAGATAATAATGTCCAAACTGGACACCTTTATGAATCAAATCTCCCACTAGAAGTGGAAAGAAATGTATAAAGTTCATACATTCTCTGGCAGTCATTTTCAAATTATTAGTCTTCAACCGTTTTAAAGTGATTGGTACTGATAAATTTCCGGTTTCGATTTGACCATAATTCAACGTTTTTTTTCGATAATTGAGGGTTTCTAAAGTAAACGTTTTATTTTCTATATAATAAAGAATAATCTGACAAATATCGTAGACACACACACCTTCAAATAGGTCGTGCGTAATGTCAAATACGAAATTATCAATAACGTGAAAAGATGGGATCTCATTAAAAGCACACTTTTGTTTAACACCAGTCAAAAGAATACCTTCAGTGAAACTTTGATCATATTCTAACTTGCACCTTAACATTTCAGTAATTTCACATGAATCAGTTTTGGTTTCGTCTTTATTTCTCTTACATGCACGGCAAAACCCATCGGAATTAAACGCTGTGGAAAATCCAAGGTTTTCATTTAAACCTAAATTATCTCCTAAAATAATGCCAAGAATAAAATAAACCAATTTGTATTCGTTATTGCATTTCATATAAATGCCATCCATCTCTAGAGATTTTATTTGATTGATCAATTCGTAGAACACCCGATCACGACCTACAGATTTCATCTCTTTACGTCTTATAAATCCAGCAACGAAAATATTTTCCAATTTTGATTGCAGGTGTTGTGGTATCGTAGGAAAAGAATAGTAAATACCACAAACCGAATGTTCTGAAGAATTACTTCCAAGGGGGTTGTTAACCTCAAAATCATCCAAAAAAATATTGTATGGAATAATAATTTTATCTTCCCCGATATATGACGTTTTAAATTTGAACGTATCACTATTAACAAAGTTAGAATAGTTATTTTTGGACTTTAATATATTGGTATGTTCTATTGTTTTTTGAAGTAAGTCATTTTTCTCAAAAAAGCTTTTTATTTGAAATTTCAATGGCATAAAATAACTAAACACATTTTTTCCTTCTAACACAGGTTCGACCATTCTTATAACTTCTACTACTTCATTATTAATACAACAGGCAACTGGGCTATCAAATAGTTCATCCTCTTTTAATTTTTTTAATAGCCGATATTCAGTTTTTATATCGTCAAATAATATTTCAAAGGGAGTTAGTAAGTTTTTAATTAATTTTTCAACATCAGCAGAAACTTGTGGGAGAACAATTTGTTTTATTGTTGTCAACAAAGATTCATTAAATAGTTAAATATTACTTTGTATCCAGTTTGCATCTTTTCTTGAAATATTATTTTTCGAATATAAACTTAAAATTAATAATGTGTATTGACGTTTAAGGTTTTTTATCAAATTGTTTTCTAGATATGAATGATCTATAGGTATATCGTTAATAGAACTAAAGCCCTCACTAGATTGTGTCGAAATATTGGTAGTAGCAGTACTGAATGTGGGGACTTGGTTTTTGGACTTCACTTTATTTGGCATTTCATGTGATTCGGTATTGTTTTGATCGAAATGAAAATTTAAAGAATGTTTTCTAAAATTTTTTAAATTGTTAAATTTCATGGTGCAATTTGTTTCAGCGCATTGGTAGTTATCTAATCCGGTTAAACCGTGTATGATCTTTAAATGTTTTATAAATTGTGGAAAAAAATTATATTTTCTTTGCATTTAAAACAAATCATTTTTACTTCAGTTAATAAACTATTACTATAATAACTATAACTTCAATGAAAATTAATAACTTCAGAATCTTTTAATTATTAGTTATTAAGAGACGATATCAAGCTCAATACGCTTGATATTTTTTCATCGTATTCAGTTTCTATATTGAAAAAATATTTTTGTAAAAAAAGCCAAACCTGAGAACATGCTAAAGGGTATTTTAAGTTCAAGGTTTGGAATGACTTAAAGCAGGCAGATAAACACGCTATAAAATTTGTGAACGGATACTTATAGTTATCGATATATAAGTATATTTGTGGATCACTCTTGTTGATATCTCCAACGTAGATTATCATCGGTTGAATGCTGGTTTTATTTTGCCAAGCACCATTCTGGGCCGAAACAATTTTTTCTTGTAACTCCGTTAGTGTATTTATATGGATCACCAGGGACTCCTCTGATTCTTTAATCGTAATTTTCCCACTTTTTTTCTTTTTATTGTTTTTGAGAACCTCGAATCTCGCCACTGGTGGAATTATATATGGGAGAATCTTGAAAATCGTAAAGTTTGTAAAATCTAAAAAACGAAAATGAGAAAGGTTTAAATTAAGCAAATAAAAAAACTTTTTAAATATACGAGATCATAAACTAATTTCTGTCCGTACTTTCATTTTTAGAAGTTTCGATCTGACTTATTAAATGCAACGTATTAACATCTTTTATGCTGGCTTTATAAATTTTTAAAATATTCACACTAAAATCTTTCCATTTTTGAAACAAACAGTTTGATTTGCCAGGATATTGTTTTTCAAAATCAGCATCAACCTGTTGAAAAGGTTGAAAATGTCAACCATTAAAATTATAAGTATAAATACATATAAATACTTCAATTCTCACACGAACACACACATACACAGATTCTTACCAGTTCTGATCCAATTCCAGTTTTATATAATGGCCATTGTTTGAATAATTCTTCATTGTACAAATTTGTTACATCTTCTTTCCTCAGATAATAACAGCTATTCCACTGATTTAAAACTTCACTTAGAGGTTTATTGCATCCATTATAATATAGCCAAGATTTAGCACAATTTTCATCAGTCACATTTCTCTCAAGTGAATTTTGAGGTTCTAAAGATGAATTGTTTGACTCAGAATTTGGAAATACACTGGTTCTGTAAGTTTTGTTGTAGTGCTTACTATTTACATAAGCATAATAAAGCTTGCCTGATTGCCGTTTTCTTTTACCCATGGATGATGACTTGCCTGAACAATAATATGTTTCCTAGAGCAAAATTTTCAATAAATTAATAAGAATTTTTACTATCAAGCCATGTTACATCGAATTTTATAAAGCGTATTACACGACCAATAAATTTAAATGAAAAATAAAACTATTGTTATACTCAAATACCTTAACTTTTTATCAATAATTGCAGAAATATAAAATTATATTAATGATGAGTTTTTATAGCCTACGCCTTTCTAAATTTATACTTACAATTGCCTCCTTCGGGAATTGAGCAACAATCTGCTCCGCTATACTCTGGAAGTCGCTGAATAGTATTTTATTTTTGTGAAAGTGAACTGTTTCCATAATGATTTTTGTCATTTTTGAGCGATGTTTGTCGGTAAGAACACCATATTCATTATAAAAATAAAGTATGTCCTCGCCTTTATTTTGAAGAATATTTTTGATATCCTAAAATATTAAATTAAGCATTATGTATTGCCAAACATTTAATTTATATGTAACTATTTCCCTTACAAGTATGTAGTCCTGGCGGTTCGTTGCTATAGTGGAGTTACTTGGAGTTCTGACCAAATTACTTGAGGAGTGTAAGGTTTGATTGTTATCCAGCCAAGACTGAACTGCAGAACAATTTGTAACAGTATCATCCCCAAAAAACTTTCTTCTCCAAACGCGTAATTTCTCGCGGAATTCCACCCTTAAACCAAATGCATGGTCGGGAATCAGTTCCTTTAGATCATCCCGATCCAAATAACGAAGCCGTTCACGATTAATTTGTTTACCTTAAAAAATATAGTTTAATTGAAAAATTTTCTAAATATATTAAAAAAGTTTTGAATTACCTTTTAAAAATGGCGCAACACCCGTACATTCAATTTCTTCCAATGCTGCTTGTAGTTCTTGATCCTCTGCCATATCGTCACCATTCTGTATGGTCTTATTAATAAGCTCCGCATAGTTGTAACTACTGTCAGTTTTAATAATAATAATTTCATTGTGCTTGTTGTTCTCCATTGGTATGTTTTCTAAACTACACTGTTGGAATTATAAATATGGTGTTATCATTGAATCTCAGTACACGATTTGATACTATGTATATCATGTTTTTCCCTCGTTTCTTACATTTACCTATAACATTTACATTCTTTATAGGCAAAGCAGTAAGAAATGAAGAAAAACATTTGCCTAAGAACTTTCGCTCATTAGATCTGTTCATATAATTGAATTTGATACTGACGTTTATCTCATCGGTTATTGTTTTAACTGCGCCTTTCATATAATTGACACTAGAACATGCACTCTCGTCCTCTGGATAAGAAATATTTGGAAACTGGTCCATTTTTAAAAATGTGCGAACTACAAAATTATTAAAATAATGCAACGATCTTAACATTATGAAACGAAATAATTATTATTAATTTAATTTAGTTGTTTGTTTAATTTAATTTTCAGTATGCAAAATTTGCGTAGATTCGATATTATATATATTTTGTTTGTAAACAATAAGAATATTTATTAATATAACATGTTCATAAGTCAAAAAAGCATCGAAACATTCCAAAAATGAAGCACATTACATTTTAATTATTTATAGCTTACCGTTAGAATAATTCTAGAAATAATAATATAACGTTAATTATAAATCATATGATAATATTACATATATTCTGATTAATTGTACGTAATTATCACAATTTTCACAGTTTTATATTATTCACTATTTTTAATTTGTAAACGGACTATAGAGTTTATCGAATTCACCACATTCACTTATATCACACGTTATAATGAAACATCGTACAGTAAAATGATAACCCATTTGATGAAAATAATAATATAATTCTTAGGTTAAAATTGATAATAATTGAACTAAAATAAAATATTTTCGCATTAAAAAATATACTTTTTATTACCAAAAACAATTTCTCGAACCAACAATTTTTGTTTTTCATTTAAAAAATATGTTACAAATACTTAAAAAAAAAACATTATTTTAAAAACTTTAATTTTTAAAAATAAATAAGATTTTACTTATTTGATTTAAAAACCATTTAATTTAAATTTGATATTTTTTTCAACAATTTTACCATTTAAATAAAAAAACTGATTTAAAAAATTTTTTTAAAAGACAAAAAACATCATTTTTTTTAATTTAATTATTTTTCCTTATGAAGTAACATGTTTTTTTTTTAAATTTTGACGATTTTCATTTTAATTTTTTGTTTTTTTAAATTCAAAATCACAATTTCTTTCTGTCAGAATCTTTATTTTCCACCTATTGAACCCAGGATAATACTTGGTATTTGATACTTTCCTTTCGGTTCCATTAACCACTGTGGCCCATACCAACAGGTATCCGACGTTGCTAATGGTTGTGGATTGACTTTTAAGAATCTTGTGTCCAAACATGTCGTTATTCTTGCAGACTTTCTTTTCACAGCAATACCTTGTTGTTTTGTTAATTGTATTGCACATTTAAATGCAGGTTTTACTGGCTGAGGAATGATTGCAAGCTTTTTTTCTATCCAAAACTTCCAATGTGGAATTTGTACGTCTTTATTTATTGTAGATGATATTGTAGATGATTGCAGTGGTGGAAATCCATCAATTATGCGCTTTTCTGGATTTAATATTTCGAAAAATACATCAGCTCCGAGAAGAACGTCAATATAAGTTTGGTCGTAGAATTGGGGATCTGCTAATTCCAAATCGTCAGCCTGTTGAATTATAGTTTCTGGCTTTCTTGGTGATTGATTGGATATTTTACAAATAACATGAGCCGTAACACAGAGCTTGAACTGTTTGTCTGTGCGTGAATAAATGGTCATATTGATGTTATCATTTGTTTGTCCAGCCGGTGTAAATGCTTAACCGTATACTGATATGGAAGAATGACTTCGCCTCAGGTTTAGGCGTTGAGTGCAAGATTCAGTGACAAATGATGTTTGTGAACCTGAGTCTTAAAGTGCCCTAAATGGCTGGAGTTTACCGGTACGTGATTTGATGTGAATAATCGCTGTTGGTAGTACCGTGGTTGCCGAAGAATAGTGTGTGTGTAATACTTGTTGTTGGTTTTGGCTTTTCTGGATTGGCGTGGGTTCAATAGTAGCTTGTGACTTCGATATGGTTTGTAGATACTGATCATCGAATTGTGGTATGACAGTAATATGATGACTTAATGATGATTGATTGGAATCCAAAGGAGTTTCGTCATCTTCTTGATGGAGTAAAGTGTGGTGACGCTTACTACATATAAGACAAGAAGCCTTCGAGAAACATTTTGCACTTACATGTCCCTTCTTCAGACAATTAGTACATAGGTTTTGCTCGTCTACTAAAATCAATCTGGACTTTACATTTTTATTTTTGAATTCCGGGCATCTAAATAGTGGGTGTTCTTGATTACATACTGTACATTTATACGTGTTGTTTGAGTTAACGGTAAGAAAGGTTTTGGATGTGAACTTTGTTGTGACCTTCTTTGTTGTTGCATCACAAATTTCTAACGCGTCACACCTTTCATTTAGAAACTGCAGTAACTCGTCGAATGTTGGGAAGTCTGATTCCGCTGATTTGTTGGCCCATAACTGCTTGGATTCGTGATCAATTTTGTCCATTACTATATGAGTAAGCCATGGATCTCTTGTTTCAGCGCTTGGTCCTAAAGCGCGTAATCCGTGAATAACTTCGTCTGCTGTTTCACTAATACGACGTAACTCTTTCCCATTTGTATGATTACACGGCTTTTGGTCGAATGATTGCACCAACGTTTGCACAATTTCTCCCATGCCTCGCAATAATTATTTTCCGTTATTGGAATGTGTCGTATTAGAGCAGCAGCGTCTCCTGTTAGCAAGCCCTTTAGTATTTGCAGTTTGTTCACTTTACTGATTTGATTTTTGTCGTGTACCGTTGTCTTGAACAGATCATGAAATGAAGCCCAGCATTTATAGTCACCAGAAAAAGGCTCCAAATTTATTTTTGGTAGCCTCACGTGGTGCGACATATTGACACCTTCGTAAAATGTCTTTTGTTGGTCCATAAATTGTTCTAGAGTGGTGTTTAGGGTGCTGAAGTTCTGCTCATCCTTTTCACGACTACTACATGCAAGCATTATTAATTCTCGTGCTTTATAATATATTTCATCAACCACTTCAGTAATTGGTTGGTAGGCTTAAAACTCTAATAACTGCTGTTCGAGTTCGTTGAAAGTTTGATATCTACTTTCCAGAACTTCACGACGAGCTGTTATTGCTTCAAGAGTGGTATTTATGGTTATTCCTTCAGCAAACTGCAAAATTTTCATCATTTGGGCATGTGCTCGATCCCGTAGACGCTCTAATCTGTCGGTCATTGTTAAGGATAGGATATATAAACACTTCACAAAATATTGACCCACGAGGTTTTATATAATAATTGCCATTTATAAAATTTGTTAAACCTCGACGCGGATTATTTCCCACGATAATTATTTTTTATAAATATTATTATAGTTGCTTATATAGCTATATAATAGTTTTTATGAGGATTATACTTATCTGAATAAGATAATCCCGGGTTTCGGCACCAAAATGTTGATAAAGTTATTTGAATGAATGGATGGATGGATATGATATTATTAAAGAAGAACCTGAGATGCTGTTAAAGATGATTATGTTTAAGATGAATGCGGTATTGAACTTATAGTTGAGCTGATATCAGTATTAATTAAATTAATTAAAACCAAAACTTTACTTGAATATTTATAATTTATTAACACACTGTAACTTTGCTTCTATAATATTTTTAATCTTCTGAAGTCGCCAGATTATAATAGAATGACCGATATATCAGCTCAACTATAAGTTCAATACCGCATTCATCTTAAACATATTCATCTTTAACAGCATCTCACGTTCTTCTTTAATAATACCATATCCATCCATCCATTCATTCAAATAACATGATCAACAACTAGATAATCAAAATGCGGTGGAAATTCGAAGACAACGTGAAGATATAGCTCGAGAAGTAAAGAAGATACAAGGATCGTAGGAAATACACAGAAAACATTCTCACGACTGCCAAGTCAGGATAATGTACAAATGCACCACCGATAAAGGATTCACATGGACCGGTCCTTACTACATACGACCAACAGCTTAATAGATGGAAGGAGTTCTTCGAGAACAATGACATAGATAGCGAACCAATTGAGGAGCCTCCAGATGGAAACTATAACGAAACCATAGATACCCATACACCAACGAAGCGGGAAGTTACAAGTGCCATAATGAAGCTGGAAAATAATAAAGCCGCTGGAATCGACAATATACCAGCTGAATTACTGAATGGAGACGCATTAACAACAGCAGGATAGCTAACACCTGCACTATATTAGTAGAAGGAAATACTGGAATACTGGGAGAATTCCACAAAAATGGAAAGAGGGCTTAACGCTAACGATCCCAAAGAAAGGCGGCTTAAGAGAATGTAAAAACCGTCTACTTTTTACGGAGATATGTAGTATTTAATGATTATTAGGTATGATGAATTTATATTATCCGATAATTCACGTGACTCCATAATTTCGATAAAACGTGACTCCATATTTTTGATCTTTATTGCGATATAAATTATTTATTGAAATTAAAATAAACTATTTATTTAATTACAATAATCTCTATTTATTATTACTTTTTAATCTTTCTACATTTTAAAAATACAAGTTAAGCGGACGAAGGAACAGAAACGACTTATAAAAAAATCAATGAAAAACTAACGAACATTGTTTCTAGAATAACTAGAATAATACAAAAAACTATTTACATGAGTTGTATACTCAACTATTCATTTAAGGTGCCAGTAAAATTTAGATAATTAATCACAAATAAATTTAAGAGCGAGGTGTGAAGAAGCACCAAAATACCATGCGACACCACAAATACTCTCCTCCCAGAGAGATCGAAGATCTATCGACCAAGTATCAATCTGGTAGGAGCCCTGGATACACGACCTGACCTTAACGCAATATTTGTCGTTTTCTGTGACAAGTCGAATCGAACCCGTTTGCGAACTTGGCTCTTCATTAGAAAATTTAGGTCCGTCAGCTGAAATAATATGTTCTGGTTCGTGAGTCGGTACAAGAAGGCCGGTCTGTACAGTTGTAGTGTCCGTATTCTGTGATTGATTGTCAGAGTAGCATGGTTTAAATCTGTCAATGGAAATTTTCGTATGCCGTCCGTTTAAGTCTAAAGTGTAAAATTTATCTGTACGGTCGATAACTAAAAACGGTCCAGTGTATGGTGGTTGTAAAGATTTGCGTACCGCATCCGTTCGTAAAAAAACGTGCGAGCTAGTCAGAAGATCTTTACTGATGAAAATTTTATCCGTAGTATGTCGAGAAGGTGGTACAGATCGAATTTCATCAAAGTGTCGTCTTAAATTAGTAATAAAGTCAGATTGTAAAATTTGATCGTTCGTAGCGTCTAAAAAAGTTCCAGGAACTCGAGTCGTACATCCGTAAACCAGTTCAGCTGGAGTAGCTTTTAGTTCGTCACTGTAAGTCGTTCGTAATCCTAGCAAGATTCAGTTCGTGAAATAGTTGTGATTCGAATTGCATGACTCTGGCACACCAAAACGAGCTATCCAATGCGAATAGACAGCAAAAGCAACAGTTGCAGCAGTTATATCAGGCACTGGAATCGCCTCGGGCCAGCGTGTGTATCTATCAATCAATATAACGCAATACCGCTGATTATCAGAAACAGGTAACGGACCAATGATATCAAGGTGAATAATCGAAAAGCGTTGAGAAGTTAATTTGTAAGTACCAAGCGGAGATTTTGTATGACGAGAAACTTTAGCCTTTTGGCAAGCTACACAACTTTGAGCCATCTTCTGCACGTCTTTTTTGATTGACGGCCAGATTACATTCTGAGTCAAAAGTTTGATGGAAGCTTTGACGCCAGGATGAGACAGATTATGAAAAGCATCGAAAACTTGTTTTCGGAAATTTAAGGGTATGAATGGCCTAGGTGTGTTACAAGAAGTATCACAATAAATTAATTGTTTCGAATTGAAGGAAACGGGAAATTTCTCAAATTTGATAACAGAGTTACGCCGTAAAAGTTCTTGGAGCTCCTCAACATTGGTTTGAGCATCTGCGATGATAGCATAATCAATGCTTTCAGGGATAGAAATTTGATTAATGCGTGAAAGTGTATCTGCGACTACGTTGTCCAGACCAGAAATGTGTTGAATATCGGTCGTGAATTGACCAATGAAATCTAAGTATCGAAATTGACGAGGAGATGCTTTTTCCAGTTTCTGATTAAAAGCGTAGATGAGTGCTTTATGATCGGTATAGAGCGTAAAAATACGACCCTCAAAAAGATGTCGAAAATGTTTTATACCCGAATAAGCCGCGAGAAGTTCAAGATCATAAGCATTATATCGTTTTTGCGTATCATTGAGACGTACCGAAAAGAAACTGAGTGGTTTCCAAGTATCCGAAACAAGCTGCTGAACCACTGCTCCGATCGTAGTATCGGAAGCGTCAACCATGATGGCCAGAGGAGCTGATGATGATGGATGACAGAGTAAAGTCGCGTTCGTCAGTTTAGTTTTACAATTTTCAAATGCTTCGGTAGTCGCAACTGACCATTGAATTGGAACTTGACTGTTCTTAGTATACCCTTTCAGGTAGTCATTCAACAATTCCTGGTCAGCAGCAGCACCAGGAATGAAGCGGCGATAAAAGTTTATCATGCCTAAAAACCATTTCAGTTGTTTAACAGTCAGTGGTCGTTTGAAATTTTTGATGACTTGAACCCGTTAATGTGACGGTAATAAACCTTGTCCAGTTACTAAATGGCCTAAAAAGGTAATTTCCGTTTTTGCAAAAACACATTTGTCAACATTAATAACTAGTCCGTATTCCTCTAATTTAGTAAAAGTCAATTTAATATGTTCGAGATGTTCGTCATAATTTCGAGAGGCAATGAGCACATCGTCCAAATAAACAAAGCACAAATCCAGACCGCGTAGTGATGCATGAATAAGCCTTTGGAACGACTGTGCTGCATTCGTCAGGCCGAAAGTCATTCTGCAAAATTCAAAAAGTCCAAAAGGTGTCGAAATTGCTGTCTTCGGAATGTCTATCGGTTCAATTGGAATTTGATGGTAGGCCTGGACAAGATCTATTGTTGTAAATATAGTGCAACCCTCGAGTCGTTGCGTAAAATCTTGAATGTGTGGAATTGGGTACCTGTCCGGAATTGTGACTTTATTAAGCGCACGAAAGTCTGCACAAGGTCTCCACTCTCCATTATTTGACTCCATTAAGGACCATATGCAATGGACTTGACCAAGGGCTGCTACTAGGTCGACAAATCCCGAGTTTCATCATTTTTTCGAATCCTGACTTCGCGATAATGAATTTGTCTGGTGCTAGTCGTCGTGGTCTGCATGCAACCGGTGGTCCGTTCGTTTCTATTTTATGAGTCACATCATGTTTTAAAGAATCAATGCGTATGTTACCATGAATGACTGTTGAAAATTTTGAAACAACGTTGAAAACTCCTGGATCCATTGCTGACCTGTCGATCCTAGATACAGTAGTTTGGTCATAGCTGGAAGTAGTACTGGTTGTATACAACGAGATTAGCGGATCAAAAAGTCTTTGCTTCTGTATATCAACCAGTAGACCAGTTTTACACAAAAAATCCGCGCCGATAATAGGCATCGACACGTCAGCAACAATAAACTCCCAGGTGAATTCACGGCGCAGTCGCGAATTTTGTCCCATAAGCGTCAACTGAAGAACCGTTCGCTGCAAACAACTTGAAGGATGGATCGACCCTTGGGTTCCGAACAAAACGGGCTGGCAATACAGAGACATCTGCGCTTGTGTCTATAAAAAAATGTGACTGAAGTAAAATTTCGAAAATTAAAAGGCGGTTAGTTTTAGTAATGTCATTACACCCCGCCACTTTTGAATGACAATTTAGTTTTTTGGAACATTGCTTTCGGATAACTTGTTTGAACTAAATTTACAATTTGGCTTGCATTTTAAAGCTTTTGTGCCGAAATGATGATAGAAGCAAATAAAATTATTTTCGGCTGAAGAATTGCCATAAAATGTATTTCTATGATTTGGAGACTTGTTCCGAGAGTAGTTATTTTTTGAATTCGACCTAGAATGATTAGGACTTCGTGAATTTGAAACAGACCGAGATCTATAATTTTGATTTACAATTTCCGCAATTTCCGATAAAATGTTCTTTTAAATTCCGAAAGCTTTTGGTCAATGGTAAAATTTGAATTCGGAGTAGAACTGCAGGAAGCAGAAGTCTCTATAGCATCAACTCGCGAGTGATTCATTGTTTCATGCACATTGTCAGCCCGTTCTGCAAGGACCGACGGTGAGACGTCATTTTCAAATGGTGTGAGCACCATTTGAACGGTCTGGGGCAACCTCTTCATCCAAAGTTGACGAAGGGTCGCTAAGAACAGAAACGACTTATAAAAAAATCAATGAAAAACTAACGAACATTGTTTCTCAAAGTTAACTAGAATAATACAAAAAACTATTTACATGAGTTGTATACTCAACTATTCATTTAAGGTGCCAGTAAAATATAGATAATTAATCACAAACAAATTTAAGAGCGAGGTGTGAAGAAGCACCAAAATACCATGCGACACCACATACTCTTCGTGGACTTCGAACGAGCATTCGATTCCATCAATAGAAGCGTAATTTGAAAAACAGTCTGTGAAATAGGCATCCCAAGGAAAACAACCGAACTCATCCGAGAAATGTACCGAGACACTGAAAATAAAGTGCAACACAAAGGTAAGCAGAGTGGCACTAACACACAAATACAAAGACATGCAGCAAAAGCTACAAAAGTTAACAGAAATATCACAAGATGTCGGGCTCAAGATAAACTTAAGAAAGACAACCACTCACATCAACCAATCTAGAATGCATCCGTCCTGCCGAGAAACATCAAGATTCGAATGTTCAGTGCCTGTGTAAAATTAGTACTGCTGTATGGCTATGAAACGTGGAAACATACGCAGAAAATCACAAGAAGCCTCCAAGTGGTTGTCCAAGTGGACTCCAAGTGGATGGAGATCAGGAAGCGGAAATGGAGATGGATAGAATACACACTGAGAAAAACACCAAATGGCATAACCAGGCTGTCGCTGGAATGGAATCCGCAAGGAAAAAGGAAAGTTGGAAGTGACTTGGACAAGAACGGTGCTAACTGAAGAAAAACATCTTGGAAAAATATGGGAGGAACTAAGGAGAATAGCCCCAAATAGAGTTCGATGGTCCAGTCTAGTAGTAGCCCTATGCTCCTAAGAATTGAGATAAAGGAAAAAAAAACTCGAGGTCTCCAATCACCTGCCATCTGATTGCATCGGTTTCGATCACAACACAAATCAACTTTATATACTCTTATCTACAGCACCAGAAAGCATATTCATTTCAACAGCGAGCATTACAGACTATAATATCTTATCACTTTGTATTCTCAAGTCCCATCCATCGTGTTGGGTTTAATAAATGTTGGGTAAAGAGTTTGGATGACCCTTAATTTACTGCTGTTTTTAATAGTTAGCCTGATTGCAACGAGCCTGAGGGACACATGCCGAGGATTGCTGGCAATAGAAGTTAACTCAGTCGGTTTGGCGATATGAAAGCTCCCAGTTTTGATCAGCGGTCTCACTATGATTTTTTGATAGTTTTGGTCCCAATGGTTACCAGTGCAAAGAATAAGACTACTATCTTAAGGGCTCCATATCTATTATAGTCCATATCTAGCTACTTCGGAAAATGTTTACTTTATCTCCATGTATATAAAAGCTCCCTGAGCTGCTCATCAATTAGGCCATACTTTTTTTTGTTTTTGTTTTTAACCGTTACCAGAATTAGATGATTAACACAAGGGTCCTATAACGGTCCTTATAGCTACTTGGGGAAAAGTCTACTTCATCTCGATATATATAAAAGCTCTCAGTGTTGGTCAGTGGACACTCTTTGATTTTTCTGTATTTCTGGTCTTAATCGTTACACCAGTGCAAAGAATTCCAAAATTATCATTACCAGTGTTGGACCATTTGGAATGACCCTTATTGTTTCCAGGAATCAATAGTTTTCAAGTATGGTGGCCATTCTACTAGAGGCACGAAAGTGTCCATTACTTATGGATTATCTCATTGAAAACCAAGAATTTATCCATGTCTGGTCACACTTTACCTTAATTATACTCGTAGCTGTATGTACTCGTAAGATCGTAATAGACGAAAGTAGGTCGTCAAATAAAACAAATATGTATACCAGAAGGATCACCTTATACAAGAACATTGGGTTCAACAAATTTTTTAAGTGAACCGTAATAAAGTGCACAGATGGTAGAGCATTAAAGCTGTAGATGTCTATAATTTTAGTGGTATCTGAAATTACGGAAAGGTTGGTAAATTCTGTTGGTCGTACAAACTCGAGATCTCCAATTATGCTATCAAACCGCCCAGGTGGTTCAGTGGTTAATGCTGCGGCAGTTGGAGCGGTAGGTACCGGGTTTGAATCCCGATAGGGGTAGGATGCAAAATAGATTTTTCTCCAGTTTATTACGATCGGTGGTGTGAATGAACACAACTATGACCCCCTGTTGGAGTGCAGAATCGATGGGCCGACCCATCTTCCATGCCAGTACTATAGGCTGGCATGGAGCTATGCAATGTGCAGATGGTTAGGTAAATCGGACTTATAGCCGTACGTCCTCGATTTGGCTGCAAAGCGTAAGGTAAGGACGAAATAAGCGAATCGTGAAAGAGCTGGGATTACATTGAGCCCCAAAACAGATTGCATAGTAATAAAACAAACAAAAAAAAAATTATGCTATCAAATCACCTCCCATCATTCATTGTTTTGACAATCCTATTTACAAAGTAAGTGCTCTAGGTACACCTAGATAGACTACTAATAGACATTTTAATAATAGCTCACTTCAAGTCATCTGACAGAGTTTCAACAGTAATGGCTCTACAGAGCCATCGCAACTGGAGAAAACATTTCACATCACTAGTGGTAAGTTGGCTTCCTTTACAATAACTAGATGTCTACTGTACATTATAATAACGAAGCATATCCACTTAAAATGAGACGGGAACAATAAGTGTCCTGGCATTCACTAGTAGTGATATAAGACGTTTCAAATTGAGACTCCATTCAATTTTGATTATCTTCAAAGTGTCTAATTCCTCTAATACGAAACAATCTGTTTCAAATAAAATTTAAAGCTCAAGATATAGCTCAAGATGGGCTACTACCAAATTGTTAGCATAATGACTAAAATATTATTAGGGCGGTGTGGCAGCAAAGCACCTTAACCCTGATACAAGCCTCACTTATACTGACATCGATTCAAAACTTTTCGTGGCATTGGAAGAAGCTCGCGTGCTTGGTACCTCATTCGGGGGTCTCGGGTTCGTTTCCCGGGGTGGTCACCAAACTGTAAGCGTATATGTAGGTTGAACCGTGGACAATAGTCGCATTTAGTTCTGGAATAATTTCCGCGTTGGTTAAGAAATCATGGATCAAGGCACAATTTCCTTTATTTGGGACACGTAGTTACCAATGAATGTTGCCATTAAAATGGTAAAGATGGTGTGCCGAACAACGTTATTTCAGAGTCTATTCTTAATGTTATTTTGTACAAAGTACATGAACCTCATACTCGCTTAACAGGGGGCTGAGTTCATTAACAACACCTATAGTAATCGATGGTGAAAACCCACATTTGCATTGTGCCCCTATAGGGATTCGGTTAACCTCCACTCCAATTTCCGCAGCTTGCACCACAGTGACTGTTAAATGATTTGATCTGATGAATCATAACACGATTAGTTCTTTAAAACTAATTTTTCGATGTCGATTGTCGATTCAAAAGGTGAATAAGTCTCGAATCCTATATAGACCTGTCACGGTTGCATGTTTAACCGAATTCACGCTATTAAATCAAACCTAGAGATAGCATTAATTATTTTTAACTAATATAATTTAACAAATTGATTCTAATCGCCAAGCAGTGCATGCTAACTAAAACCGAACTAAATTAAAGAAATCGACTGGTATTTGACTGGTGGATTAGTGTGGCAGCACAAACTGCACCAAATTTATAAAAAATAATGTTTGAGATTTTTAATAAATTTTGGAAATCAATTAGTTTCAAATACGGTTCGACACATCAAAAATCCGTTAAAAATACCCATCCGAGTGTAAGTAGCAGTGGTACATATTTCGGCAAAGAAAATACAAAACACACCGTGGTTCAAGTGCAAGCGATTAATAGTGATCTGGAAAATGTTCATAGTAAATTTGGAAAATACTATTTGCCGGATGCCGATGTGATTGAAAGTGAATGTTTTTTTCGGGCCATTGGACCAGGTAATCATTAAATTTGATGCTTCATGTGTGTAATTGTTTCGAAAGAAGTGCCAATGAGCGTATAATAAGCTGAGGAGTGAGCGTTTTAAAGGGGTTTGAACTGGTTGAGACATAATCATATAGAGACAATTTTGGAATCAGTTTCAATATCGTCCAGAGTGGCATTGAGTTGTCACTCATTTCTAAACGAGATGGTTTAATATTTCAAGGTCTAGATTATCTTGATCCCCTCTCACTTGGACGAGCGAACGATTCAGGGATGAGTCCACACATCAACTACTATCGGAAAAGTAGGTGTCAAGACGCCTATTACAGCGTTGTGAATAGCCCTTAGGAAAAGAACTGAGACCTTCACAAATTAGAGGTGTACAAACTTTACCATTTCCAGGATAGCGAAATAAGCCATACGAAAACTAGACCTGGCGTGCTCGAAAACGCTAATTCACTTCATAGACATTTCTGTAGAAGGACACTACCACTTTGATGTCAAAGTGGTAGTGTCCGTGGATCATTTTTTCTGCTCGTGTTCTGCATTGGCACACAGAAGGAGTAGTTCGCCAGCTACACGATGGGATGCTTCTTCGAAGGAGGAAAATATCGAAAAGAAGAGTGAGATCTGTGGTATCACAATGAAGCGACGCTGGTGTAAGTGTGCGTACAACCCACGGCTGGTTTTGTTTGTTTGTAATTAAGAATTATTTCACAAAACCTTGTACATTTTTCTGTGTTCAACTCTAAAATTCACACGTCAGTTATCATCGTCCTTTTATTAGTCTTAACTTGTTCAGTCTTCCAATGCAGCCGTGCGTATCCTAGTATTTAAACAGACTTCAGGCCACGTGAAACAAGATCTCAAAATAATTTGGCTTGAATTATTTCAAAGTTTATGAGGAGGCCTTAATGCAGCTTTAACAGTTACGCCAGTTGGTCGCTTAGGTTTCATCATACTAGCGTCGGTTCTCTGGATCAGTTTAATACAGAGAATACAAATTAATATTTTCTCTACATTTTGATGCAGTATCTTGGTTCCGGCCAATATCATTACTCCGGTCAAATTCAACCACAGCTTTAGAGGAAGATTATCCTTTTTCAACCTGACATTTGTTTTATCTTGCTACCTTTTCATAATCCTCTTCCGTTTCGTTATGGGTTTAGCAGTTTTGGTATTTTCATGACGTTTGTTAGTATGTTGAAAGTAAGCGTGAGTTAATATCCAAAAGTGCGAGTTGACATGTTACATTTATACAAAACTAAACAAAACCATAGGGTGGGTGGGTAAGCAAGTGACCAACTTCCAATCTTTCGTTAGTGCAAATGGATTTAAAGTGCAGATTTCATGGCAATAAAAGAATACTTTTGGATCTACCGATTTATTTTTTGAAACGACATCGTTCGAACAATTTATTTTGGTAAGCCCTAAAATCTCTCTTAATGTCAAACTGGGTTGTAAAGGTCAAAAATACGTGCCCAAAACGTTAATTCAATTTGCCAAAATGTTGGCAATTTTCCGATAATTTAAAATTGCCAATTTAAAATTTTAACTTATATTCAAAGATTTACATGAATTTTTGTGAAATAAAAGAAAAAAGTTACCACACCTGGAATGGTAATTTTCTAATCAGGTCTGGCGTCAACTTTTCAAAACAATCTGATTCTTTGAGAAATACTACCCACCTTCTCTCTAGATTTTTCAAAGCATATGTGCCAATAATTTAATTTCGCCTAAATGAAGATTAATTTCGCCTAAATGAAGACGATTACCACAAACACCATATTTTGGCTAACGTAAAAGATTATTTTAACCTATAGTCAATACCAAGTAATTGACATATATGACCCAAAATGTGACCAAGTTTCGTACAACCCTGGCTCGATTATACAGTTCACAAATTCCTACTAATCAACATTTTGGCGCCTTCTCAATAGCACCACTTATATATTTCTCAACAGTAATACGTTTTGGCCAAATATTCACCCTTATGCCAATTGTAAACTGTTTGGGCAAAGATTTAAGTAAAATCACATTCAAATGGAATTCATTTCAAACCTACAACTCAATATTCGGAATATGTTGTTCACTTTTCGAGTACATCCTATTTTTACGTGTGACTGTCAAACAACAAATCAATGTCGAGATCATCGCGGCGAATGCTTTTTTCGTGACCAACTGTTTGGGGCAAATGCTGCTGTTCGAAATCTCGATTAAATGGAAAACGTTCATCAACCAATGGACGGAGTGGGAACAAATATTTTTATATCCACCCTATCGAATGTACAAAGTATGCTTGAACAAAAAGGTCCGGTTTGCAACATTCTTAATATTGGGAGCGGCGTGTGGTAAACAAACTATATATAAACAATTTCTGGAACCTGGATTAAAGCTGGAACTTTTATTTTTTTCAGGCGAACATATCCTATATGTGGCTCAGGCATTTTACACCGATAATGCAAAAATTAAATTATGCGGCTACCGACAGTCGATCTTCGAGCTCATCTATTACAACGTAAAATACCATTTCTACGTTGTATTTAAGTACAACGAGTTTGTGCTACTAATAAGCGAGGTATCCCGATGCATATATAAATTTAATACAATTCTAACCTCAAACTATTTATATTTCGATAAAGTGGATTAATTTAACGATGGCGATTAGTTGGACATTTATTGACGTTCTTATTGTTGCGATCAGTATTGCGCTGACCACACGATTCGAACAAATAAACGATCGAGTACGACTACAAAAGGGATTACACGTGTCCGAAGCGTTTTGGATCGACATACGCAGTCATTACAACAAATTGGTCGACTCGGTTAAACTGGTCGATAAATATTTCGGATCCATCATACTGCTTTCGTGTTCCAATAACATGTATTTTATATGCCAACAACTGTACAACAGTGTCAAAAAGTAGGTTGTTTGGTTCCATATTCCAGTCGATGATGATAAAACGAAATGCTTTGTTATCTATTCCAGGGAATTTAACTTCGATATAAATCGAATTTACTTCTGGATCACGTTTTCATTTGTTTTCTTGAGAGCGATGACCGTTTTATTTTCGGCCGCTCAAATACATGACGTCTCGGTACGATCGTTGGGTGTGATGCGTAACATTCCGAGCAATTCGTGGTCGGTGGAGGCAGCTCGATTTACGGAACAAATGATTTTTCAATGCGTAGCCTTGTCGGCTCATAACTTTTTCTCGATAACGCGACGTCTTATATTTGCGGTAATCCCAACTCTACGCCACTGTATACAGAGCTAGTTATTGGTTGAATTTTTATTTTATTTCCAGATGGCTGGTGCCTTAATCACATACGAAATTGTGCTGTTGGATCAGTTGGATCTGGAAAGTTTCAATGAATTTCATTTGTGTAATAATTTTTAGGACATCCAACTCGATGCATGCATTCAATCAATTTTGGTTAGGAGTAGCTCAGTCTAGATAAATAGGATGTTTGTAACCTAAAACAATCAATAAAATTATCATTCAAAACAATAAAGGTGGTATTAATTCAAAAGTACCCAATAAAAGATACAGTCATCAGCATCATCATCAAAACGTCAACAAAGCTCGCCTTTTGAGCAAAACAATTAGTTCATTCATTTGCGAATCACGTTGGTATCCGGAAAATAAATTCATCTCTAAACAGAAATCCGCCATTTGGATCAACGCTCGCCAACAAACAAACCGCCTCATCATAATTCTGAAGACCTCGTCTTCAGAATATCTTATAGTAGACCTAAGCTTATCAGTGTTAACATGAATCAACAATTAGCATATCTTATTGCTAATTCTTGATTCATGTTAACAGCGTGCTGCAAACAAGGGAAGACTTACCCAGATAGTGAAATTTTTGAGTAGTGCTGATCAATCGACATCACTGGAAGACTATAGAACCCACCTTATGTGAGTAGACAAATTAATGTCCAAACTACGTCCGCTTAGTCGTCAATAGAATCGTCTGATTTCCAATAAGAAGAGAGCTACTATACAAGGCAGTAACTGGTTGTAACAGATGGACTCGTTCCATATCGTCAGTTTTAAGTGCATATCCTAACCTAGACACCTCACTAAATATGGCTCATACAGGTGGTGGACACGCTGAGGTAAAGGTTCCAAAAATCAGAATTCTCACGTTTTCTGGAGAATGGCCTTCATTTCCAACCATACATGAGGCTCCATCATTAACCCACTGCTCAACCATACATGAGGCTCCATCATTAAACCCAGTACAAAAGATTCAATATTTGAAGGCTTTGTTACGTGGAGCAAAACGGAAGCACTGTACCGGAAGCAAATTACTTCGGAGCATTGAACGACCGATTATCTACGCGTTCATTCGAACAATCTTCGAGCAACCAATCATCCACAATGCAAGCGCAAATAACAAATAATGGACACAACTAATGGAGTAGTAAGAGTTCTTAAGGCACTTGGTGAAAATGCCGAAACACATGACCCTTGGGGCTTATATTTCTACTCTCAAACAAACTGGACGATAAATCTAAAGCGCAACGAGCGGAAACAACTGCAGACGTCATGTGAGAGGAATAAAATCTTCAGTGCTTGAGTAGGTATACTCCTTACTGTTTCACTTACACACATGGAAGTTTCAAATAAAGAAAGAGTGGCTTTTTCTACCCTTTCTTCGGCTTTAGATGTCCCACTAAGCTTACTGTCCAAAATAAGGCCGAAGTCCGTCACTTTGCTGTAGAAGATCAAGTTCAGTTACATAATTTACGATCAAGTTCCAGAGTCTTCACTCTCTGATATGCAAACAATCGATCCACCCAAAGAAGATATAACTCTTTGCGGAGATCAGAATGTTAAAATAATACTCAACACATAAAATGTTTTCCAATACAATTTATTTTGAATAAAATCATAAATCTGTGAAATATATTAGTCGGAAGCGTTACTCTTCATCCTCCAGTTTGTCGATTATCCAATCGTAAAACTTTGACACATCGGTAAATAGCACGAATTGTGTTATATCACAACTATTCGAATTTTGTAGCGCAACACCCATAGACACAATACCCCGAATGTACCACTGTGAATTGTTTTGAAATACCATTGAGCTTCCAGAATCTCCAGAACAAACGCTCGTTCCATTATCATATCCAGCACAATAATTATTTGGGTTTAAGTAGTTGTTGAAAAAGTCTCGATTACTATCGCGACATTCAAAATAATCAACGATAGGTAGCGTTGCTTGAAGTAACACATCCGAAGGTAGTTGGTGCTCATTTCGCCCCCATCCCGCCACCGTACCCATTCTTATATTACTGTAATCTAAAGAATTGCTTACACATATTGGTTGTATATAGTTCGAGTACTCAATTGGCCACGCCAGCTTTAGCACTGTTATGTCATTTTCAAGATAATCTTTATTATAATTTTCATGAACTATCACTTTCTTTACAGCATAATTTCGGGCATCGATTGGATAATCACTTAGAGTATGAGTACCAGCCAAAACTATTAATCGATTAGCTGGGACTACACCACGTTGATCATGTACACAATGGGCGGCTGAAAGTATCGTGACTGTGTCAACTATAGTACCACCGCAGATAAAGTCTCGAGTAACTTTAAACAAAGCTACCTGCCAAGGAAATTCACCGTTATAAGTTGGTTGGGCGAAAGTCACTAATGGTTTATGTTTAACAATTCGCTGCCCACATTGAAAACTGGTTTCGTTCTGTAATTATTACAAGAATTGATTGAATACAAATATAAATGGTTTAACGAGTTAAGCTCACAAATATTTTTAATATGTCAAAATGGTTCAGATTACTTCTAAAATGTCGACAGTTTGATTCCGGATGGTTTAAGTGAACAAATATGTGATTTGTTAAAAAAATTTTAAAACATTGTCTTACGAATAGAATCTGTAACAGTTGTCACCCCCAGTTTTCCATCCGTACGGCTCTAACTAAAACTGACCGTCATTGATTTTGAAACATGCAACATATTGTCGGGGAAATTAGATCAACATCTGACTAGTTCGGTTGCTCTACAGCTTCCAAAAACGTTCGAGGATGTATAGTTTTATTTATTTTACTTAATTTTTTTTTGCGTTTCTTACAGACCATTATTAGTCCGTACCATGTCAACAATCTGACTCCATCGGTTTCGATCACGAGCCAGCTCTTCATATAGTTGCAAGAAGATGACAGATCGCTCTCTACAACCAGAAGATGCCAGATCGCTCTCTACGCCGTGGAGCCATCGTCGCCGACAGCGACCTCTTCGCCTACCGAAAAGCGACTCTCCCTTTAAAGATCGTTGTATCATTCGTTTCGGATCAGCACGCAGAACGTGACCGAGCCAGCGTACTCGCTGTCCTTCGATTTCATGCACGATATCAGGAATTTGCATTACATTCCTGATCTCGTGATCGAATAGAACTCGGTATGTGCCATCGACGTCGCGTTTTGGGCCATATATCACACGCATGATTCTTCTCTCGAATGTTAGAAGCCGTCTTTCGTACTCATCCGTCAAGGTCCAACTCTCACATCCATACATGACAACGGGTCTGATCAACACTCTGAACAGTTTCAGCTTATCCACGTTTGCAAGATATTTTGATTTCAGCAGTGGACGTAGAGTCTCCCACACTATTATCGTGAGTAATGAGAGATCCAAGATACTTGAATCTCATTACTCCTTCAAACGTGTGGTTACCACTACTGAAAGCACTTGCCTATTGGTCTCGAAAACCAGAGATCATATATTTTGTTTTGGACTCATTGATTTTGAGACCAACGGAAACTGAAAACTGTTTCAGTGGATCAAGTATCTCTTTCACTCCGTTGCCATTCAATCCAATCACACAGATATCATCTGCATACGCAAGAAGTTGATTGGATTGTCGGAATAAGATATTGTCCTGAGGTGTTGCACTTTTACGATGGATGTATTCCAACATGAGATTAAAAAGTATCGGGGACAGCGCATCTCCTTGTCGAACACCAGTAGTGATTGCAAAAGCTCTCGATAGCCGTTCCCAACTTTAACTCAGCATTGTGACTGCGCAACTGTGATTTTACACAGATGTACGTATTTGTTTGGTATTCCTAAATATTCAAGCGCATATCATAGCCTCTCTTGGTTGATCGAGTCATAGGCTTGCTTGAAATCTAGGAATACCTGGTGTACATCGCGAGATGTTTCGTAGTACTTAGAAAGAATCATCCGTAGCGAAAAAACTTGATCAGTGACTGACCGATTTGGATGGAATCCTCCTTGGTAGTCACCGACAATTTCCGCCGCCAGAGGAGTAATTCTTCCCAAGATGATGTTAGACAGTAACTTGTATGCTGTGCAAAGGAAAGCTATACCGCGATAATTCTCGCACTTCAAGCGATCACCCTTCTTTTTGAATATTGGGCATAACGCGGCCACTTTCCATTCTTCAGGCATAACTTAATTTCGCCATACCAATCGAACAAGTTCAAAAAGACAGTTCCACAAAGTAAGCCCGCGGAATATCAAGAGCTCCGAATTAATGCAATCAACTCCTGGTGAACGATGTTTCTTTAATCTCTGCATGGCCATTGTCAATTCCTCATAGGATGGATCCTCAATGAACATCTCTGCGGTCTGTATTTGAGGGTATTCAAACACAGCTTGTGATACATGTGGAACATTAAGTAAATCAGAAAAATGTTCACGCCATGTATCGAGTACCGCATCGACGTTAACACAGAGGTTTTCATCCTGGTCCCGAATGGCAGTTGACCGAGATCTTAAGGTATGGTGCAATTCGGTGATTCCTTTAAAGAAACCACGCGAATTGTGCTCATTGCTGAGTTGTTGTACTCCTAAGGCCTTGGCCTTCCACCATTCCCGCTTCTTCTGTCTACAAATGCGTTTAGCTGTCCTCCTGGCAAGAACTGCCTTGTTTTTCCTTGCAATTGTAAACCGAGTCTGCGCTTCATTGTGGGCCATATTGCGTTGCTCAACAGCAAGACGACACTCCTCATCAAACCAATCATTTTTGGGCTTAATTTTCACTATACCGAGAATGTGCTGGGCAGCATCGACAACCGAGGTTTTCAATACTTCCCAGACACTGTTCACTACATCAGATTGGTAATTGGATCGCAAGATGCTATTGCTGACAAGATCTTGATATTTTCGTTGCGTTACTTAATTTATCAGACCTTCACAGGAGAATCGCGTTTTAAATTCTCCTGTGCTCCTTGACTTGTACGAAAATTTCCATCGTAGCTTTGTAGTGACCAGATAATGGTCACTGCCTACGAATTTTGTTGACGACCGATACGATCTCACGTCTTGGACAACCCAGCCCCGGTTTTTTGAAATCAACACATGGTCAATTTGGCTTCGGGATGTTTTACGTCGATGTGTCCATGTTTCCAAATTGCTTTTTCTATAGGGAAAGAATGTACTTGCCACTTTGAGATCATGATAGATCGCAAAGTACATCATTCTTTCCCCATGAATCGTTTCGTACATCATTCTTTCCCCATGGTTGCAGTTTCGTGTCGGGAGTACGGACCTATGTTATTGCATAAGTCGGTCTGATTTCTGCCAGCTCTAGCATTGAAGTCACCAATCACCAATCTAATAACGTGCTCAGGTATAGAACCCATCAGATTATCCAAATTATATTATAAATGAGTCTTTATCTTGTGGTTGGCTTACATCAATGGGCGCATGTACACAAACAATTGGCAGGTTGGCTAATCTCATATGCAAGCGAAGCTTACACATTCGATTATCGACCACAGGTGGTGCAACACAGCCTTTTTTATCTATGGCCCAATGAGAAATCCAACTCCAAGATTTCCGAGGTCATCTCCACTGTGTAGCAACGTATAGCCCTGGGACACATGGTCTCCACTTTTAGGCCATCGAGTTTCTTGAAGCGCTACGAGTTTCAGCCGATACTCCTTCATACATGTGATAAGTTCGTCCAACGCGCCAGGTTTTCTGAGTGACTGCACGTTCCTAGTTGCCTTAGTTTTTAGTTGCCTCCTACGACAAGCTCTGTATACTGTGGTGGTATTCTATGAGTCTCATGTTTCGTTCGAAATATTTACGAAACATGGCTGCCCCTACCCACATTTATTTTATAATGAGATAAATTGTAATTCAACGCTTTTCTAGATGTGAGTGAAACAAATTCCGCAGTCACTTGATTGAGCTCTAACTGTATAAATACCTCGTTTTGTCTTAAACAGTTCAAGATCTCCTTAATCGATCTCACCTCTATTTGATACAGGCTGCCGTAATCAAACTAATAGACATTCATTTCAGTGACCAAGTACCAAAAGGTTTAAGCCTGTAAAGATTACCTTCCGCTGAACTGACAAAATCACATGAGTACAAGGTTATAGTGTTCTTTGCTGTTTCTAAATGATTCGCCCGTCCAAGACCCAGAGTAGGATAATTGATGGGTGATGAGTGCTACTCTAAACTTCCTTAAAACCTTATTTTGGATTCATTACTTGTACTTGATATTGTTCAATTAGCGGAGTGAAATCCTGATCCAATATTCTTTTTAAGTAGATAAATAATTAAACACCTAAACTATTCAAAATTAACTCACCGGCCACACAATCGATTCGATCCAGTCTAGATCATTGGAAATTTTATACACGTTGTAGTAAACCTCAGGATGTTTTACAAACAGGTCCGATACAAATCCGATTATATAATTGGAATCGATCTCAACGGGAGATCGAGTCCATAAAATTGGATAATAGTTACCCTGTAAAAAATTTACATTTTAAAAAGTAGTCTAAGAATAAACAACTCATTAGCTTACCGAGGTTTGATAAGTTGTTTTCAAACACAGGAAATCTGCACGAAAACAATTGTCTGGGTTAGTCTTTGTTAACAAGTTTGGTTCAATCATTCCATTAGTACTTAACACTAACAGACGGTACGAGTTTATTTCAAATGCACTCTTCGTTTTCGTCCAAAGGCAAGCGGGTCGAAAAATGGATTCACTTGTACCAATTGAAAGTGGGTGCTCCAGTTGAAGCAGCACAATATCGTCGGTATTTACACTATCACGTGAAATTATTTGTTTGATGCTGAAATTTTCACTATTTGGATAGGCCTCACCGATAAGTTCAAACTTACGTATTCTTAAACCTGATAAATTATTTTCCAAGTTGAATTGATTCTTGTCCGAATACATAAGAACAAAATCAGCACTTATTAACACTCCAGTGCCTATTAGTGTACGTTTGTTTTGTAAAAGAATTTCTATTAAATATGGATGTTGCGACCTTCTATCGACCTCTAATAATTTATTTGCATCACATTCTGAAATATAATCAACATTATACGTTATTTGGTCGAATACCTTTACTTTTACACCCACTAATTTCACTTATTCGTTTCGAGTTTACATTGTTAACACCAAATTGGGTACAGCTGAATAGTATTAAAACCACGACTAATGAGTTCCGCGAGTTCATCTTTATCAACGCACATTCAAACTAACTTGAAATCTACATCGAATGGAATTTTGTTGTTTGTTCAAGATTACGGTTAGGGTCACATCGAGATCAAATTGAATTTAAGAGATAATAGGAACTGTATAACATACAGTTGAACAACTAGACGACTTTATCAAAAAAGTTTAGTAGCGACTGCTTAACTCATGGTAGGAAGAAAATTTGTTTATTAGTTCAGAGTTTATTTAATAGATGTCACCCGGATATGAAATGAGTATTACGATTTTAGCAAGAATTAATCCAAATAAATTCAGTTCGACCACTGGATTGTGAGACACCTTGGTTTGTGACACTACTCTCAGCTCAAAGCAGTTCGTTTCAAATAGGATCCCAATTTTTCCACTATTGGACCACCAACGGGTCCAAATGAAGAACCGTTGGTAAGAACCTCAAAGTTTAGAATAAAAGTTAAGAAAGGCTCAAAGGAGATCGTGGAAACAATAATGTGCTAATATTGATAGAGTTTTCGAGACATCTTTAGTCTCATAGGAAAATAATATCATACCTTAATATCCAACCATGCTCGTAGAACATCTCATGGAATCTTATGTGCTCGGTGGCACAACAGCCTCCAACCACCCCACTCGGGAGACACGGGACGTAAAGTTTCCATATGAAATGGTGAGATCCCTTTCTTTCAAAGCTGTAGGGTTATACAGTAAGAAGAAGTGTATCTTCCTTGCAGTATGAAGTGTAGCTTCATACTGCAAGGACTATACTCATATATGGGAAATACTGGAGCAAATTATACCCTTGAACGGGACGCAGAAGCCACATTGACATCTTGATTGGAGCCGACTATTTATTTGCTCTTTTAGAAAATTGCCAAATTTAATCAAATCAGCACGGACATATTTTCCAAAAAACCGTATTCGGTGGGGTTGCTTCCGGTTAAACTGGAACATCATCTGCCGACAGTGCAATTTCAATGATGACAGCAGATATGAACCTTGTCGACATTGCAGAACAACTATCCAGAAGAACAACTATGCGAAGACAAGTTTACAACATCCTTGCAACACACGAAAGATGGCAGATTCATAGTGAACCTACCATTCAAAAAAATCACCTGATTTTCTCGAGAACTCAATGGGGAATGCCATTCAACGATTACGAAGCATGGAACGTCGATTTGCTTGTGATCTCAACTTTATGAATGAGTACCCGAAGTTCATGCTTGAATGCTACCAGCTCAACCATATGCAAGAAATTCCACAAAGCGATGTAAAAGACTCAGGATTTTATTTACCTCATCGTGGAGTACTACGATCCCCAAGTGCCACGACAAAATTAAGGGTCGTGTTCGATGGCTCTGCGAAAAGCTCATCTGCATTTTTTACTGAACGATTGTCTAGCAATTGGTCCCACAACACACTCAACGCTTTATTCTATATTACTGAGGTTTCGAGAACACAATATCGTGTTCTCGGCGGCCGTGGAAAAAATGTACCGCCAAGTTAAAAAAAAATAATACAGACACAGAATATAAAAAAACTAGTATGGCGCAATCTTCCTACAGAATCGGTTGCTTCCGTTAAAGGTTGTTATAGTTGATCCTCAAAAAGAAACCGCGATCCAAGCAGGACTGGAAGTACCTGTTTCTACTCCACTTCAGGAGGATATCTTTATGGTTCCCTCTATTTCGATGTTGAAGGTTCAACATTTACCAGTCGTGGGTGACACTTTTCGAAAAGGTAAACCTTCTTGTTCTTTAAGGCACCATATTGCATCTCTTAACAAGCAGACCCAGCATTAAAATACTCCTTACCTTATGTAAAATCATACTTCGATCAAAAGCAACTGGAGTGAAGTTACTAGACAAATCTGGTTAAAACTGGATTGATCAAGATCTGGCCAACTGATATGGCTTCGACGACACAGAAAATAGGCACCGTGACACTGTCTGATAAGTAAACATGAAGACAGAATTGGAGAATCCTCACATGATTTACACCGTGCTCAACCATAGTCGAAGTAAAACTCGGTGGTAGCGATGTCAGAGCTTTCTAACATCTCATTTAAGCTCAGTATAGTTTAATTACGCGTGGCAAAAATGAGGACTAACGGGAATCGTTTCCAGACCTTTAGTAGGTAACCAATCCTAACCTACACACCATCCCCTCAGGTTTCTCTCATCTTTCATAATCAAGGTGACATTGTATTCACGCTACTAGTTTTCAAAATCTCGATAGCAAATAGTGAAATTTTTAGTCAAAGACTACACTTGATGAACCCTTTCATTATGCAATTTAAATGTCAACCTAATGTTTTCGAAGAATGGGTATGAAGTTAATTAAATACTAATCTGAAATTTGGACCAAGATCTTATATTTGGAACTGTCGGGAATCTTGGAGGAGCGGGTCGGTTGAGGAAACGCAAGCTCCAAGCTACACGGTAACATAGGAGCTGAAGTCTTATGTGATAAATTGGAAGTAGATATAGCAGTTCATCCCCTTGATCACTGCAGCGTATACCAGGCAGAGGTGATAGCGGTTGAGGAGGTCCTGAATTGGCTGAGACAGTCAGGTGGGAATCAAGTCATTGGACTCTGTTTCTCTGATGTTTAGAGTGGCATTGGGTTGCCACTTGTCTCTGAATGAGATGAGTGTGCATTTTAGAATTCAGAAAGTCTGGGTTCCCGGCCACTCGGACGTCAACGGGAACTGCTGGGTGGACGAACTAGCGAGGCATGGTACAACTCTCCAATTGCTACCGGAACGGGCATAGCTGGGGAGGCCCGTTAAGGCACTAAAGTCTGTGCTTAAAAAGGAAGCAGTAGCCTCAGCGAATGAAAGGTAAACGAACACTCTCTCATGTAGGGAGCAAGTTGGTCTCTCCCTACGAAGACGTGAACTAAAAACGATCGTGGGGCTACTCACCGGATACTGCCTACTTAGAGAACATGCGAGAAGGCAGTTCACTTTTGGGCATCGTTCACTTTTGGTATAACAGATTCAATCACTTTTTTATAATAGATCCAATCACTCGTAGGAGTTATAGGTATAATTTGATCTATAGATACGAACAAGTTGAGGCAGAACTTTTTTATACCTTGCTTTATTAAAGCAGATAAAGTAAGATTTGAATAAGTTAACTATCCATCTGGCTGATGCCTTCGGATTTGAACATTTCCGCTAACAAACTTTTGATGAGATTTAAACATTTCTCCATTCAGTAGGTTCCTGACTGGTTCGTTATGGAAAAGGCAGAAAAGTAAGTATCACGTTGGTTCCCCTGTCTAAGAAGGCGTAATGTATTGGTAAGACCCTTTGAGATATCTTCGTTTTACAAAGTATTCAGGTAAACTGAGTGGTTAATGATCTCAAAAGGATTCAAGTTCTCGAGTGGTTTAATGAATGAATCAACTACGTTCACTTTGGAAGACTTAGTTTGACTTTCACTCATTTCTATCATTCCGGTGGAATCAGTAGGGGTATGAAAAACTCCTTAGGTTGATAAATAATATAATTACCACAAACAGACGTATAAGTGTACGATATACTTTATTATTAGTTAACCAGAGGGCGAGCGATACAATAAATTTTATTTAACTCCAACCAAAATCACTTCCCAGAGTCTCACTCCATTTTATTCAAGTATGGCATGATTGAGGCCAAATTTTCACAATCTGGTATTATTTTGCCGTTAAAGTTGATACACGATTCAGCACACAGTTGTCCGTTGAAATATTCGCCCAACATAGTTTTGCATTGGGCACAATTCCGAACACAAATCCCAATGATGTCGTATCCACCCATGATTTCTAAAATAACAATTGAATTGATTGTAGGTACAGAATTATAGGAGATCAATCTGCTTCCAACTTACCAATTTGTGGATTACTAATTGAGTCATGCACCATGTAAATTATCACAAACAAAGCAGCAAGTAGAATGGATTTATTGAATGCTGCCATGATGAATTTATTGAATGAATGATGACATCTTGAAGATGTGAATCCTATTTATACACTCAAATTTTATTTGAAGGAGACAAAGTGAATTTTTACTGAACCGGAACTCTTAATAATAATTAAATTAGCGCCGTGTGTTCTGTTCGATCTAATGTATTGTAGATGGTCATTCAATATTATTTTATCAATCAATAATACGATATTCGTTCGAGATGTTCCCACTATCCTTAACGTCCTTATAAAGGTCTATTGAAAATCCATCCAGGAAAACATGGCAAGGAGCTTAAAAATAATTGGTGCTATGAGATAGCTGAAGCTCTCCGTACCTCTTTGAAGTCTTTGCTCACAAGAGTAATAGGTGTGATACTTTAATGTTCAGCGGTTGGTTCAATCCTCGGAATATTATGTGTACAAAGCCCAAACTACGACTTCATGTCGAAGATAAAGTATAAATAGTGGAATTTCAGGTGGATATTGCCACCTGTATTCATTTGATATGATGTACTATGTTCCATAAAATATGGTTGGATACTCTGGAAACAACTCTTCTAGACTTAATAGGATATACATAATGGGAGGAACGTACACACAACTCTACCCTATTTGGATCTGGGATTACTTGGATGATCCTGTTCCGGTACGATCTATAGGAATTTAACTTAGCATTTCGCCAGCTAACTCTTAACGAATCTGATCTGCTTACTATACTTAATGACGGATGTTCACGAATTAAAAGTTTTTGGAACTTAACTCGGCCAATTCTATGTTTTTGCGGAATAACTGTTGAACAAACGCCAACAAAAATCGGTATGTATTCTGACAGATAGCTCCCTATTGATCTGACTCGTATTATAACAATAAGATCTGGGTTAGGATACAATTATATTTATTAAGGTGTTGCCTGATGAACTATTCTCTCAAAGAGTAAACGGACAGCAGAACCCTTTCATGGCAGACAAAGAAATTGGGTTATTGTGTGCCAACGGTATTTAAACACATAAAAGTACTTACCAGATGATAAGTTTAGAGAGCATAGACAGATTCAACCAGAGCATAGGAATATCATGTCACATAACCTAAACATAAATTCGTTTAAATGACAATGGACGTCTAATTTCCTGATTCAAACCAGTGTTAGAGATATAATTATTCATTAAAAATAGTGTAAGGTGAAAATATGTGGCACCATGGTGTTCAAATCTCCAGAATTTGACAAGGTATGGCCCAATCCGCAGAGATTAATGGCCATGAATCAACAGAAACCAAAAAAAAAATGTGCAACATAGTCCAAACAAACAAAATATGAATGTTCAAACAATTGTTTTACCTGCAAGATGTGAAGTTAACAGATATATAACTGTCCAACCTAAGAGAAAGAGAAGCCTTAGACCAGCGACAAGTGCGAGCGTAGAAGAATCACTGTAGAGGAATCCAGGGAAAGAACTGGACCAATACAATGTATGAGGTGGCAAGAATACGGAAATAATAAAGCCTACTGTACGTTGAACGATGTATGTGTCATCTGTGGAGAACTACTGGTAGCAACTTTGACGGAAATCATACAGCAAATTATAGAGGTTGCCCAATATATTTAGAGCTGAAACGAAGAATTAATCCTAGGCAGCGAGCAAAGAAACGAATGCTTAAACTTGAATCATCCATGAGAAATGAAACTCATCCGGAAGTTGTTTCGTTCGCCAACATCCAAGGCGAGAAACTAAATCCAACCAAAAACAGTAACGTGCACCCTGGAATTTCATACGCCAGCATTCTTAAAGGATCCACTACAAAAGTACATACCAGTGAAGAAGGAAACATCTCTTCAGCTTTAACCAAGCTCACCGATATGATGCAAAGTTTCATGGTAATGATGCAGAATATGAACATGCTGATGCTGATCGTTGCTAAAATTCAAAAATGACTGTCCTTAAAATATCAATTTGGAATGCAAACGGTCTAGCACACTACAAAGCTGAGGTTCAAGCATTTCTCATCGAGCCCAATATTGACATAATGCTAATATCAGAAATACGCTTTACAAATAAGGACTATTTTAAAATTAATGGGTATGATACTAAGCATCCGGATGGCAAAGAACATGGTGGCACAGCCATAATAATTAAAAGAAGGTTAAAATACTATATGAACTAATTAAATATGAGACAGAATATATATCCAATCAACGAGTAGATGGTCTGGTTACTGTGTAATATCGGCAGTGTATGTATTGCCCTCCAAAACATGCTATAAAAAAACCGTAGTTCCCGGATTATTTTAACTGGTTGGGTAATGGGATGTGACTTCAACGCTAAGCATACTAACTGGGGGTCAAGACTAACATCACCGAAAGGCAGACAGCTTTATGAAGCGATAGAGGAACAGAGATTGGATTACTTATCGGGAGGCCAACCTTCCTACTGGCCATCAGATAAAAAGAAAATCCCTGATCTAATTGAATTTTGCGTAACGAAGGCGTAACATTTCACGCACGAATATTAAAGCAACCAATTGCTACAATCTAATATCTAATCAACATCGAAGTTGAAAAATGTTTTGGAGATATTAGCAGAAAAAGCTACACCCGCCATCAATATTCCTGAGAAAGTTAATAAACTGTCGCGTGATATCCAGGAACTGGTTCAAAAAGACTCTACAGTTCGCACTGAGAGAAATACAAAACCAGGGTGTCCAGAATTATTTAAGTGAACTCTCGACAACTGAGAGCAACCAAAAGATTGGAAAGGCCAATTAATTCAAATCCACCAATTAGACTATCAAGTGGCAATTGGGCAAGAAGCCGTCATGAAGAAACAGCCATAGCTTTCGCTGCTCATCTGAAGGAAGTATTCTTACCTCATAAAGAAACAAATCAATTCGTGCTACCTGAGCAAGAGGATGATTATTCGTCGTTTAAGCCAATTAAGTTTAAGTGGAAAATAGCGCCGGAACATGATTTTGTTACCGGAAACATGATAAGAGATGCAATAATGTGAACTGGTTACATTCCCCGAAATATCCCTTATCACAATGATACTAAAGCCAGGAAAAAATTAAACGCAAATACCGTCATATTTTGAAAAAATGATACTAACCTAACTTAAACCAGTACTAGAAGGGGCGGCAAGGTATACCAGATCATCAATATGAATTCCGAAGCCAACATGGAACCATTGAGCAAGTGTACAGGATTGTAAATACCATCAAAAACTCCTTTGAGGAAAAAGAATACTGTTCTGCTGTCTTTCTGGATGTAGCACAAGCATTTGATAAAGTTTGGCATGACGGGTTGATATATAAAACTAAAGACCTCCTGCCAATTTTCATTTAGCTCTGGGAAACTCTCTTCTTCAAAGACAATATATCGTTAAACAAAATAGTGTAACCACTGTGCTCCTGTGGTCCTTAGACCAATGTTGTACTTGTTATACACTGCCGATCTCTCTATTGCCAACAAAGTAATAATATCAACATTTGCAGATGATACAGGCATCTTGATGACACACAAAAACCCTGTCACTGCCTCAAGAGAATTACAAAGTCACTTGTACAAAATCGAGGAGTGGCTAAAGAACTGGTGAATAAAAGTGAATGAAAATAAATCAACTCATACCACATTCACTTTGAATAAATGCACTTGCCCCCCAGCGAAGCTAAACGGGGTTAATATTCCTCAACAACTAAAGGTTAAACAAATTGCAACAGATACAAGTCGCTATTCTAGAATATATTGAACGAATATGTTACAATCCAAAACGATATTGAATTTTAGGAATATGTTGTCGCACGGCGTTTAAATGAAAATTCTTCCCACGACTCTAATTAAGTTATCACCCAAATATCCGGTACAACAAAAAAATTAAGAATATTTCCTAAAAGATTTGGATAGTATAAATAAGAATCCATCCTTGTATCAACCATCATATCCAATCAACAATCCATCAACGATAACATGGCTGCATTCAACAAATCAATTCTACTCGCAACAATTTTTGTGATGCTCTATATGGTGCAAGATTCGATCAGTAATCCACATCCGCAAATTGGTAAGTATATATGATTCTGTGATCTCAGATTTTATCGCAAGTAACGAAACGTTTTTCAATCGACAGAAATTTTGGGCGGTTTCGACATAATTGGGATTTGTGTTCGTAACTGTGCCCAATGCAAAACAATGTTGGGCGCATATTTCAATGGACAATTGTGTGCTGAGTCGTGTATAAAATTTAACGGCAAAATTATACCGAACTGTGAAGATTTGGGCTCGATTACACCGTACTTGAATAAAATGGAATGAAACTATGTTGTGGATATTTTTGATACAATTTAAAAGCTTACTATTGTTACGGTGCTTGTCTAAATAAAGTCTTAAATTAAGTCTCGTGCTATTTGGGGTAATCCCACAAAAGTGTTTGTTTTAATGTTTTCGATATAGATAAGATCTGAGTACGTCTTGAGTTCGGTTGGCGATCTCTGCGCTATCTCAGCTAATAATGCAACGTACGACCAAATCAGAGTGCATTTCCTTTGACCAGAGTGCATTTTGGTTGAATGATACTCGGGATGTAAGGTATGGTCAGTAACCGAATTAAATGAAATTCTCCAGTAGTTTGAAACTTCTGAAATTAGTTTAAGACAGTTACTTTGATGCTGTGCAAAGAAGTGTCATACCGTGGAAGCTCTCACATTCCAAGCGACTTCTTTTAAAAATTGGACAACACTGAATATAACAAAGCCTTCTAAATATCAAGAGCTCTAAATTAATGCAATCAACTATATAGATTAGCGATGGTTTGTGTAATTTGTCCATAACCTTGTAGATTATAAAATAAGGATCTCTGTAGTCTGGTTTAGGGGAAAAGTAAAGCCAGTGTTACATGTATAGGAAGATTTAGTACTTGTTTACGCCAAGTATTGAGTACCGCACCGAAATTAACACAAAGATTTGGATCCTCTTCCCTATTGTCATTTGACAAAATTTAAAAATTTTGGTTATGTTAAGCTTCCTCTTTTCCATCATACACGGGGTTTTGGTCTACATATATTTAATTAGCTGCCCTTCCATTCAGTTCTCCTGACGTCGCATTTTGAATATGTCTGTCAATACTGACTTGAACAAAAATCTCGTTCATAAATTCGCTATGACCGAAAAGTACGTCACTACATCCATGACGAAGTAAATAGTTTTGAAGCAATGACTAGTATTGGAAAACATACACATTACATAGAGTCATCGAGTATCTTTTAGAACGACTTCTAGTCGACCCGTTTTTAAACTCATTGTCATTGTCATTGTTGTTGAGGACGTTTTTTATTAATGGGAATGGCACCCAGGCCAAGCCTACATCCGATTCCCACTGCGTCTTTCGTATCTTTTTATTATGCTCATTTCCGGTATGCTTAGCCAGGTAAGAACCTGTTTCCATCCCTGCCGCGTGGAGGCGCATACTCGTCTACTATCTTCTTAGTCATTTTCTGTTTAATTGGACACATATATATTCATATATATACACCCAGCGTCATGTGCTTAGTTTAAAGTGATAATTAACTTCTTTTTACTTCTAAGGTTTCATGGTTAATCCAGGCTTTTTACTCACCTAGTCATATTAGAATACTGAAGGATTTTTCCTTGCGTTAATAATTTATACTCAAAGTATTGATTTGATTTGTCACTTTCATTTTTATATGAACTGTTTATTAGAGATTAAAGCCTAGGTTAACCTGATGCTTTCAGTCTCGTCCGTCCGTCTCGCGCTTAAGATGTCATCGCAAAATTTCTTAAACGCACTGACATGATGAGGCAACATGAGTGCCAGCTTGCTAGTTGGCCAGACTACATTTATTTCATTACACAACAGCTCGCTAGCACTTTCTGCAAGAGCACATTCAAATAGGATATGGTCAGCCGTTTCTGAGCTGTTGATGACAACTACTTGATTTTGATAGACCAAATCTATGCATGTATTCTGCGAATTTTCCGTGCCCCGATAGAATTTGCGTGAACGGAGCACTTAATGGAACTTTGTTTTCTAGTCGAACGGCTATATTAGGCATGAAACTAATAGTTTTCCTACTGTCATTCGACTGATTCCATCTATCTTGCCATTTTATTATAGACGCTTTTCGAATATCTTTTTTGAGCTTGCTAAGGATATCCGTCGTTATTTGTTCACCGCGTATTTGAATATTTCCGTAACTGACATATTGCCGTTTTCTTATTTTCTGCTGAGACTGTCCTATAAGCTTTTGTTATACCGAGAAGAATCGCTCTTTGTGCACTTATAAGTGTTCTTCTATGATGACAGTTCATTCTGTCCGCCCAACCAGCGCAACCATATGTCATGGATGCTACCACTAAGCCTTCATAAATTAACGATAGGGTATTTTGTTTCAAGCCCCATCTTTCTCTGGCTATTCTTTGCAGCATGTAGAATAATTTCTTGCTACTCTCTGCCACTCTCTTTACGTGTGAGGTAACACCGAGCCTTTCATCAAAATCCACCCCCAACCACTTTACTGATTTGACCATTTGAATTCTTTTACCATCTACCACCACCAAAGGTGGTCTCCTGATATCTAATGAACCTTTCAATTGGATCATAACAGTCTTGGAGGAGGATAGCTCCATTTTATTGCACTTGCACCAATCCACCATTCTGTCTGTTGCATTTTGTGCTTTTTCTTGAATGCTTAGTCTTGAATTTCCGGCAAAGAGCATGACCTTATCATCCGCAAAAGCTACCTCATGGACATTATCTTGCATGCTACTATTAAAAACTATATTCCAAAGGTGTGGACGCAAAATTAACCCCTGAGGGCAGCCTTTATTAACGCTTTAAGAGAGTGATCCATGATTTGAAACGACTGTAGCCGTCCTTTCAGAGAAGTAGCTATTTATGACTGAGTATAAATTAAATGGACAGTTCATTCTTTTTAATTCTTTCATAATTGTAGGCCACCACAGATTGTCAAACGCTCCTGATATATCTAGGAATACACCTAGGATATACTTGTGCTCTGTTTCTTTTACAATTTTTACCATACTCGCCATAGCATCTTCCGTGGATCTATTCTCTCTAAACCCAAATTGCTTATCATTATATCTTCCACTAGCATTGAATAAGTGCATCACCCTTTTTGTGATTAATTTCTCAAATAATTTACCTAAAACTGGTAATAGCATGATTGGCCTATATGCTTTGGGGTCAGTGTGGTCTCTATCACCGCTCTTTTTGATTATTATATTATAACTTTGCCGTTTTTCCAATATTTGGGGAATATTCCCTTATCCAGACAAGCATTCATTAAGTTATTGATACTTGGTCCAATAATTGGCCAAGATCTTTGTACAACCTCTACTTCAATGTTGTCTAGGCCTGGGGCCTTACCTTTTTTCATAGACATGATGGCTATCGTGGTTTCGTCACTGGTAAAGTGTTCCACCCGATTCGCATTTGGTGCAGTGTATCGATGAGCACGGCATATCATTTGCTCACTTGTGTCAGTTTCCTCACAATCATCGGGCAAGAGAGTGTATAGTAGACATTTAGTAGTGTCTTGCCAACTAGTCGTGGCTTGACCACCACTGTCTATCAGTGTACTTAGTACATCAATATTCTTTAATTTCCCTGTGCTGAATTTGTACACGAAGCCCCACGGTTCTGCATTACCGTGCTCCGTGATAAACTTCTCTAGGCTAAGCTTGCTTGATAAATCAATACTTTTTTTGTAATTGTTACGGCACGACACATATTGTTGTTTATTTTGCGCTCGTAACGAAGGATTCTTTTCTCTTTGGTAGAGCTTTCGAAGTTTATGCACTTTAGTTCGTTAAATGGTAAGATCATTTGTCCACCACGGCTGTTTCGATGTTTTGTGTCGCTTACGTGGCAGACATTTGTCGCAAACACTTGTAAGAGTTCTGGTCATTAATTGCTCAACTCATGACAGTTATCTTTAACTGACCAGTTGGTTACTCTTCTCAACAGCCCGCCCGTCATTAAGGTAAGATCAATATTTGACTCCCCATTATGCCTATATGTACTTGGTTGCCCATCTTTATTGACAATGTATAGATTGCTTCTGGCTATAAATTCTTCAATGATAGAGCCCCATGAAATTGAAGTACAAATGTTCACGATAAGTATTGAGCACCGCACCGATATTATCACAACAGTTTGGTTCTCTACGGACTCTGATTCAAAGTTCATTTTTGACAGGTATAGAAGCCAAAGCAGTTTCCTTTAGACTGAGAAATATCGCCTTCGAATCCCAACAGCTATAGGATGAGAATATTAAATCCGATTAGAAAATCACTGATATCGTGGAGAACAAATAGGCTGAATCTTCGTCATAACTCAATAGCGCAGATGTCCTGATACAGGCACCATAAAAATCAGATCAACATATTCCATTATTATAAGCCACAAGTATAATTGTCACCTGGTTATGACCAAGGTTAAAAGTATGATGAAAAGTTTTGTAGAAACCAGTGATAGCAGAAGAAAATACAATTATACGTTGAGGACCCTAGTCTATGACCAATTTAAAACCAAGGTCAAGTTGTTCGGAGAACGATAGTTATCCCTTCAACACCTCAAGTGAGACAGAGATATAGTTGATTTCAGCTTGAGAAATGATAATCAGATCAGGAGAATAGTGACGCATGGAAACCTTTCGAACTATGCTACATCGATGTTTATGCACTGTTGCGAGGAGAATGGATAGATCGTGAAACCCACTTATTAAGATGAAAACAGTGCTGAATCGCCGTATCGGACCTAGTTTGATTTTTACCAGTGAAATGTTAAAGTGTTGAAAAGTAAAGTGAAGACTAGTGTCATAGCCCCTTCCAGTGGCAAGTGGCTAATCTGTAACTATTTATTGTGTAAAATAAAGAATGTGATCAGTTGACTAAACTTTGGTAGCTTTGATCCTCGTCGGAATATATACAATATATACTCTGGTAATATAATATATACTCTGGTTGAGGTAATTATCGACGATCATCGTAGAAAATTCTCGTCACTGATTTTGATTTAGTTTCAGCTTCCAAGACGTAGAGATAATATGAATCAACAGTAAGAGACTAACCATCCTTAATAAATTGAATGCTTAAGTGCGCTGGACGAATAAGTTGACTTTCATCCGTAGGAACTCTCCGACTTGTCTGTTGTCATTGAAATTGGCAATAAAGTGATAACTGGACAATTTGGAGCAAAACCTTATCAAATGCTTGGACTACGTCTAGGGCTACTGCTGAACATAACTTCTTCTCTTCCAGCGCCTCTTCAATCATATCAGTGATTCTTTGTACCTGTTCTATTGTTGAGTGGCCTTCTTGAAACCCGAATTGATATGGTGGTAAAAGTTTTCTATTCTCTATAATTGGCTTTAGTCTCTTAAGAGACAATTTTTCGAAAATTTGTGACGTGGTTGTTAATAAAGAGACTGGCCTGTATGATGTTTTGTCATTTAACGGTTCATTATAATTTCTGCTACTTTCCACTTTCTCGGAACATAACTTTATCTAAAGACAGCATTGATTATGTGCTTTAGTTTCCGTTGTGTTTTTTCTGGTAGTGCTTTGATTATTTTTGCTGTCATCAGGTTTTATCCAGGAGCTTTTTTATCTTTAAGATTTTTTATTTCTCGTTTGATTTCTTTCACAGTAACTGATAGGTCAAGTACCTCGTCTTTTTTGGTTACCGGTGTTAAATATTCATTCTCTGCATGCCCAGTTGGTGGTTTCACGGTAATTTCTAGGTGTTCGGCAAACAGATCAGCTTTTTGTTTATCGCTGCGAGCCCAGGTTCTATCAACTTTTTTTATGGGTGGCACTTGCAGTTTAGGTCTTTTCAGACCTTTACTGTGCTTCCGCAACAAATAGTCCTTGTCAATTTTACCTGTCAGGTTACTTAGAAAGCTATCTCTTTTATAAGCAGTTTAAGTTTATTACACAGATTGGTTTACCTTCAGGGGCTCTAGTTCTCTACCAAGTCTTGCGAGCTCGTCTTTTTTCGTTATCCATGATTATGTGCTCTCACTTCAACTGGGTAGCTTATACTTTTCTGTAATATACCTTGTGGGATCGGGATACTTTCCCAAGCTCTTCTTCTATCATATAAGCGTTCGAGATCGGCACCTGTAGATTGACGCTTTCTTCGACTAGCTGATGGCGAAAGTACTTTTAGTTTGTTTTTTTATTTGTTTGTCTTGGAGGGCTTGCTTTTCTTATTGCCGTGGAACTTATTGTCATTAATAATGGAGAGTGATCCGATGATAGTCGTTCTTCATTTTCGACTACTAAGTAATTTTCCTCGTGATATATAGAAGTCTAGAAGATCAGGAATTTTATTTACGTCCGTAGACCATGAAGTTGGCTTTCTCTTGGAGTGCAACTCACATTTTAATGTTCTGCCTGCTTCAAATAGCTCTCTTTTTTGGGAGTAGTTCGACTTGATCTCCAAAATACGTGTTTTGCATTAAAGTCGCCTCCAATAATGAAACTGTTACCAAGCGAGTTAAAAAAATTCGTGTAGTTTTCCTTTTTTGGGTTATATCTGGGTGGACTGTATAGATTGCTGATATAGTGTAGCTCTTGTAGTTTTTGGTTTCAATAGAAACAGTTTCTACTTGCATAGCTTCTACCTCTATTTTAAGATCTTCTTGTTGTTTAATATTTTCCTTGATGAAGATTTCTGTTCCACCTCTAGTTCTTTCTGCTGAGTGAAGAGCTTGATAGCACTCACTCATAGATTGGATTCTTTGATCTTGCGCCGCCAGATGAGAATTTATAGTGTTTCACTTCTGCACTATTTCTTGCAGGACATGATTGACAGTTGTGATATTGTGCTTTCTTGATATTTTCCGTTTAGTTAGCCGTTTGGGCATAAGTCGTGCCTTCTCATACTTTCGCGCTATTGGTTTGGATAGGATGGCATCTTAGGTTGAGAATTAAGAGCTCTGATGTTCTCTGTTGGATTTTTTTTACTATTTCTCATTTTATGCAGCTGTTTGGCAATCTCACAGCCTCTGTAATTTGCTGGATGGTGTTTCCCACAGTGTATACATTTCGCTGGTTCGCATTCTTTTGATGGGTGTTTCCCAGCTCACTTTCTGCCTCTAGGCACCCTATCGCAGTATTTTCGATTGTGGTTATATGCCTGACAGTTGTGACATTGTGGCATTCTACTGCTGTTCTTTTTTAATGTCTTAATTTTGAATGTGACTACTAACTGACGATGTTGGTGATCTTGATAATTTGGAGCTACGTCCAAATGGATTTTCATTATTTGACTTGGTCGAATTACTGATAATAATGCACGAAACAGTGCGAAGGTCTAGGAAGATCGATAGATCAGTAAAAGAAACCACTATCCTTAAGATAGACGAATGTATTATCATCACTATAGACATTTGAGACATTATTATCATCAACAAGCATTTGAGCATTTAAAAGTATTGCTGACATCAGCTCCAATTTTAGTAAGTCCATCCTATGATAAAACATTTTTTATTAGATGTGATGCAAGCACCGAGGGTGTTGGAGCTGTACTATATCAAAAAGATGATGAAGAAAACGAAAGACCTATCAGTTTTATGCCACAGAAACTATCAAAAGCACAAAAAATTTACTCAGTAACCGAATTGGAGTATCTTGCAACAATTTTGGTAATAAAAAATTTAGAGAGTACGTCGAAGGACACGATTTTCATCTAATAATAGATCACGCAAGCTTAAAGTGGTTAATGAACCAAAGGGATTTAACTGGCAGATTAGATCGTTAGAGTTTGAAGCTTCAGGGGTACCGCTTCAAAATTGAACATCAAAAGGGTAAAGATAATGGGGTTGCTGTTATGCTGTCGCGTATATATTGTGATGAGATAAAAGAGTTCGACAAATGTATTAAAAAAATATGTTATCCTAGATTATTAAGTCAAGAAGATATTAAGGATGATGAATATACAAAACTTCGAGAAAAAATAATCTTAGAACCAGACAAATTTCTAGCATTTAAGGTTCATCAAAATTTTATCTTTATCAGGCTTGAGCCGAAACAAAATAGTGAGCTATCAGACTTATCTATTTGGAAGTGGTGGATACCTGTCAGAATACGCTATAAATTTAATATCGTTGAAAATCATGATGATCCTCTTTCAGCTCATGATGGTGTTGCCAAAACGTTGGATAAACTTCATAGGTATTATTTTTGGCCAGCAATGACAAAGCAAGTTACGGAATATATCGGCAAATGTGTAATATGCAAAACGACAAAGCCTATGAACCGCCTATCTAGACCCCTATGGGAAATGCATACCAAATCGTGAGATCTTGGCAACGAATTTATATAGATTTGCTTGTACCATATCCACGATCAACACAGGGTAAGACAGTCATATTAATTGTTTTAGATCATTTAACAAAATTTGTTTTGTTAAAACCACTGAATAAGGCTACATCTCAGAAAATTGTAGAATTTTTAAAAAATGAAGTTTTTTATGTTTACGGAGTTCCTCAAACGATACATTCCGATAATGGAGCACAATTTTTAAGTACTGAATATAAGGAAATGTTACAACAGTTTGGTATTATTGGATCGAAAACAGCTGTATACTCACCCCAATCAAATGCGTCGGAACGGGTGAACCGTTCGGTGTTGTCCGCAATACGTGCATATGTAACAGAGATACATACCAGTTGGGATAAGTATATTCACGAAAAAGCAGCAGCTTTGAGGAATGGAATACATGAATCTGTTCAAAGTTCACTTCAGTTTCTTCTATTCGGTTACCATAAAATTAACCATGGAAAAGATTATGCTATACTAAAACAATTGGGAGATATTTCGGAAGGAGAAGTTTTATTACCACTGCCATACCAACTAGGTTAGCACTTGTCCATGAAGCTTCCAAACAAAATATTAATAAAGCTTATGAAAAGTGTGCTAAGCAATACAATTTACGATCAAGACCAGTAACCAAATGTTTACACAAATTTTATTTATAAAAATAAATAATTAAGTAGGCGGAGCGAACAAAATACGACGGAGAGAACGTTCGCGCAGTGTAGAGATGCAAAATAATGGAATGTTCTACAAGTATTTGCGTCGTATAAATTCGTGTAGACATTTGAGTTACAAAACTGTTCAATTTTGAATTTCGAAGTGTTAATATAGGGAAGTGATAAAAAGTAAAAGTGAAGTGTTGAAATAATTATTTGTGAAATAATTGTGGAATTTATTGGAAAATAAATTTGTTGTAAAATTAAAGTTTGCGAGTTTATATTCACAATCCAGTGATCAAACCGGATAAATAATTTGAATAACCACTCGGCGAAATCACGATTTAATGGAGGATATCAATGAAAAATTGGACACAGTTAAAAAGAAAATGGGAGAATAAATCGTGGCGACCGATCAACGATTCCAGAAACTGGAGAAAGAAGTAATGGATCTAAAAACCAACGGCAGCGCTCTAATGGTACGACCAACCAGCTCAATAAAATTGAAGCCACCAACATTCGACGGAACCACACCATTCAACATCTTCAAACTCCAGTTTGAAATGGCGGGGACAAGGAATGGTTGGTTTGAGGAGGATCGAGTGGCAGCATTAATTGTGGCGCTAAAAGGCAGTGCTGCGGAGCTCCTACAAATCGTGCCAGAATAAGAATGAGAGGATTACGGCAAAATCATGTTGGCTCTGGAGCGCAAATACGGATGTGACCATCGACGGGAGCTACATCGTATGGAGTTGAAAGGACGATGTCAGCGGGTTGGAGAGACGTTCCAGGAGTATGCGGCTGATATAGAGCGGTTAGTGCACCTCGTCCACTACAACATGGCAGGAGAATACACAGAGCGGATCAAGATCGACGCTTTCACCGATGGTATACGGGATCCGGATACGAGACGTGCAGTTGTATTGTTTCCAAAAGCAACATTTGCGGAAACCATCGCGTGTGCACTAACCAACGAGACTGCAAACAACATCATCAAACCAGCAATCAATGTACGTCGTGTGTAAGTGGAACCAACAATCAGTCACAAACAAGGCAATAACATCAAACCAGCAGATAACTGGCGGACAACGAGATTCCGGGATGGAACTAGTAAAATAAGATGTTGGGTCTGTGACAAAATAGGACACATCTCAAGGGAATGCTGGGAGATAAGGCGCAAACGGGCTAGAACACCATCGCCGATGTACCGAACGCCTTGATGGTGCGAGGCGAAGTAGAGGGACGATCCAGTTTGATAACATTGGACACCGGAGCAACGAGAACGATTGTGCGGCCGCATCTTATCACGGATGGAGTGCGGACAATGGAAGGATTCAAGTTACAAACAGCGACAGGCGACAGTCCGGCTATCAAAGGGAAGAAGGAGGTGACAATACGAATCGGGAACAACAGTTTTCGACATGAAGTTCTGGTTGCGGATATTGTGGATGAGGTCATCCTGGGAATGGACTTCATGAATGAATGGATTCGTATTGGATTTTGGACGGGGAACATTGAGCTACAGTAATGTCGAAATGTGTGAACACTTTTACTTTTTATTTTTTTTGCAACACGTATTTTTTGTAGTGTCTTTTTTTATGTCGGCAGAGAACCCTATCACAGATCACTGAGGTCTACCTGAATAAAACGTGTTGGCTGATCATAGAGGCACGGTAACAAACCAACCACAAGAATATGATAAGAAATAATAATTCCAAATACAAGTTGGCAGTTAGAACAGGTAGTGCCGGGTTCCAATTCCGATAAGGGCAGGATGCAAATGGTACGGTTTACCGTCTGATAATGATCGGTGGACGGTGGTGTGAATAAGCACATCTATAATCCCCCGTTGGAGCGCTCAATTCATTGCCCAACCCATCTTCCACATATCAGTACTATAGGCTGGCATGAAGCTATGCAATGCGCAGATAGATTTACGTAAATCGGATCTATAACCGCATGTTATAGGGATATGGAGAACCTTGAGCTCCAGAACAGATTGCAAAGAATGAAACAGACAGACAGATACAAGTTGGCAAAAATGAATGTAATGTTTTCTTATCAATTGTGGCATATGAAACCCCTACTTGGGGTCGGTTTATCTGTGATGTTCCAGTTCTATGAACGTGGAAACGATACGATGATTAAACGTATATTGCTTTCGAAAGCAAAGAAACATTGGTCAACTTGCTACATCTTATGTAACAATTTGTAAGTAGGTTAGATAAAGTAAAGGTCTGATAATAGATCTGTGCTGTAACCGTCGAAGTACAGTATAATGGAGGAAATTTGAAAACATACTGGAAGTAGCCAGGCACGGAGCTTATGAGTTGGGTATCCATCGATCATATAACTAACCACTACAACGAGTGTTATCGACTTAACCATAGACAACATGTGTATACTACATTATTGGATGCATGGAAAGAGAATCATGGCAGTTGTGTGTTGGGTTGAACAAATAAAAACAATTTTTTATCACGTATAGTAATCTCTAATTATTTCAGAAATAGTTTCGTTACCGACAATCAACCATATTGTCGTTAATAAATTTATAATCAGCTTGTGTTGGCATACTCATAAAATTTCACTCAAATTAAATTTGATTGATTCATGCACTTGAAAGCGTATAACAAAATGTAAACACAAGTATCTAAATTTACAAACGACAATCGTCGATTCAGATCTATAATATAATTACCAGGTAAGTGTGTTCAAGTTAATAGTTTATACATAGTGTAAAATCGTGTTCAACGGCATACTGCATGAATTACTCGCGTGTGTTGTCACACTGAAATCAGTCTCATTTCAGCCGCTTGCGTCGAGAATGAATAGTGTTCGATCGTATTTCTCGCGATTGCTACAAAAATCGCCAACGCATAAGTTACAAAAATGTAAGTTAGATGTTATCGTAAAGGTTTCAATTCAAACGTCTACTTTTTTCAGATTCCGGTGGATCCAAAAATGACTCATTTCACGAATCGATCGGCCTAGTGTTGACGATTGGCCAATGCTTTGGTTTAATACCAATCGTTAGTGTACTAGATAAAAACTACCAAAAAGCTCGATTTGAAAAGTTCAACATACGTACAATCTACGCCACGGTGTTCATTGTACTTATAATATGTGAAGGTGGTCTAGCGATTAGGCGCACCCATGAACTAAACTATAGTGTTGGTTCGATACAAAATGTATTATTTATAACGGTGTGCTTGTCGGGTGCCGTTCTCCTTTTCATATTGGCCCGCAGATGGAATGCATTAATACGATTTTGGCAGCAGCACGAGAAAATCTTTCTTCGAGCACCGTACCTAAACAACGGTGTCCGATTGAAAACCAAAATTAATGTCATCTCGATAGTGTTTCTACTATTTGCACTAAGTGATTATAATTGTAGTGAACATTATTGTGTAACGGTATATAAATGACTGCTATTTTCTTATAGTCGAACATGCGATGGCCAAAATATCAGGTGTAACGTATAACTACAAACAGTTTACGACATGCAAGATAAAAAATATCACCTATTTGAATTACTGGTTTCTTAAAGAGCACTCGCACATATTTGTTGTGATACCCTTCAACAATATTTATGTGGTTCCAACATTGGTAAGCGACGCAGTTAAACCTATCGATCTAACTATATATATGTATATATATATATATATATATATATATATATATATATATATATATAACACCTTCATCATAAAGTTCCCGAAATAACCACCGTGTGGCGCTCCCATCGTTCCTATTTGAGTTCTGCTTTTTGTTAACTTGATACATCTGTGCGCGAAAGTTTGAAAAGTGTTTGAGAAGTACATCATGAATTTTTGCCAGAAGGCCAGACCAAAGAGTATTATTTGGGCGTTATGGGTTGTTTGTGTGAAGTAATTCGCCGAAAGAGACCAGAATTGTGGATTTTCCACCATGATAACGCACCTTCGCACCATGATAACGCACCGTCGCACCATGATAACGCACCGTCGCACAGTGCAATCATTATTAAGTGTGTTGTAGTAGATGAAGATTACTTTGAAGGGAACTTTTTGATCAAGTATTTATATATATATGTATATATATATATATATATATATATATATATATATATATATATATATATATATATATATATTTATATCATTCTAATTCACTTATTAGTGGTTAGGCGTAGCAATGACGCTATGTTGGAGCTATGTCGACTTAATAATCATAGTGGTCAGTATTGGTATTGCAAAACGTTTCGACCAGATCAACCAACGACTCCTGGCATCCACAAAAACTGTTTGTATATATTATATATTTAGCATTGGAGTCGACACAATTTTGTTATTTACAGAATCTCGACGTTTCATTTTGGGTCGAAATTCGAGAGCACTACGTCCAAGTTGTTGATTTACTGGAGAGGGTTGACACCGAGTTATCCCTTCTTGTACTACTGTCGTGCGCTAATAATCTCTATTATATTTGTCTTCAACTGTACAACAGTTTTACGTAAGCCAATCGATATATCTTAACCAAAGAGAATAATTATAAAGAGGAATAGCTTATATGAACCGTGGTTGCATATAGACTAAAAAAATTTAAATATTTCTGAGTAATTTGGTGATGGCAAACGAAATAGGATAAACATATATTTTTTATTTCGTTTTCTCTTTCGAATGACAACAAAAAAAAATATTTGACTGTTTCAAAACTTCGCTCACTATTTTATATTATAATTCGATTGTAAAATGGAATAGATTATTATATGAAAATATTTCTATTTCATTTTACAATCGAATTATAATATGGAAGAGTAAGTGAAGTTTTGAAAAAGTCAAATATATTTTTTTGTTGTCATCCGAAAGAAAAAACGGAATACAAAATATATGTTTATCCTATTTGAGTGTGTCATCACCAAATAACTCAGAAATATTTTTAGTTTATATGCAATCGCGGTTATATATAAGATGTTCCTCTTTATATTTATTCTCTTTACCTTAACTATATATATAAATATATATATATATATATATATATATATATATATATATATATATATATATATATATATATATATATATATATATATATATATATATATATATATATATATTGTATTAACTAATCGCGATTAATTTCAAGGCCAATCCAATATTTTGTCAGCATCCTGTATTTTTGGTACTCGCTAATTTTTTTGATATGTCGGACATTGTGCGTTTTATTGTTTGCTGCTTCGATACATGATGCGTCGAGAAAATCGATTGGTGTACTGCGCGATATACCATCCAAGTTGTGGACTAATGAAACGCAACGATTTTTGGATTTGATAACGGCCGAGTGTCATGCGTTGTCGGGGAAACGATTTTTTTATCTCACCAAGGGTATCATTTTAGCCGTAAGTATATGGAATTTTTGAATCAATTATATATTATTTATTTGGGTTATATGGTCTCCTCAGATGGCTGGTACAGTGGTGACATATGAATTGGTACTTATCAACGAAGTGGAGCAGGATGCTGAACGAAAATCAATTTGTAATATAACAAACTTTAATTTCTCTTCCTCTAGCTAAATTATTTATATTTTTTGACATTTGGGTCTTAAATAAAAATTGTAGAAGAACGGCGGCACAACTTGCTGACTTATGATATTATCCAACCTTTCATTTATTTTTGTACATGAGTCCACTGATGTACTTCAATAACACAAAAGACAAAGTTGTCCTTCAATTTACAGATGACTTTGTCTTATTAGGCAAAGGTAAAATCATCGACGAGGTCCTGAATCGAGCTCCGGAATGTGTAAATCAGGTAACACAATAAATTTCGAACTAGATAGATACAAACGGGTGAGTAAACCTAAATGGGGACCTCACCCGAGTGTAAGCGATATAATGCGAAAAGCGCTGTGACCTCCAAAATTTCGTATCCGGGTTAAAAATTAATGAAAGTTGAGAACGCATGCGCATACTTGTATTGGGAGCGATTAATTTGACCCCAATACATACTCTGTGGTCTGAAATGGGTGACTCACCATTGATCGTCAAAAGATAATTTATTACTGTGCGTGAAACTGTGCTAATTCTTACAAAAAATAATTGTCTGATAAATGAAATGATAACAGCATTGCGTGGGGGAACAAACTACCAAAGCACCAACTGGTCAAAATCCATTGAGGAAAATATTGACATATTTTCCAAAATTGGTCGAATTTTGGTCGAGCTGGTCGGGGTTACTTTACTGAAATATTTTGCACACGTTGAGATGTATACAGATGCTAGTGTAAGTCAGGATCGAGTGGGTGTAACAACCTACGTTTCCTCATTGCAATGACAGTATCTGTATAATGAATGCCGAATTGAATGGAATAATTGAAGTAATCAAGTTGGCTATAAATGGAGGGAGGAGGAGAGTAGTTCTATTCTCTGACTCTCTAAGTGGATTAAATTTTATAAAACGGGTAGGCGGTTCTCAGCGAAATGTGTATGTAGAAAATCTGTATGAGTACCTTCTATTTTGTGGGAAGGAGGTTATTCTTCAATTGATACCTTCATACCTAATATGATTTTATGGATGCAAGAGATGTAGTTAGACACAAGAGCCAGGTAAAAGGAAAGAAGTACTTTGAGGGGAATAGTGAGCCTTTGGTTTAACCACTTTTTCAGGGAGATCAATTTTGTCGCCAAGAACCATTCGAAAAATGGAGCTGGTGAGATTAAATCATGGTAATTAGAAGGAATATCTTTATAAACATCAGTTGAGTGTTAATAATCTTTATCAAAGCTGATTGGTTGTGGAGGACATTGAACATTTGGTTTTGTGTTGTTCTTATTTTAGTCAAAAGAGAGCAATATTCGATGTCCGCACGAGTGGGAGGAATCTGATTGAACTTTTGCGAATGGATAAAAATGTGTATAAGGCTATATGAGTTTAAAAAAGATGGTTCCATAATGGTACAAAAGTGGATCACTGCGTATAAGGAACGTAAATGATAAAACAATGTAAAATAAAAACTGGACCATATGACTCCTATCATTGGAGCTAGTGCCAAATAAAAATCACATCAGATAAGCACGCTGTCAGATTGGTGTTTGATGACTCCAATTCAAGAGTTGGTAGAATAAACAGACCGACTTATATAGTCACATTGATCTAGTGGATTGGTCCTTTGCAGACATTTTACTGTCAACGATCGGAGGTGTGAATCATACATGATGCCATGGTATACGTTCAGAGTATATGATACACGTCAATATTTGCCTGTACAAAGGCAATTTATTGTGCATGAATAGTTCAGAGTACCCATTTTCGATATATATTTCATGTTCAGCTCTTCCTTTTTCTTTTGGTCATGTCCTTTCTACCTCGCATTGTGTCTAGCATCATACCTACAATTTTCATACGTCACTATAAAATATGTAGGTAGAATGCTCGACATGCGGTTACCGTTGCTGACTAAATGATTTCTACTTTCACCGTTCTCCTTCAGTTGACCTTACCACAAGATATTTGGACACTTTCACCTTTCCGTCCTTATAGTGACTTATCCAATTTGTTTGTGGCTCTGAACTTATTTCTCCTGGTTGATGATTGACTCGGCTGGTTAACAAGTTTTTTGAGGCTTTCCAAATCTCCAATGTTTGCTGAATGCAGGTTTCTTTCAGTGCGACTTTGTTTCACGAGCTCTTCTTTCTGATAATCTACAGTGCTATCAGTAACTCACGTACCCAAGTTTCCACTCAGGTACAACTGGTTCCTCATTGGCACTTCAAAAATAGCGTTTTGTAGTTTGGGTATACTAAGTTCACTAGTCGGCTTGTTTTGAGCTGTATGCGATGTAGCCTGCATATTATTACCGCCGTGCCTGAGCTACAAGGCTTCATATTGAAATGTTTGGTACGATTCAGTTTCGTCAAATATTGGCGCTTTGAACTTGGTTGCTGCGGCAACTTTTATTGGAACTGTAGGTTACAGTTCTTTATCGTAATTTCGGCAAGTCCTTGCAGCTGTTTGAGTTTTTGACCATTCGAGTTTTTAGGCTCCTTCTTGAACTTTCTAAGTTAGCTATGTTGTCTCGAAAGTTGTTCTCTAAGTTAGGAGTACAACACTGCTTTTCGTGCTATTCTTGGTTATGTTGTTGCTGCTTAGCAAGGATATTGGCCAGCTGTTAAGTGTTCGCATATCTCGGCTTGCTGCTGCGTTAATATTTGAGATGATTTATTCATTTTCTATGGCTCAAATGCCCGGCTCTAACCGCGTTTTAACTGAGACGATACGAACCATTAATACGTATTGATGTACATTGTAGGTAGTCAGTCCAACGAATACTTTTACATACAATCCGGTGCATGTTAATTGTTGTTCAACAGCGATTAAAGAGCGACGTGTGATGAGAAACTCTATAAGGCATTTAGCTACAACCGTCAGATATTTATGTATAAAAATATCATTTTAATTACCAAACGACGAGACCGAGGGAATGAGATTGGACGTAGTCTCATATGGTATAAAAGCTTTTATCGCAGTAGTAAGCCCTTAACAGATAGTCCTTCAAGAACATGATCCCAAAAACTGGACGAATGAGCTAACAGGTAACACCAGGCTGAAATACATCGCAACAAATGTTCATCTCTTAGCTTTGGTTGGTGATTTTAACTCGATCTATGTTGGTTGTAACTATAAGCCGATTAGCTACTAAGTCAACGTTACCTCAGCCCAATTTAGGGAATGCGATAGAAATCAACCTATAGCGGTCTGGATACATTTCCCCAAACATGCTGAAGTTATTGAGTGTGTAAATTGGCTGAAACCTATAAAACGGCTCTGCACTTAAGGGTCAATGGTGCTATTCGATGATTCTTGGCAAATTGAACAAGTTTAAACCAAGAGAGCGACACTATATTGGGTACCAAGTGTATATAGCTAAACATTTAACAACCTACTATGTTACAATGTAAGCAGGACAAGGTTAAGAGTTTGGGAGGTTTTGGATACCAGAGAGTATTTTGGATGATTATGAAAACTGTAATAATATAATATGGAACAAACTGCTTCCAACCCATCAATATGAGACGTTTTGCAACCCCTTATCCGAATTATTGTATTTATTGCCAAATCACATCAATATATAATAATTATGACTGACGCAAATCATGTATTTATATTTTCATTTAAATTATATTCATGTCTAGGATAGCAATTAATCAGTTCGGTACTACAACATAGTCAAGGGGGATATAACGACTAATGTACACAACTATATATACAGAACATTCAAGCAGCAATAATTTGATTTTGATTAGTGTAAATAAACAAACATGACAGTCGAAGCAGCTGCGCTCGTATACAGTTTTGTGCAAATCACTAACGACAGTTGTTCCACATCGAACACACAATCATGGATAATTTACGTCTATTCTCGTCGAATTTCAAAAAACCAAAATATTTATTCCCATCTAAGGCGCGACAATCCCGTAAATGTGAGTATCCATATGGGAGGTGTGTGTCCTTAGAAATGTCTATCGAGTTGTATATATTTATAGTGCAGGTGAAAAACGAGAGCTTTCACAATTCGATCGGACTGGTGTTGATTGTGGCCCAATGCTTTTGTCTCCTACCCGTAATTGGTGTTTTTGGTGAGATAAGAAATATTCGGTTTAAGGTGTGCAGTTTTCGTTTAATCAGTTGTGTGTTGTTGATCGTAATGGCATTCATTGAAGGATTATTAGCGTTGAAACGCACCTTTGAGGTCGAAGTGAGCTTTAGTGATTTTCAACATGTTATTTTTATTGCCGAGTGTACGACCACGGGCATTATATTTATTGTGTTGGCGCGAAATTGGGCCAAATTTATGCACTATTGGAAGGTGCGCGAAGAGTGCTTTTTACACGAACCGTACATCGTCCGAGGAATGAAACTAAAAACAAAAATCTGTACAGTCGGATACATCATTTTTATGTTGTCGATCGTCGAACACACATTGTTTTGGGTGTCCACCACGGTGTACGACTATAGACAGTATACAGTGTGTAAAATACGACATATATCGTTCATCGAATTTCTTTTTGTCAAGGAACGGCCGCATATATTCTTGGTGATACCGTTCCACTACTATTTAATCGTACCGGTTTTGGTAAGTATTCTACACGCCTCAACTACAATCTATATAGATAATAATAATTCATTTATATAGTGGACGAGCTTTTGTTGTACGATATGCTGGAATTTTATCGATATCCTAATAATTATAACGAGCATCGGTTTGGCCACACGATTCGAACAGATTAACGACCGTATAATGATCTTCTATAAACAGGCGGTGCCCGATATGTTTTGGCTCGAGATTCGCAATAGCTACGTCAATTTGATACAAATTTTAGAGAAAGTCGATCAAGAAATGTCATTGCTGATTATAATGTCGTGTGCCAGTAATCTGTTCTCGATATGCTATCAACTGTTCAACAGTGTCAAGTATACAAACATAAAAATAATTAATCAGAATTAATTATATATCGCGACGGTCTATAATTTATTTTCAGTGACATTCCGCACGCACTTACCAACGTCTATTTTTGGTTTTCGCTATTCTACTTGATAAGTCGTACCCTTTCTGTGCTATATTTTGCCGCATCGGTTAATGATGCATCACGTAAACCATTACGAGTGTTGCGCGATATACCGACCAAATTTTGGAATTCCGATATACAACGATTCGTTGATTTGGTAACGGGCGAATGTATCGCATTGTCGGGCAAGAAATTCTTCTTTTTAACACGAAAGTTAATTTTAGCGGTAATTAGGATCCGTACCCGAATTAGTGTATATTTTAACAATATATATCGTTTTGTTTGGTTTTAGATGGCTGGGACTGTTGTTACATATGAGCTGGTCTTGATGGAGGAGGTGGAACAAGAACCGGAAAAGATATCTATTTGTAACATAACGAGGTTTAATTTCACTCTCGATCGACATTAATGTATAATAGAACCGATTATTATGTGTACTAAATAAATGATTTGATAGTGGGCTGGCACCATCCAGTTTAGGTTTCGGTTTCATTTATTCATTCTACTTGGAATTAACGAATAATTTACAATTATAGAATACCAAAGTTAGCAATTAGAGTTCGATCAACACCGTAACACCATATAGCTTATCTACATAATTATGATGGTAGGCAGAGCTACTTTCAAACCTGTGGCTTCCTCGGGTATAAACATAGTTCTATTAAGTATAACCTAAATCGTTTCCATAAGTCGGACCCACACTTGAACGAATTTTCCCATAGTACGTGAGCAAACACCTTAAACACTATGACTTTTGGGAAGGCAAGTACATAGCACTTTGATGTTTGCCTGGTCTTGCATTAAAATCACCGATTACCAATCTGACAGCACCTCAGATATCGAATGTATCAGATTAGCAAGTTGTCTATTTTTTGAATGAGAAATTCAAATCCAAGATTGTAGGGGACATTTCCACATGACATTCAATTCATTAAAATCAAAAATTGAGTGATCTTGAGCTTACATTGATTGTGTCATTGGCCCAAACTTATCGTCCAAGAGACTCCATGTATCTACAATAAGGGGAAATCATTGTAGTTGAAAATTATTAAAATTATAACAGTTCGAAAACAATATAACAATAAATAAATGGTTTGTATACTCAATATTTCCTATAGGAAATTTATGGTTCGATTATTGGCTAAATTCTTAATTTTGTACATTTCATTAAAACTTTCGGTAATTAATTATTTATGAGCTATACTGATAAGTGTATGATATCTTAACATAGATTTATACTTAATTTTCCCAAAAACATGATTATTTTGTTACATTTAACGACAATAATGTCAGAGCATCCTAGCGAGACATTTCAAAACTAATAGCTAGTAAATATATCAACCTTAGTATTTTGACTGACATCTTTTGGCAAACACTCTTACTAAATTTGTACAGCATTTCGGTTAGATTTGAAAGTTTGATTTTTTTCACTTCAAATGGATACTAAGTACATCGGAATGACAAGAATTTAATTAATTTGTCTTATTATTATCTTTTATAATAAGGTGATAATCTATTGATTTAGATTTGGTATATTCTTATATGAAATCTTTAATCAGTTAATCGTTATCAAGGCAATCTCTGAGGTTATAAGGCCGTGTGGGTTTACACAAGTAGTTTATGTATATAGTGTGTACAGTTGGCAAAGTACTCTGTTGACGCTCTGTTGATCTGGTTGATTCGCAGTGTTAAACCAGCAAGATTCACTGTATGAGGTTCAATCCAGAGTTCAATGCACGTAAGAAATTTCCGAATTTAGACCAAATTTTCTTACAAAAACAAATTCGCGCTATTCACTAAAAATATAAAATAATAGAAGCGCCAACTCTGGTTTGAAAGTTTAGGTATCCACAACATTCTCCGCCCCGTTAACGATTCCGTCGTTAACCATCTGACTATTATCATGCTCCGGCAGCTTACATAATTAAACAATTGGCCGCTTCAATAACGATGTTGACGTTTTAAGAGTGACAATTCGAACTCTCCCTTGCTGATCCGGATGCAATTGAACCACTTTACCTAATGCCCATTTGTAGGAGAGTAAATTTTCTTCCTTGATCAGTACGACATCCCCGACTTTAAAGTTTTCCTGTGATTTATGCCATTTCGATCTCTGCTGGAGATTATGCAGGTATTCTACTCTAAATTTGTTCCAGAATGACTGAAGGCGCTGTTGAATATGTTGCCATCTCGTTAGTCTTCCAGCTGGTATACTTTCACTGATCTCTTCCTCAGGTAGGTAGAAATTCGCAGAGACTATTAAAAAATGTGCAGGTGTTAAGACATCACCGGATGCGTCATCATCTGCTATTGCATATAATGGCCTTGAATTTAGTATTGCCTCAATTTGACTTAGTAAAGTGGCCATTTCTTCGAAAGTTAAATTAGTGTTTGATGCGCATTTTGAAAGATGGGTTTTCACCGCTGCCTCCCAAAGCCCACCAAAATGAGGTGACGCAGGTGGTATAAAATGCCATTGTACCTCATATTTTGTTAAAAATTCTGCAACGACAGAGTTATAATTATTGTTTGATATTAAACGATATACCTCATTCAGCTTTCGTTTGGCCCCAACAAAATTAGAACTGTTGTCACTATATATGCTGCATGGAGCTCCTCGTCTCGCTACAAATCGTTTGAGCGCCGCTGTAAAAGCATCAGTGGACAGGTCACTAACTACTTCGATGTGAATAGCCTTCGTCACCATACAAATAAATAAGGCTATATATCCCTTTGTCAATCTTGCGCCTCTTCCCCTTTTCGAAGCTAACTGTATAGGTCCCGCATAACACGAAGTAAATGGTCGAGCTGCCTGTATCCTTGATATTGGTAAATCTCCCATTAACTGCTTCGCGTTGATTTTGAAGCATATTACACACTTGTTCACAACTTTTCTGATTGCACTTCTGCCTCTAACTATCCAAAAATGCTGCCTCGTTAAGTGTAATGTTAAAGTTATACCAGGATGTAAGTTTCGCTCATGCATGTGTGTAATTAAAATTCGGCTTAACGTATGGCCCTTTGGTAGAATTATGGGATGCTTGAAATCATATTGGCACTCTAGGTGTTTAAGTCTACCACCAAAGATAAAATGTCGCTGCTTCTTTGAATAAGTTTTCCTCTCTGCAAGCAATTTATTTCTTCTTTGAAAGATTCCCACTGCACATGCTTCAAAATAGTGTCTCTGGCTGTTCGAATTTCGTTCACAGTAAGAAATCCGGACATTCTATCACTCGCAGTCACACGTAAATTCCTAAAGAATCGTAATAAATTTGCTAAGATTCTTAAAAGCTTAGAATAAGACGAGATCCTGTTTATTAATAGGTCGATAGGATGTTTCTCCTTTTGAGCATTGAGCACTAAGAGTTTTGCCTTTTTTCGTTCTTCAGCTAAATGTTCCCCGTGGTCATATATCGCATCTTGAGAAGTAAACGTAAATTCAGGATCTTTTAACCATATGTCTAAATTGATAAGCTTTGATTGAAGTAACCCTCTAGAAGCGCAATCCGCTGGGTTCTGCTCTGATCGTACATAGTTCCAATAATTCCTCGGTAATTGGCTTACAATCTCTGTCGTACGATTTGCTACAAAAGTTTTCCATCTTGATGGACAGCTGGACAACCACATCAAAACAATAGAAGAATCCGTCCACCCGTAGCATTTCACTGGATACTTGATGGCCTCTTTAACCAGCGTTAGAAGTTTGGTTAGCAAATGTGCTCCACATAGCTCGAGTCTTGGTAAAGATAACTGTTTAATGGGCGCCACTTTGGTTTTTGATGCCATCAGACTCACCGTAACTGCTCCGTTTTCATGTAGTGTTCGGCAATATACTACGGCACTGTATGCTTTCTCACTTGCATCTGAAAACCCATGCAACTCTATTTGGCCGTCCTGTGGAATATATCTCTTAATTTTTATATATTCTAAAGATTTTAAATCGTTTTTAATTTGTTTGTAGATGTTTGCTAAGCTGTCTGGTAGTGGATCATCCCAGCCTAATTTCATTAACCATAGATTCTGGAAAATAATCTTCATCAGAATGATCGATGGAGACAATCAACCAAGCGGATCAAAAACTATGGAGTGTTCCGAAATCACTTGTCTTTTTGTGGGTTCTCCGTTGCTTTCTAAATTAATTTGAAATCCAAATACATCTTCTAGAGCATTCCATTGAAGACCTAGAATTTTCTTCTCCGTTGAATTGTAGAAAATCGAAATTTCATCTGTATCTACTGCCGCAGTAATATCAGATAAATTTGACTTTCACTTTCTTAAATTAAACCCGCCAGTTCTCAATAATTGGTTTATTTTTTCTTTTAGGTGTTTCACTTCTTCCATGGTATCTCTACCTGAGATGAAATCATCAACATAGAAATCATTCAGTACCCGTGGAATTATATCTGGATAGTCTTGTTGATTATCATATGCAATTTGATGTAAAGTTCTAATAGCCAAAAATGAAGAACTAGCTAATCCGAAAGTAACTGTTTTTAATTTGTAGTGCTTGAGCTCATCAGTCACTTTATTTCGCCACAAAATTCGCTGAAATTGAGTGTCACATTGAGTGTCCCCTGTCAATGCTATTTTATAGTTACGGAATCGCATTACAATGGTCCATAAAGTTGGTTGTATGATTGGACCGATTAACATTGTGTCATTTAGTGAGATTCCCGTTGAAGATTTTACCGAACCATCAAATACCACTCGCAGTTTAGTAGTTTCACTAGATTCCTTTAACACACAGTGATGGGGCAAGTAAAAACATTTTGAATCATCGATAGTCTGGTCAACTGCTTCTATAGGTTCCAAGTATCCCCGATCGATATAATCATTAACAAATTTAGTGTATTCATCCTTAAGTGATTGATTAGCTTGTAGCTTTCTTTGTAATGCTAAAAATCTCCGCTTAGCTGCATTCACCGAGTTACCCAACTGAGCAGCATTTTGCTTGAATGGGATTGCCACTATATACCGACCATCGTCATTTCTTTGGCGTGTAGCTTTATAATATTCTTCACACTCAGCTTCCTCCGTTTCAGGGTGTTATTGATATCGACATTTATTTGCAAATTAAGAGTATAATTATTGACTTGTATTGTCCCACTTGTCACCACGCTATCTCTGTTGGTTATGCCAGATATAATCCATCCAAACATTGTCCGTTGCGCAATCAAAGTCTCGTCCGAATTGGTTAGCTGTCCATTTCTCAGTACGTGGAAGAATCTATCAGCACCAATCAAAATATCCACTGGTCCAACTTGATTATATTTAGGATCAGCTAATTTTAAATCATTGAGAAAACCATAATCTCTGCATTGAAAGTTAAAACTTGGCAGTCTATTTGGTAGTTGATCTATTATAAGTACGTCAATTTGCATAATATCCAATGAAGAATGCACCGAATTCACTTTGATAGATGCCATCCCTCTTGTAGTCATCTTTCCTGACGTTAGACCCGTTATCACAATGCTCGCCTTTGATCTAGGGAGTTTTAAACGTTGCATGCATGCCTCTGTTATAAATGAGGCTATTGACCCCAAATCTAATAAAATTCTGCATTGCTGCCCTTTACCAAACAGATCAGCTACTTCCACTATCGCGGTTGGAAGCAAAGATTGGAATTTTGGTATGTTCACCGTATTTGCCTTAATATCAGTAACTGCACTCATCTCAGATATGTTTAATATGTTACCGCTTAATGATTCTCCGCTAGTTGCACTAAGCGATTCTTCAGAATGCAAGGTTAAATGATGTTTTCGACCACATTTACCGCATTTATACTTCGATCGGCATACAACCGATTGATGAGAAGAAGATAAACAGTTAAAGCATTTTCCGCTACCAGTTGTTTTCGCTCAGCAATTGGTAACTGCTAATATTTTTCACATCTCTATAAATAATGCTCTCCCGAACATAACGGACACGAAAGTTTAGTTACATGTGACACCATTGAATTTACTTTGAATAGGTCTTTTTTTGTTGCATCGAGCTTAGGCTTTCTAAAGCATCGCTTCTTTTATTTAAAAACGCCAATAATTGGTCAAAACTTGGGAAATCTTTCTCTGTGACTTCATGAGCCCAAGCTTCCTTTGAATCGTTGTCCAATTTATTGACTAAAAGATATACAAGCCATGGATCACGACCTTCAGCTTCCTCACCCAGTACCTTCAAGCCTCGTATAACCTCATCTGATACGTCCGATAAATTACGAATTGATTTCGCGCAACATTGTTGTATGCTCGGTTGGTCCAAAAATCGCTTTAATAAAGTTTGAACTACATGGCTTCGTTTATCATATCTCGCCCTTACCTTCTGCCAAGCTTCATCATAATTAGCATCAGTCACTGTGAGATGCTTAATTAAAGTAAATGCATCTCCTTCAAGTAAGCTTTTGAGATATTGCAACTTATGTACCTTAGAAATCCGTTCGTTTTTATGAACTGAGTTCTCAAACAGATCCCGGAACGACGGAAAATCAGCATAATTTCCACTAAAATCTGGAATATTAACTCGAGGTAAGCGGACTTCACCTTTAAGTTTATTCATAGAAGCGATTTCTTGCAAAAAATGGCCCCTATTTAATATCAATATTCTTCTACAGTGTGATTACCCTAGTTAGCATTACTTTCTTCCTGCTGCTTTTCCAATCTTATCAATTTTCGCATTAACGTGGAGTGTGCCTCTTCGATTCCATCCACTATTTTAATATGCGCGTCATCAAATTTGCCCTTTAAAGATCGTTCAAGCGATTGAAACTCTTTCCACTCAGTCTGTAGGAGCACCAAATAAGTTTTAATTTCACTACCTCGTGCGTCGGCTGTGAAATCTTCTGTCTCAGTTAGGAAATTTTCTAGATTTTTGAAGATGCGTTTTAATGCTCGAATCTCTGCCATTATGATGATTCGTAATTTAATTTCACTTCAGGTTTTTACTACCTAAGCGCAAGTTGACGCCAAAATTCTGATACGAAAATATCCGGCTCGAAGGACCAATGTACAGTTGGCAAAGTACTCTGTTGACGCTCTGTTGATCTGGTTGATTCGCAGTGTTAAACCAGCAAGATTCACTGTATGAGGTTCAATCCAGAGTTCAATGCACTGAAGAAATTTCCACATTTCAAACCAGAATATAGCACCAAAAATGAAGTGTATATGAATTCTCGTGTAAGGCAAAGGGTCCAAAATATCTCAATGCAGTATTCAAATCGTTTCCAAATTAATCCGGTCAATTAATAAAATCACTGTTTATATAATTTAATCACTGTTTATATTATATAATATATATATATATATATATATTTTTATTATTCGCTGATATCACGGTGGTTCGATTTAGACTAAATTTAAAATACAAAATTTTCTTACAAAAAAAAATTCGCGCTATTCGCTAAAAATATAAAATAATATAGAAGCGCCAACTCTGGTTTGAAAGTTTAGGTATCCACAACATAGTGCACAGTTCATGGATCAACACAATCTTTCATATCAGTAATATAGGCTTGCATGGAGCTATGCAATATACAAATGGTTCTACCTAAATTGAACCTATAACCGTACGTCCTCGACTTGGCATTAAATAGGACTCCGAAATAGCCGCAAAATAGATTTCAGCGGTAGAAACAGACAAGCAAGGTTTTTATGTACATTGAAATCGATACCGGTCCATTCCGATATTACAGATCTCGTTCATCCCTTCCATTATATAAATCAATCGTGTAACTAACTAAGTGTATGTTCATTCTGCTATCTCACTACAATCTCTTCCTCTTCCACATCATCAAAATTTGTACAAATGTTCCTTAAATTACTGATCTACCCTCGAGAAATAAAACTTATTTTCTCAAGAACTGTACACAACGTGCTTACTCTATACATAGAGAGTGGACCAACCACTTATATCCGCACTCGCTACACCTTCAATTCACTCTACGACATATAATGTACATGAGTATAATATTATCAGGGAACCAGGGTTTGATTGATAAGATGACAGCGTTCTTGGCCACTTATGTAGATGTTATTTTGGAATGGTCATATATGAATACGTATGAGCTAAAATTGGAACAATTGCTATCCAAAATTGGATCACTTAATGCAGATTAAAGAATTTTTATTACAAACCCTGAGTAGGGCTTACCCAGACGTATTTGGAATATTGTGGAGTCGAGAAGGAATGGCAAATTGTATGAAAATAATTATGGCAGTTTGGATTGAATGGACTTTTGGATTGAACTGCATCCGTTCTAGAAGGCAAGTTCTATTCTGCACTACAAATTACTACCTGACTTAACCTCTGATTGAATAGAATAACTAAATGTTTGAAATTTAAAAGCAGCAGGAACGCAGTAGGAAAAAGCCTTAAGAAATTAAATAAGTGAAAGTAACAGTGAAATTATAGTAGGGTAAAAGTTGATTGTGGTGTTTAATAATAAACGTAAGTGAAAAAAAACAAGTGGTATTTATTATTCACAATCCAGTGATCGAACCTTGGATTGGCTTGAGTCCCTACTAGAGGAAATCGTAACAATAGTTTAACCGCCCAGGTGGCGCAGTGGTTAAAGCTGCGGCAGTTGGAGCGGGAGGTACCGGGTTCGAATCCCGATAGGGGCAGGATGGCAAAGGGATTTTTCACCATACGATTACGATCGGTGGTGTGAATGAACACATCTATGACCCCCTGTTGGAGTGCAGAATTCATGGGCCGACCCATCTTCCATGTCAGTACTATAGGCTGGCATGGAGCTATGCAATGTGCAGATGGTTCTACGTAAATCGGACCTATAGCCGTACGTCCTCGATTTGGCTGTAATGGCGTAAGGTAGGACGTAAATAAGCGAACCGCGAAAGAGTTGGAAGTGCCTCGAGCCCCAAAACAGATAGTAGAGATAAAAACAAACAAACAAACAAACAAACAATAGTTTAGCAGTTTGGCTATATGGTCAAGAGCTTTAATAGCTAGGATGGAGTTTAGAGTAGGAGGGGATTAATATAAAGATTAAGAAATAAAAACAAAAGAACGGTTTTTTATATCTCGCAACAATGTCGAACTTCAACAGTCTAGACCTAGGGACATATGATGATTTAAATATTTATAACCGAACTCTATCAAAAACCGAGCAGCTGCTAAAACAGTGTATGCAATCGTCATTCGCATTCAGATAACTAGACCCAATTGATGTAAATGATTTTTGAGGAAACCATGACCAGTGCTAAGTGCAACCCAGAACTCGATTCTTTTTTACCTTTGGTTTGCTTTACGGCAGTTGTAAGAACTAGTCAGGCAATTCCTTGGATATTTTGTTGGTGTTGTAAAAGGAATCGTTAACGAAGAATTGGTACACAATCGAGCCGGCATTCACTAACTCTACTAATATGTTTTTTATGAATATGTTTTTTTTTTCAAAAAACACAAAAAGATAAGAAGCATTTTCGTTTTTTTAACCAAAAATAAATGTTGGTCTTCGATTCCAATGAAATCAGTTACAGACATGCGAAACGGCTTAAGAATAAGCACTGTGCAATCAGTTACATAGTTTTATTTGGTTTGGCTGTTCCGGTGCTCTTTAAATTGATAAGTAAAATAGTTCTTTGGAATTTTCCTCACTATGAAATTGAAGGAATATCCAGAACATTTGAATTACTGCGCCTAGTAAAGACCACCTTACATGTTGGCTCTTGTTAAGACACTATAGATCTTTACTATGATTAAAGCATTCTCAACAAGTAATAAATTCATGTAGTACAGTTTCACAAGACCTAACAGGTCTGTAAGCATGCTGGACATTACTGAGTAAATCTGTCAACAATTATAATTTTAATTTTCAGGATAGATGGTGAAACCCTTATAGGTCGAAATACTTTTGGATCAGATAAGGAGACCTAATAGATTTAAAGGACCAAAAAACACTATATTCTAAAATGACGGCTTTGTATATACTATTGTCCAATGCCAACACCATTAGATAAATAAAGCCCTACAATTGTTACTTTTAGTGTTTCTTATATATTTTTGGCCCACTAAAAGGCATACCAGTTTCATGTTTTGACTTTATTCAAGTCGAGCTTGCTAGAAAATTATCTAGACATTTATTTGTTAGTTTCCAATTTTAAATACTAAAGCGTCATCGAGCTCAGACCGATATCAATTGGCTGGCTCGCAACCCCTATCGAGAATTACGAGTTCTGATGCGTACTCTCCCATATTTTTGTCCTTGTGCCATTCCATCAATCTAATAAAACCAGTTAGAGGCGGTTGCTCAACTTTGCTAAAAGATATTGTCATCCGAGCTACACTCAAGAATAAGAGAGGATGTTAGAATTGATCTTTAGCCCAGAAACTAGACCTTCCACAAGATAAGGTTCCTGTCACACCAATCGTTACAGTAACTTTGTTTTGGGTTCAGAATATGAAACTATCATGACAGTAAAGTGTACTGTCATGAGAGTAAAAATGTGTCATGATAGATGAAACTAATAGCTTCTCTTGCTTTATTGTAGGTCGAATTCTGCATACAAAATCACTAATCCGTTATTCAGGTCACAAAATTTAACAGTGTAATGTGAAACTCTCATGGCACAGAGCTATATATGATCACATAGAGGAAAAGTGCATATACCGTATCTCAAACGTTTGGTTGAATTACGATTTCTGATGCGTACTCCCCCATATCAAACGAGCTTTGCATCTTAGCATATTTTTATCCTTATGCCATCCCATCATTCTAATTAAACCTGTCGATGGCGTTCTTCCTAGCTAAAGGCTGCTAGAATTGATATTTAGCTCAGAAACCGCACCTTGCAGAAGATAAGGTTCCTGTCATACCAATCGTTAAATTAACTTTGTTTTGGGTTCAGGATAATGAAACTATCATGACAGTAAATGTTACTGTCATGAGAGTAAAAATGTGTCATGATAGATGAAACTAATAGTTTCTCTTGCTTTATTGTATAGGCTGAATTATACATACAAAATCACAAAAACGTTATTCAGGTCACAAAATTTAACAGTGTCATGTGACACTCTCATGACACGCAGCTTTATATGATCACATAGAGGAAAAGTGCATATACCGTATCTCAATCGTTTGATTGGTTCGCGACCTCTATCGAGAATTACGTATTCTGATCTACTCCCCCATTTCAAATGAGCTTCGCATCTTAGCATATTTGTATCCTTATGCCATCCCATCAATCTAATTAAACCTGGCGATGGCGGTCGCTCATCTTAGCTAAACGGTTATGTCATCCGAGCTACACTCAAGAATAAGAGAAACTGCAAGAATTGATCTTTAGCTCAGAAACTGTACCTTCTACAAGATAAGGTTCCTGTCATATCAATGGTTACCTTAAGTTTGTTTTGGGCTCAGGATATGAAACTATCATGACAGTAAAGTTTACTGTCATGAGAGTAAAAATGTGTCATGACAGTTGAGACTAATAGTTTCTCTTGCTTTATTGTATAGGCTGAATTAAACATGCAAAATCACAAAAAACGTTATTCAGATTACATAATTTAACAGTGTAATGTGACACTCTCATGACACGCAGTTATACATGATCACATAAAGGAAAAGCGCATATACCGTATCTCAATCGTTTGGTTGAATTACGATTTCTGATGCGTACTCCCCCATATCAAACGAGCTTCGCATCTTAGCATATTTGTATCCTTATGCCATCCCATCATTCTAATAAAACCTGTCGATGGCGTTCGCTCATCTTAGCTAAAAGCTGCTAGAATTGATCTTTAGCTCAGAAACCGCACCGTGCACAAGATAAGGTTCCTGTCACACCAATCGTTAAATTAACTTTGTTTTGGGTTCAGGATATCAAACTATCATGACAGTAAATGTTACTGTCATGATAGTTTGATATCCTGAACCCAAAACAGTAAATAAATGTGTCATGATAGTTGAGAGTACTAGTTTCCCTTGCATTATTGTAGACCGAATTCTGCTTACAAAAACGTTATTAAGGTCACAAAATGTAACAGTGTAATGTGACACTCTCATGACAAGTAGCTATATATATGATCACATAGAGGAAAAGTGCATAAATTGTATCTTAATCGTTTTCCTCATAATTAAAGAGTCAATCACCGATTTCTAATCTCCCTTTACCGATAACCTCAAGCCCATTTCTCAACCTAATACACTCGTCTATTTTGTAATTCCGCAATGAGTTAACAGTTGGGATAGATAAAGAACCTACTAGGCACAAACCAATCGATTTATATACACATAACCAATGATATTTGGGCCAACGCGTGTTGGTTAAGATGCATATGTGTCGAATATATGCGGTATAGAAATGTTCATTATCAAGCTCTTCCCCTAATAATTCGAAAGGTTATCAGGCCCCAATATAAACAAAAAAAAATTAAAATTCACCGAGCCGAATATAGACGATAACCATACAGAAGTAACACACAGTGAAGTATAGCATCATTATCGTTACACATTCAAGTCTAGTTAGTTGTCTTATTATGTTGAAGGTGGAAAAATTTTTGTGCTGCTGTCCACTGGACATCGGTGTCGTTATCATCGGTAATATTTGTATATTGCTGTCGTTTTTATCGATATACGAATTGAATCAGAACGATGATTATGGCGAATTGATGACAATCCATGGCGTGAGTAAGTATATATATGTCTACATGTGCGCACACATTTGGAAGACCCTCATGTCGGTTTTTGAACAAAATTTTTATTCTTTTTAGACTCAACCACACTGTCGTTTATAGAGTTGCTGAGAGCTATCGTCTTGATCGTTGTTAGTTTTCTACTGATTATCGGTGCTATGAAAGTAGGTTTGATACACTGTTTGAACCGTGAACCGTTTTAGGATGGTGATTGGAGACAAATATTTCAAAATCTTTGTGACACAAAAAACATAATTTTAGACTTTGAGCACAGAGTTGATAATGTGTGTGTGTGTGTCAGTATATGTGGGGTATTTGTTGAATTTATTGTTATTGTTTCTTATATAAACGTAAGACGTATATATGATTCATGATTAATCACACGTATTAAGTAAATTAAGAGGAAGTTATTGAGAAATGAGTGACCTGATAACATATAATTGTAGTATTTAATCGTGAAATTGTATTTTTGTTTATGTTTCAAGCGACAACAACAGCTCGTGAAGTTATGGCTGGCCGTCCTTGCGCTTTATATGATAATGGAATGTACAACAATCATTACAGCGGTCGTTCTACCTGAGTTCATCATTTTGAAAGAGCCAATAATCGTGCACTTTGCCATCAGTTTATGTGAGTATACAGCTTCACCACTCGGTACGGCACCATCCTAACCCAAATTGTTTTTTCTTTTATTTTAGTCATTCTCTCTTATTTCTGGTACTGTGTGTATCAGTTCGATCAAGAGTTGATAAAGAGGAATAATTTGCTTTCTCTTAAAGTAAAGTCTTTAAATGTAGTTTAATAGAAATATATAAGTGTCTTATTTATTAAATAAAAAACATTATTTTAAAATACTGCTTTTATATTGCGCTTCCCACAGTATAGTCATCAAGCCCAGTAGCACGTATAACTCCGTAAAATAGTTACAAATCTCACGCAGATGCAGCGAGCACTTATAACTACCATAAGGAAATGAAGGAAATCCCCAACCAGATGGCTTAGATTGAAGCTGTACCTAAGAAGCCAGAAGAAGAACCGGGTTCAAATCCCAATCGGTTTTGGCCTACCCATCTCCAATATCAAGCTGGCATGTAGCTAGTCAATTTGATGATGGTTTTATATTCTCGATTTGTCTGTAATAGTAGTAGAGTGTAAATAATCGACGTAAAATAGTAAGGAGTGCCTTGAGCTCCAATAGAAATAAAGTGTAAGGAATACATCAGACATATAATGTTGCATTTAGATCTCCGATTCGTTGAAATATGATTTGCACTGTCGTAGGAAGCCAGTTTCAGTATTTTATAGGGTTGTTTCGTCATGACAATGAATTAAAATGAAATGAGGAATATAAGGAGCTGTTGAAGATAAGTCAGATCCTTGTCAGACGTCCAGCATTTAATAACTGAGGAGAGGGTATCGCAAAGGACATCTCCTCTTGGATTCACCATTATCCTTTGGTGCTATATTAACCACAGTAATTTGGAATTTACCTGACTGATGAATGTATTCCTATTGCTCAATGTAAAAATCGGTTGACCATTCTCGACGAAATCCATATTGATGGTTGAAGATTTTCCAAACAATTCATAAATTTGTAAGCACTGAAACAAGTGCATTTGGTCGATAGTTTGTAGAGCCATACTTGAAGCCATTTTCCGATGCAGGATGGATATTCGCGATTTTCCAGATAGAAGGAACAATACTGTCGAACAATGATTGTTGGAACACAATTTATAAGGGTTTAAGGGTGAATTGGTGGGATACCCTCCAGGTTAGCAAATAGGTTGGCGTTAATATTTGTAAGGACTTAAACAACTACTCGAGGTGGTACAATTATGTGGTACGTGGTTGTTAGAAGCTAAAAAAAATTTAGAGTATAAAGGCAAGAGTCAGAAAGACTAGAGTTGACAGAAAATTTTGTGGTGAGAAAGTCGCTTTTTTCCTGTTCTGATGAATGGATGTTAAACCCATCTTTCAAAGGTGGAATAAAGAGCAAATAATCGTAAAATTCAAACATTGTTTGATGAAAATTTGGCGCATTTCAGTTCAATCTGATTTCTTTGGCCTTAACAGTCGCGGATGTACTGTTTCTGACTTCTCTGATCAAAGCCAAGTATCACGGTAACAAATCCTTACAGCCTTGCCTGGTTGTAACTTATAATCGTGAATACCATTTATTTCCTAGTTACTTGAATTTTCCATTCTTGTGAGAATGATATAGTACAGGGTGTCCGCCGGGAAGGCGTACTACTTTGTTTGTTTATAATTTTTGATTAAATGAAAGAGAATGGATCTTATATTGATAAATGTTTTATTCAATGTCAACAATTATGTATGGAATACAATATCAGATAAATGTCCGCCTCTGTAAGCCTCACAAATGCGAGCTTTCACTACATTCCCACACATTTCACGCGGTATTTCATTAATTTCATCACGAATATTTTATTTGAGTTGCTCATGCGTTTCTGGGTTGTTTGCATAAGCCTTGCTTTTCAGATATCCCCACAAAAATAAGTCCGGAGCAGTCAAATCAGACGACCATGGAGGCCAATCAACATCACCATTTTTTGAAATAACTTGTTGTGGGAAGAAGTCTCACAGTAATTCCATTGTAATCCTGACTGTTGTGGCGTTAAAAAGTTTATTTCACGATATCGCTTCCCATTCACAGTTACAGTTACACCGTTTTCATTTTCAAAGAAGTAAGGTCCAATGATTTATTCTGACCAAATTGCACACCAGATTGTCACTTTTAATGGATGTAAAGGTGACTGATAAATAATTTGAGGGTTTTCCATTGTTCAGAACCGACTGTTCTGTTTATTCACAGATTCATTCAAATTAAAATGTGCCTTGTCACTCATTATGATTTTTTCACGAAAATCGGGGTTGTCATGGGCGAGCTGTAACATCCTATTGGTATATGTTTAACTGAATCTTAAATGGAAACAAATGCAAATCCTTGTGCAAAATTGTGGCCAAACTTGTTCTTTAAAAACCAAGCTCCTGAGCACGGCGTCGAATTGAGGTTGATGGATTGTTTTGAACACTTTCTTGAGCAGCAGTAATGTTTTCAGCAGATCTTGCAGTACGTTGTGGCCCATGCTTAGGCCTTTTACCTACAGACCTTCTTTCTTCGAAATCATTCACTGCACGATAAATAGTGCGTTTTGTTGGCACGTTGTTTCTCGCAAAATTTCACGTAACTTTCTCATCGTTACAGTAATCGATGATTGATTTTGATAAAATGTTTTAACGATTAAAACACGTTAATATTTTTCCAAAATAAATTTGCCACGTGTCTACTTCACGACTGCCAAATATGAACTGTCAAGACTAAAGTTTACCAAAATGGCGGCAATTTAACTCCTAAATGTTCTCATTGATTTCCATCCAGTTTGAGTTCTTGTAGTGCCCAAGTTCTCTTTTTGTCTATGTTTCTTCATGATACGACCATGAAACGTAAGAGACTTCACTTTGATATGATTCGACAAAATACCGATAGGTGACTCGTGTCATTGATTATATCAAGTATTTTCAAAGGATGATGTACAAACTGATTGGATTTAAACTGCATAAATTTCACCCGTCTCAGCAACCTCTGTGACTAAAGAAATATGAGCAAACCATCGCTCACTGTGTAACAAAAATTTCAATCCATAATGAGCATCGTTGTCGCAAATATTGGGGCTGCAGTAAGGATTGCAGGAATAGATTAGAGGATATTCTTGCGGATATAAATGATTAACCTTTAATGGAGAACGTGCTGATCGATTAATAAGCAACCCTTGATGCCAATGGTACACTCAGTCTCGTATATAAGTCACGATTAGAAGAAGAATAGCTGGTTTCGGGAAAGGTACACAGAAATTTAAGCTACAGAAACAACGAGTGTTCACTCAGCAGCATACTTTTTAATCTTCTTCCTAATCTTCTACTTCATATATGACAACGTTTCGGGTTTTTGCACAAATTTAGCATAATCATATTTGTAAGATAAAAGATGGGCAACTGACGCCACCGCTTTTAACTGGCCAATATGGTTAATCGCCACTATGGCCGTTTACAGAGTTAAGGCCAAGAAACCGAATATTATCACTTCCTCAAACATGTAGTATCATTACTATTATAATCCGTTGCGTTTTGCCTTCTTAAACCAGATGTCAGATATTATGTTTCTGACTCATTGATATTTTAAACGAAAAAAGTTTCAAACCGCTGCCACTTAAAATCGTATATTATTTTATAATTAGCCTAAATGTGGGCAATTTCAAATTGGTAACGCGACTTTATAATTTAATTTGGTAAAGTTTTATATTTCACTTGAAGGGGATTTAAACCTTTTGCAACACAACGATTTGGGATTGATGAATGGACTGTTGCAATATTATTATCAGAGACCGCCTTGAGCTCTAATTTCGATTTGATTAGACAATTATTAAATATTTAGCGGTATCCCTCAAAATCACCAAGCAGATTGGCACCGCGTTTAAGTATGTCAAACGACTGCATCTGATTTTGGTAAATCCATACAGTATTTTATTTCCCTGTAAACATAAAAATGACTCTAATAGTTTAAACATATTTCCTTCTAAGCTTTAACATGTTCCACGACCGGATCTTGCAGATTAGACACAATATAATGGTTGGAAGAGGAACCACGCAAACTACGGCGAACCACAATATTGCACGTTAAACCTCCATGTATACTAGGAAACAAAATAGTAGACTTTAGGGGTTGCACATAGGAATCGGATTTTATTCTTAGTAGAAGATTACGTAGAATTGAATCCATTGCAGATGGAATATCTGCATTCACCATGAAACGAACAGCAATTGGGTGTCATCACTACACTATCCAGATTTGTAGGTAACTAATATCAGCACCTAAGTGTTCGAATTCTCTTTGGTCTAACCCCCGTTTTTTTGCCGCTCGGTCAAATGGAAAAGGGTATTTATTCACGAGGCAGGCTTAGCTATTCGACTAGAACTAGGTTATCATCGCGTTTCTTCTGCTTTCGAAACGTCTCAATTCCATTTGCCTTCTGATTCTCAAAATAATAACGTTGTCTGGTTTTAGATGATGACCTGGGACATCGATATTTGTTCCGCAGTTTCCGTGCACAGAGGACAGACTGATGACTCTCGGTTTTGAACTTGAATATAGGTATGCTCTAAAGCATCCATATAGGATAAAGTCTAGTTAGGAACTGTCTTAAATAGTTATCCACCTCACTATGTTGTGTGTTTAGTCCCGTCTCACTCAATGGGACCAAACGATAAGTATATCGACCTTTGGTCGAGCCATCTTATAGTTCCTGTCTCGCTCCACGAATAGCTTTTATTTTGTTTCTTGACCACGTTTCGGACATCAGGATGGATGAAACTATGCTACCTAGTAGAGCTCTCCTATTTTTAAACACCCCTAGATACCTAATGATCGGTTAAGTGACTATGTTTTGGGCACTTTACTTATAACTTTATGCTCTCTAATGTTTACCTGCTAATGATAAGCACTACTTTTGTCTTAGTTTCTACGGCCACGAAAGTTGCCTATATATATATATATATATATATATATATATATATATATATATATATATATATATATATATATATAATATATATATATATATTATATATATATATATATATATATATATATATATATATACATATATATATATATATATATATATATATATATATATATTTATATATATATATATATATATATATATATATATATATATATATATATAAATATATATATATATATATATATATATATATATATATATATATATATATATATATACATATATATATATATATATATATATATATATATATATAAATATATATATATATATATATATATATATATATATATATATATATATATACATATATATATATATATATATATATATATATATATATATATATATATATATATATATATATATATATATATATATATATATATATATATGATCTCCAATACCCCATGTAAAGGGTAAATTTTCTTACTAAGGGGAGGACCTCATCAATCAGATACCAGTTAACATTATTATTTCTATAGTCTGAAAAGTTTTAGGGTAGTTTTTAGACTAAGGGTGTACTCCAAACTCATAAATAAGGGGAGATACCGCTAATTTGTAAAACTTAACACTGTGAACAAACCGATGGTCATTGTAGGCTTAGTAGTTCGGTTCTCGTCTTTGCTAAATTTACAATGGTTAATTTAGCGAAGATAAGAACCGAAGTACTAGCGGGTTCTAGTGATTGGTCGATTGGAACTATTATAGCAACAATCTAAAGGTAAATGCCTCCATAGCAAAATTGTTCGAAGGTGTTCTTATATATTTAAGGTGGTTAACAAATAGCAGTTAAAGACAATCAAGGTGTTATATAAGCACTTCCTATAGAATTTATATTTGTTTTAAAGTATCTGACCTTATCTTTATTGATGGTTACATGATAAGAACAAAAATATCGAATATGGGGGAATCCTATAACTATTAAGTTGGATAATACAAATGGTGGCCACATTTTCCGAACGGGATACCATCGGATTGACTGCGCCAGGTACAAATCATGATATAATTTTTGAAATGAGATATAGGCCATTCATTTTGATGTCACAATCAAAGATAATGAGTCTCAACGATATAATCGTTTTATAATATCTACTCGTACACACACATGAAGATTAAGAATAAAATTACAACACCAATAATATTTCTTACAACTGATAATAACACCAACAAATATATCGAGTGTGTTCGTATATAAGAAGTACATCATATAATCAGATAAGTGTGTATAGAATTAATACTTGTTATCATACTGGAAATCGAGCAAACCAACAGTCCAATCTAGACAGTCAAATCAATATGTTGCCGATAAACTGCTGCTCATTAAGGACCAGAACCGTTGTAATTGCAAATATTTGTATCTTGGGGTCACTCTTTTGGATATACCATTTAAATCAAAGTCCTCATTCGGGGGAGTTGATACCAGATGGCACAAGTGGGTAAATGCATCGTCGGGTTGATATAGTTTAATCAATTTTAACAAAATTTACAGGATCACACCTAATGGATTTTATCGAATTGATCACAGCTGTTATCCTCATCATCTTTAGCACCCTACTGATGATTGGTGTTTTTAATGTATGTGCTTTAATATTATTGTGCTTGTGACAAGTGTACATACATATATATGAATCATATGCTTATGGAATTACTTAGATAGCGTTAATATGATTCCAACTCCACTTGAGTATAGAATATTATTTTTGTCCTTTTCTAGCGACATCAAATTTTGGTCAGAACATGGCTGTGTGTTGTAGCATTTAGCATCGTGACGGTATGCGTAATACTAACCATCAAACTCGTACCAGATCTCGTCATTTCAAACAAATCGAAAGGGATAATTTATATAGTGGCCTTGTGTAAGTGCGCGATCTATAGTTCGGTTCGGGTTCCAAATTAATTTTCGTTTATTTTCTAGTTATGGTCTCGTACTTTTGGTACGTTGTGTTACAGTTCGATCAAGAACTAGCACACCAAAAACGAAATGAGGTGGCCGAATATAAGCTGAGCTCATCTGTATTTACAGATCTTGATAAGGGATCGGGAAAAAATGCTTTAAATGAGATTTGATGATTTGTAATTGTTTTGAATAAATTTATACTAATAATCAATTGAAAGACTAATGATTAGAGGTGGGAGACAATGGTGTTCATACTATATCACCATTATTGTGGTGGATGTGTTAGGTCACGAGTTTAGTGATTCGGGTCCAATTGGCTTACTCAATCGGATAGCTCCATACTCGACATAAGTCTTTATTTTTCATTCTGCCCCGGTTCAAATCCGGGATTCAAAATACGATCGTTCCCCAAGAGATATGACAGTAGTCTGATAAACGAATACTTGGGCGAGATACACAAATATGTCGATCGTACAGGAAAGCTAGCAGTGTCAACGCTAAAATGACGAAGTCTGGCAACTAAACCCAATCGTGGGGATACACATAGGACACTGCGTACTTGGAGAACATATACGAGGAGTCTAGAAGCTAATGATTTTTACAGAAGCTGCATGGACGAGGAGGAGGAAGAAGCGATAGTCCACTTCTTGTGCTCATTTCCGGCTTTGGCACTCAAAGGACCTGAATATTTAAATTCTTAATGGACTCTCTGATCTCGAAAACTGTCAGGTGCGACACTTATCACGCTACATATGTAGCTCAAACTGGTTCTCATAAGACTCATAAGAGTAATAGGGAAGTAAGATCCTGTCGCTCTCGTGAACATTGTCGCTCTCGTGGCTGAAAAGGTAGCGTACTTGCTCTGTCATTCGAGGGTCTCCGGTTCGATTCCCGGGGTGGTGACGATTCATTAATCACGATTGGGTGTTTTTTATCTGTATGTGTCCGCCTTCTTTAATTATTTTATAAGATCCTGTGGTATCACAACGGACCGTCGCCGGTCTAAATGTGCCGTAGCAGCCATTCAAAACCTAATATAACCTAACCTAACCTAAGTCTGTAGAAGACTATCAATTGTTCATTGAAACCCTGTTCCAGTGCAGAATTCATGCGCCAACCCATCTTCCATGTCAGTACTATAGGATGGCATGGAGTTATGCAATGTGCAGATGGTTCTACGTCAAACGGATTTAAGGCCGTACGTCCTCGATTTGGCGTAATGGCTATGTAATGGCGTAAAGTAGAATGTAAATTAACGCACCGCGAAACAGTTAGCAAATTAAGAAACAGACAGACAGATTATGTCGGGGTCGAAAAGCCTAAACAATTGTAAGAACAGAGACAAAGGTTTGGATATCTGTATTTACTAACTTCCTGGTATCCTAAAAAACGGACATTTGAACGAGTACCTCCCATTCTTGTGCGGATTTAATTGGTAGAGCACCAATAACTTATATAAGAAGCCTGCTCTCTAAGCACTCATTAAACATGAGTATAACGCCTCCACATCAGTTTGATCAATATGACCCCTTCGAGGAAGATCGTGCGTCAATAAGTTCGCTGCTTTTGATACAATTCGCGAGAGTGCAACCCATAAGCAATCACTTTACAGTTCCGCTTTTGCAGTTTTTTATAATAAGTCATTTTATTGAATATCAAAAGAAAGACCTAAGGGATTACCAAGATAGCCTGAGTCCTTTGAGTCCTTTAAGGATAGTCAACAAAGTTTTGTATAAATTTGGATTGTCAATCTTTAACATTTAAAAATTCACTAGAATCACAGTCTGCAAGGTACTCCCTTTAATGGTAAAATCTGGTCCAGCAATACAGCCCAAACCTCTTTTATTACACTAACCGCCTTCTATACGTAGTAATAAATATCAATGACTGGTACAGGTCACCAAATTGGGCTCATGGCACAAACCTGGGATTCCATCAAGACACTCAAACGCATTCTGCATTCTTAACAAAGATTTTTCAATCATATAATAGCGATTTATTTTATTATTAGTGGTAAATAGTTTATCAAAGAGTTGTACAGAATCTTACGTTGACTGGGCGATACGTGATATGATAGTAATGCATACACTCCATAAAGCTGTACGTACTGCGTGTTTGCAGAAGTCAAACCCTTCCCTCGAAGAAGTTAGTGTGATTGCAAGTACATATGAGTCAACTCAAAAATCAATTAAAATTATGACGGGAGAGAGTAATACGAGTGCACATGAGATGCAGGTACTTAACGATCGTTCAAATCGGAGTCGATCACAACATAGTTTAAATCGATTTAACCGCAATCCGGGTAGACAACCTTCAGGAAGTCGGTCTACATCAAAACTGCTTCGATCATGCCCTGGCTGTTGGATCAAGCATCTCAGACAAAATTGTCGATTTCTTAAGGAGCAATGCCACGCTTGTCAACGGATCGGACACATCCAATCCGCCTGCATGTCTACTCGAAGCAGACAAGCCATCCATTTGAAGTCACATCAACGCGCCGGAAACGAAAGAAAGGAATCTATCCAGTCACTTGAAGTTTATCAGTTAACAGACACAACGATTTCGGACACGTCAAGCAAAATCGTCAGTAAACCGATTCAAGTGTTGGAAAACCCAACACAAACCAAGTCATCAGTAGTAGGGTCAATTTGCCAAATCGAAGATACGTTATACCGAGCTGATCGCAAGATATTTATTAAAGTTATTACCAACGATATTCCAATGGAGTTTCAATTCGACACAGGGGCAACCGCTTCAATAGTTGGGATCAACGGTTATCGACAGCTTAAAGAACCGAAGTACAAACCTACAACGAAGAAATTGTTAGCATACGGCGGAATGCCAGTGCAGTTAAAGGGAGTTACAAGTGTGGTTGTAAAATTAAATAACCAAATCCGTAAACTTCCTTTATTGATTACTCACACCCATGAAGGATCAAACATATTAGGACTGGATTGGATTGATGCGTTTGATTTGCGTATCCAGTTGTCGTTGTCGAATGTATCAACTATCAAACAATTAAAAATGGAGAACACCATGTCAAACAATGAGAATGGAAAGTATTTAAATGATCTTGTCAAAGATATGTGCCAGTCGTATAGTCAAATTTTTGATGGGAAGCTTGGATGCTGTAAAATTTTTAAAGCTCATTTAGTCCTAAAAGAGGACGCAGCCCCAAAATTTTTTAAAAGCCGTCCAGTTCCATATTCACAAACGGCAGCAGTAAAAAACGAAATCGAGCGGTTAGTCGAGATAGGTGTATTGAAGTCAGTTCAATATAGTCAGTGGGCAGCTCCGATCGTGGCCGTTACAAAATCAGATTCATCTGTTCGACTTTGTGGGGACTTCAAAGTGACAGTGAATCCACAACTGAAGATAGAACAGTATCCAATTCCTCGAGCTGAGGAATTATTTCATAAACTAAGAAATGGAAAGTTATTTTCGAAAATTGACCTAGCTGAGGCGTACCTCCAAATTCCTATTGATGATGATTCGCAGGATTTTGTTGTAATAAACACACCAACAGGTTTATATAGATTCCAACGAATGCCTTTCGGCATTGCTAGCGTACCAGCTATTTACCAGAAATTCATGGAGCAATTTTTGGTAGACTTGCCTAACACGGCAAGTTACCTAGACGATACAGTAGTTTCAGGGGAGACCATAGAAGATCACTTGATCACGTTGGAATTATTATTCAAACGATTAGATGCTGCTGGATTAAAATGTAATTTAAAGAAATGTGAATTCCTGATGACCAAAATTAACTATCTTGGTCATATTATATCAAAAGAGGGAATACAACCTTCACACGAAGGAGTAGAAGCTATTAATAAGTTACCTTGCCCTAAAAATTTAAAGGAAGTGGAATCTTTCCTGGGTAAAGCGAATTATTACCATAAATTTTTGGACAATTTTTCTAGCATTTCAGCACCATTAAACGAATTGCGTTGGCGAGATGTAGACTTTAATTGGAATGAGTCAAGAGAACGTTCATTCCAAGCCATAAAAAAAGGAATTGTGGAAGCTACCAAACTTGTTCACTTCAGGAACGATTTACCTATTGTACTGGCTACCGATGCTTCCAATTATGGAGTGGGAGCTGTGATATCTCACCGGTATCCTAACGGTGAAGAAAAGCCCATTGCTTTCGCATCGAAAACGTTAAACGAACATCAGCGTCGATATTCGCAGATAGAGAAGGAAACTCTGTCTATTATTTTTGGGTGTACGAGGTTTCATCAGTATCCGTACGGACGTCATTTTGAACTTTTAACGGATCATAAACCGTTAGTAAGCCTTTTCCATCCCGAAAAAAAACTTCCAGTTATGACTATCCAGAGGCTGCAACGCTGGGCAATCACGTTAATGGGGTATAACTACACAATTCGGTACAGCCCAACAGCAAAACATTGCAATGCAGATGCTCTATCCCGTCTACCAATTGGTCCAGATCCAGAATTTGACAAAAAGGAGACAGGTTTGCAAATCGAAAAGGCGTATGATAAGGAAATTTGTGATATTCCCATAGACTTTGAAATTATACGCCGGGAGACAAAAAGGGATGGGCAATTAAGCAAAGTGTCTCAATTCATTCAGACAGGATGGCCTGACGTTTTACCAAAAGAATGGGAACTGACTGCTCCCTATCAGGTGAGAAAAAATTCAGTAAACTCTCATCGTGGTGTTATATTGTTACAGACGGAGTCATTACGAGTCGTGATCCCAGAAGCACTTCAAAAAAAAGTTTTGTCAATGTTACATGAGGGACACTGGGGAATCGTCCGAACAAAACAACTGGCCAGACGTCATTGTTGGTGGCCCGGTATTGATCGCGCCATCGAAAGAAAAATACAAAGTTGCAAGAGTTGTCAGGAAGTTTCAGCATGTCCTTCTCGGGAATTTTCCAGTTGGCCTACACCACAACGTCCGTGGGAAAGAATTCACGTAGATTTTGCGGGACCATTTCAAAATTGTATGTGGTTACTATGTGTGGATGCATTTTCAAAATATCCATACGTTGTACGAATGAGTTCCATCACAAGTTTGAGCACTATTAAAGCATTACAAGCAATCTTTGCCATGGAAGGATTGCCTGACACCTTAGTAAGTGACAACGGAACTTCATTTGTGTCAGAAGAATTACACACGTATTGTACCAGAAACGGCATCGAACATCTCACATCAGCCCCTTTCCATCCATCATCAAATGGGGAAGTTGAGCGATGTGTTCGTACATTTAAAACGTCGATCAAGAAGCTAGTGATTGAGGGGGTCAAAGCAGACGACGCGCTGCTTACCTTTTTGCTTACATTTTACCTTTTTGTAAATGCCGGTACTTCCCCCATGGAAAAACATGGTATGTAAAATCGTTAAGAGTTTATTACGCCGCGTTTTAAAAGGTCAAATCCATCTCATCATGCATGTGCTACCAGTTCGCACTGTGAGATTCGTATATGTACGTTTTAGTCGAGACGCGACAATTCTAGCGAATTACAAGAACACAACTCGAAATATCGATTTTATTTATTATTTTTGGTCCATACTTAGGACACCACAAGGTGGTGTCAAGGAATTATCATGTGTAAGAATTAAAAATAACATGAGCAACAAGATCAGCCGACTATGACCAGAAGACTGAGGCCCAGAGACTGCCTCTTCAAATAAATTCGATTTACGCTTTATAAAACACTTTTCATGCCGACATTTATCAAAACTGCACTAGAGTGAAGGATCAGCTATCCAAGTGTTTAATTATAGTGGTTTGGTAGGATCATAAATCGACATCTGACCATCACTCTTGAGGACACCTACTTTGGAGATCTATCGATAATCCATTTTTACTTTTCGTCGTTGTCCTATTTAGAGATCGCGATGTAGACCTTATCAACCAGACAGCGCAGAGAGCACAGGAGTGGATCCAGTTAACGCTCGCGGTCTTATCGAGAAAACGGGTGATTACAGAACATGTCAGTTGTCAACTAATGCCACAACAATTTGTTGAGTGTTCAAAACAGGCTTAACAGTGACTATAAAGAAAAAACGTTTCTTGCTTAACTAAGCTGTAATGTACAGAGTTATGGTACCCTTTCCGACCATCGTTGTATAATCCAATGCCAGTCAATGACATTACCTCCAAAGATACCTAGAAGAGACTTCTACGTTTTATAAAGGTCACAAATATATAGTGAGTGTGGTAGACGGTGTGACGGTTGGTCGAACGAATAGAATTACATTGAATGTTATCGTCCCCTTACACCGGACATTCCAGTCTCGAATATTTTTGCCATGAATGGTCGGCGACTTTTACAGTTATGCATTTAGCTTGTATCTTAGCTCGATAAATATGTTTTTGCTGTAAAAAATTTGATATCTGATAACAAAAAAACCGATAAGAAAATAATAAACGAATTATTATCGTACGCATTGTGATCGCGATATTGCATTCAAATCAAAACTCGATCGACAAATAAATGTATTATGTTTGACTTGAGTTTATCATTATATAGCTAATACTAATTATTATTTATTTATAGCTTACGAATCAAGGTCATTCAAGGTTTATCACGACACAGTCGAAACAAGATACCTACAAACAAATATGTAGTCTCGGCGGTTACAATAAATGATCCATACTGTGCTCAGTTCAAAAAATCCGTACTTCTTGCGAGCGAATTTTGATACCCAATCAAAGGGCATGCTTATCAATTGTTGAATAATTACTTCGAAAAACAGCGTATCCGCGGTTGAGATCATATAAGGTCAATAATCGTGTTATCTCTGTCAAGTATTAAGCGCTCGCGATTACTTATCACAATGAAGTTTTGTTCCATGAGAAAACTCAATGTTGTTCTAGCGGTGGTTTAACAATGGTTTAACACCTCGGTGGTATTGGTGGTCGATTTGTCGTTATGGGCCGCAAATAGGAAATGGGGAATGGGACTAACTGCCGTGAAGTTACTTGGTCATAAGCTACGTAGACCTGATAAGTGACGAATTTTTTGAGCTATTTACGTGTCCTTGAAAGTGAACTCGGTATGGAAAATATTAACAACTTTGAATGACGATACAACTGTTGGATTTTGGTATCACTATGCAATGAGCAGATATTAATACTTCAGCTATATGGGAAGAGATGTCACAATCGGCCAATTAAGCTATAAGTCAAAAAAATTTACTCTGAATCTATTTAAGATTTCCATCCACTTCAACGACAATGTGCCAACTGAGACAAGATTATTGAGCCAAAATCAGAAAGTTCCCGGAATCACCACCGTGTGGCGTTCCCATCGTTCCGATTTGAGTACTATTTTTTTTAAAGTAACGTAGTCAAGAGTACACCTATCTCTTTGTGTGTGTTATATGGCGATTATTTACAATTTAAGAAATGGATTGAATTGATGGATGGAAACCAGTGGCACGAGCGGTTCAAAACTGGTCATGAGTCAATGATGATGATCGCAGTGGCAGAAATCCAACAGCCACCGGATTCACCTGATTTGACTCCCTGTGACTTCTTTCGGTTCAATCGAATTAAAACACCGTTACGGGGAACGCGTTTCAGCAGCCGAGAGGAAATAGTGGAAAAATCGCAGGAAGCACTGATGGACATACCGAAAACCGAATATAAAAAACTTTCGAGGATTGGATCATCATCATAAGTGTGTTAGATGGATCGGTTTATTATATGTCCTTCCCTATTCGTTGTTGTTCTTTATATACCTTTTGTGGTTTTTTTATAGGGTATTCCCGTTTCAGTCGTCGGATCCTGACACCAGAAATGTCCTCATCGCTGTCGTGGTTATTTCCTTCTTCCTCCAGGTCTTATAGCGTACACCAAGGTTTTAATCGATCGGAACTGCATACCCCATAAAATTTTCGCTGAGTTTGTTCGCCTCCTGGAACGTCAACAATGTGATATCTATCATGACCAAGCGCTTTATCGATCAAATATGGTCCTCAATATTTTGGGATTAGGTTTCTTGATTAACCACTTGGAGCACCGCCTTCCCACTTTACAAAAACCATATCGCCTTCGTTGTATTTATGAGGAGCACAATGTTCTTTATCAAAACGTCGTTTCTGTCGTATGCCAGCTGCTTTAGTTCTCTCATAAGCTAGCTTGTTAATTGTTTCCACTTCATTTTCGGTGTATTTATTATTTTCCATAGACAGCAACAGTTTATTTTTTAATATACTTCGTGGTTCATATGTTAAGATCAATCTTTGAGGTGACAGTTTTGTTGTGTCATTGGCCGTATAATTTGCGTGCATCTGTCGCTCATCAGAATTTATTGGTTTTCGACTCGTAACTTCGATTATTTGTTATATCTCGTCGTCTAGGCGTTGCATACCAATAAACCAATCATCTTACTGTGATACTAGAAACACATCAATCGTTGGTGGTTCAAGGTCTGCTCCGTCGTTAATTGTGTTTCGACTTAGTGCGTCGACATGTTGCATCTTCTGACCACTTTTATGAACAGTATTAAAACTAAATTCAGCCAACCACAACCACCACCTTCCTATTCTTGGATGGTTTTCCGATTAAATAAATTCGAAATCTGTGAAGCGCTTCAACAACCGCTAAAGCCTCCAATTCATATGAATGATATTTGCACTCGTTATCCGTTGTTCGGCGACTATAGTATGCCACTGGTTTCGTTACCCCTTCTTCGTCTCGTTGGAATAGAATACCGGCAAGATCTTTGGAACTTGCATCGGTGTACACCTCATGTTCCAATTTCGGATCCATGAGAATCAATTTCATGGCCAAGGAATTCAACATTCGTCTTGAAAAACTGACACTTCTTTAATTTTAAAGTTAATCCTCGTTGCTTTAATACTTTTAATAAACGTTCTAACTTTTCCATACCTTCCTGGGTGGTCGTGCTTGGTATGATAATATCATCCAAATAGACAATCACATCATCGTTTACCTCTCGAGCGATGGTGTTCATCATTCTTTGGCAAACAGCCGGAGCCCTCGAAGTGCCTATATCCGGCGTTACGAAAGCTGTAAGTCGTATTGATTCAGGTGACATGGTAATCTGATAATAACCGGATGCTAAATCGAGTATCGTAAAATAATTACAACTACTGAGTCGTGATAGCTGATCTTCCATAACCGGTAAGGGATACTGGTCCCGTATCGTTTTATTATTCAAGTGTCGGTATAATCAATACACATTCGTTCATCACCGTCCTTGTTTTTAACTAGGACGACTGGACACGTATTATTTTATGTCCCAACAATTTTCTTATCATTGTCTTTACTTTTTCGCGTTGATGATAAGATCGTCTATAAGGACGATAAACAACTGGTTCATTAGTTTTTAATTTAATTTCCATTTCGACATCCGTTTTCCCAAGTTCCTTTAAATTTTGAGCAAAACAACAACCGAACGTTGTTATCAACTTAAATAAACATTCGCTTTCACTCGGAGTCATACACACATTCATATTTATTTCAGTCAATAGGACTTCGTGTACCCCTCCGTTTTGTCCATTTGAAGATCCCTCACTTAAAACATCACATCTCTCTCCCCTATCCAGAGTTTGATTAATTAACAGAGTATCCCTCCACATAGGAACATGCACCGTCAGTTGTTATTCTACCATTGAAAAATTTTTGAGTGCCCGTTGCAATGAAGTATTCTGTTTGTCCTCTCGGATGCATTCGTTAACATTTCCTACATCGCTCTCGTCTCTGCGGTTCAGGACAATTTATAGACAAATTTCCTGGTTTTGAACAATTATAACATTCATATGTCCTTGTTGGACGAATTTCGTTGGTTGCTTCCTTGTTTACTGGTTTTCCCGACATACATATGTTATTTTGTGTATGAGGCCGACCCGTCATGTGTTCAGCATTAATAGTCCTTGCATTTTGCGCGTTTCCTTGCCGCATGCTCGAATTCCACTCGATACGTTGACGCAATTAGCTGATAATCATTCAACCCTAAAATTATATACTTTATCAAACTTTCATCTGAAACTTTACGTTGGCCAATGGCACACATTTCGTAATAATATTCAACCAATGTTTGGTCTCGTTTACGCAGATTTGATCGTAACTTGTCGTGTAACTCTGCTTCGCCCATATGTGATTTAAAATGTGTCATCAGTTCGTTTGCAAATATTCTCCATTTTGCTGCCCTTGCAGGATCAAATTCTGGAAGTATGTCGATCACATCACGGGGTGTGAGGTTAAATCGATTTTGAGAATTACGACAATTCGTATCTCCCTCCGGAAATGTAGTACGTTTATCGTCATTTGCCTTTTGTGATTTTTTTTCAGGGTATTCCCGTTTCACTATCAAAAGCTAGTAGCTTCAAAATAAAGCAACGATGTACGATTTCGGCCAGAATGACTACTTGAGTAATTTTATTGAGTATCTTGATGTAATTTTTGTTTAAGCCCTTCGAATGGCAAACCAATAAGATGTGGCCGAACGTCGTTCAAATCAAATTATGAATGATAGCTATGCTAGCTAATGAATATCCATAACCTCTTATTACTGAGATTCCTAAGGGCTGTGCTTTTGCACAATCTATACTGCACTCATATGCGATGAACGTTTACCTTACCACAGCCATTTCGTTAAGACCTAAATGCCAGTTACAACCTTCCAGTCTATATGCAAGCTTTTAATGAACCCGGCGAGGAATAGCCGGTGTTTCCCCTTAATCCATGCGCTTTCATTGTTCTACGTCCAAAATTATGTAATCGTATGAGGAGTGGCGTAATGGCACCAACACATGTTTTGTAGATCCCACTTCTAAACCGACAACGACCTGGGAGAAACTCAGCGTCATTGCCGGTTTGATGTATACTTGAAGCACATCGGTTCTATCGATCATCCTGGAACATTGGCTAATGTGTGATTTAGGTTAATGCTACCTAGCATTTCACCACTAAACAGCTGTGCCGCACAAGCACGAAATGACAGTTAAATTCCAGCAGTCTCGGCACCCACATAATAGCTATATCAAAATCCTTCCAATCAGGTTTGATTCACAGATGTTTCACGTGAATGCCTTTAAAGCTATACCTGCGGCTGTCCAATAGGGAAAAAGACCTTGAACTATTTAGACCAGTGTTTGGTTAGATCAGCTTTAGGACGTAACTATATAGCCCACATTTCTACTTAAAATATAGTGGCGTTCATCACCATGGACTTGCATGTCCCACCACAAATCTTACCCGCCCGTATACAATACCATTTATCACTATTTCAGGAGCCCTCTTCGGCTTGAGCCCTCTTGAATTTGATCATCATCAAGAATATTCTGGATACGAACTGTGAAAATCGTAACTGGTGTCAGAAGTGGGATTATGTCATAATGGTCAAAATTAATGAGTTTAGTATTTTTGCGTTGTTGAGCAGTAATTGGCCAATATTCTTGAGAAGGAACAGCAACTATAACTAGAGGAGCAGGAATCGCTACTACACAACTAAGAGGACTCGAGGAAAAACTGTTACACAACCAAAGTAGCAACAAACGTCTCTGAAAGAAACTGCTCGGTGGGCTTCGCGATGCATTCGAGACAAGGGTAACTAAAGTCGAAATGAAACTTCTTTAATTGGAAGTATTCGTCGACACCAAGGTCCAAAAACTAGAGCAGCAATAGGAGTTTACCGAATCACGAACCTTAATAGTAGTAAAAGAGTTGAGACAAGGTAAAAGCCGAAGGTGTTGTAATTCTACAAACAACAGCAGTCGCACCAGCCAAATTGAAACCTACCCCCTTCCCCCCTCATCAACGAAACCGCAACATACCAGACATTCAAGACACAGTTCGAAATTTCATTGGCAGGAATCGATAGTCAATGAACGAATGCGCTGATATTGGCATTACGAGGACGCGGTGCGGAAATTTTGCAGACCATATCAATGTCGATTATCACATTACAGGCTCTTCATCGCACACGACTCAAAACGAGGAAGTAATGGGTTATGGATACCTTGCAAGAGTTGAAAGCAGAAATCCTCTGACTATATTGAATTTGGTTTTTTCGAACTACAATGCAGAACACCGAGATGAGTTGGCGGATACGTTCATCAACCCTATTCAAGTCGTGCAAGTGAAGAACTATAGCTGTATCTAACTGGAAACGAGCAACCCGTGGAAATATAAGCTTTGGCGTTGTAGATGGCAGCTGAAAAGAAAGCGTTCAGTTCGGACTGCATGAGAAAACTGGATGCTGCCGATCAGAGAAAATCAGAATACTAATGCTGCCTGAAAGAACTAGATTGCGTATTTTATAGTCAGTTCTTGAAAAAGTCTACAAATCCAGTCTTGAAAAAGTCTACAACTTCTGCATTATCAACTGAGAATCTCGAGTTCTGCAGATCACCACTAATACATAAGATGGAAGTTCTCAGAACGATGTTAATGAAATTGTTTCGTAAGCTTTTTGGGTATTGTACTGATAAACTGTCACCAAGCGATAAGCTCATATACATTAGAACAGGTTTGGCGTTCTGAGACGTATAGCAATTTACGATGTGAGGATTAAGTGTCCTATATTTACCGTTACTTTTGATATTCTTTATGACATTCCAGCCAACTTCCTTTGAAAATGGGAGGGTTAATGTAAGAAAGCTTTTATAGTAAGAAAGACTCTATAACTACCGACCAAATGGTGCAGTGTTTAAAGCTGTGGCAGTTGGAGGGGGAGGTACCGGGTTCCAATCCCGATAGGGGCAGGATTTTAAAGGGATTTTTACCATACGATTACGATCGGTGTTGTGAATGAACAGATCTATGACTCCCTATAGGAGTGCAGAATTCATGCGCCAACCGATCTTCCAAGTGCAGATGGTTCTACGTAAATCGGATCTAAAGCCGTACGTCCTCGATTTGGCCGTAGTGGCGTAAGGTAAGGACGTAATTAAGCGAACCGCGAAAGAGTTGGAAGTGGCTCTAGCCTAGAAACAGATTGTAGAGATAAAACCAGACTCTATAACGTTTGGTGACAATTCTATTAGATCTCTCAGTTCCAGTCAAATTTCCCTAAATGGATAAGAAAGTAATTGGAATCGTTCTAAGTAAGCTTCAAGTTCCAATTGGTTCAAATGCTGGGACTGAATATAATTCTCGCGGTTCGAAAGTTCAAACAACGTGTTGTCACGTTAAACGACATGAAAGTGATTATCAAGGGTACCACTTCGGAAGAATATTGGTGGTGGAAAAAAGTGGTTGGTCTGGAGAAGAAATTAGTGGTGATTCAGGAGGTAGAGTAAGTGGTGGGTCTAGATGGTGCTATAATCGGTGGTCATTCTGGTGGTGTTACAATCGGTATTGATTCGAAGGGCACTAGTAGTTGTTCTGGTATTAGCATTGGAGGCGGTTCGGGTAGCACGATCGGTGGGGCTTGGATGTAGTAGATTTCTCTCGGTTCCTGTCTATTTTCAGTGTCATCTCTCTCGCACTAAAAACTGATAAGAAAGTAATTGGAATCGTTCTTGTTTGGCTTCAAATTGGTACAAATCGAGGAACTGATAATAATTTCCGCGGTTTGAAAGCTCTTAAACTTGCTAAAGAAGATGTTGCGTAAATCCGAATCCTTCCATCCAGTCAGTGTTTTAGTAAAGATCGAAACGAATTCAGACGTGTTGTTATACATTCCCTATTCTGACATACCAGATTGATCGCAAGAATGTTATCTTTAGTTTGGATTAACCTTAACACAAAATTCTAATCGTTGATCATATGGTCACACTGTGCTATTACTACACTATACTATACTCATAAATTTCTTCATCGTAATAGAGTTCATTGCTAAATCTAAGTACTATCATCTCTAGCGAGACACAAATTTAGTCAACATCCCAATATAATATTGTAAGTTTTATACAGATTAGGGAGACAAACGTCTTATCAGTTTTGTTTTTAATTCTAATTAAAAACAATTTCGTGACGAACGACACTATCATCCGTTGCAAATTTAGTCGTATTCAGGCATCGGTCGAAAAAGCATTAATAAATTAAGTCAATACCCAGAAGTGAACGGTTCAGCCAATAATTGAAATTATGGCGAAACTACAATCGATTATAGTTTTAGCGATATTGTTGTTCGGTTTTGTGGCCAGTGAAATTACGGTAAGCTCGAAACCAGATCTTAATCAACATATAGTTATTCTGTTCTAAGCAATATAAACAGGAAACTATTTGTTGTGAAGGTCATTTCGGTATAAGTCAAATTTTTTGTGAACCCTTGTGTGATAAGATAAAGTTTTGTTTTTGTAGTTTTCTAAAGTAATTGATCAAATTTGTATAGGTGACATTTGAACCAAACAACGAAGTAGATGAAGAGGACATATATTATGGTCGAGGGGGTGATACTGTCGGTTTAGTTGCTCCAGATGGGCGCGACGATGAAGATATTATTGATTCTGCATTTTTACAATCAAATGCCAATGATGAGGCACGTCGGGGTGATATTCCAGCGACACATGTTCCAATACGAAAACCGGAACCAGTACCCATCAAACCATGTCCTATACAACCAGAAGTACAACCATGCCCCAGCTGTTGTCAACCGTCGCCACCATCGCCACCTGTTTACATACCATCTTATCCATTCTACCCAATTTGGGGTGGTGGCGGTGGTAGCTCATCGTCAAGCCATATAAAAGAAGAAATAAATACAATAACGAATGGTGGATCACCTCAGGTGATTATAATTGGCCAACCGGAACTACCTCAATTGCCACCATTACCACCATTACCCACATTACCTCCATTCAAACCACTCCCACCACAACAACCAACAATTATTTATATTCCGTCAGAACCGCTACCACCGCTAGAACCGATTAAATTGCCGTGCCCGGCAGGATGTGGTAACGGAAATGGTGGTGGACTCGGTGGTGGACTCGGTAGTGGTTTGGGTGGAGGTTTTGGTGGTGGATTCGGTGGAGGATTCGGTGGAGGCGGAATTAATGGTGGGTCTGGAAGTGGAGTTAACGGTGGCGGAAACGGTGTTATTGTAATCGGTGGTGGAAATAGTGGTTGGTCTGGAGAAGAAATTAGTGGTGGTTCAGGGGGTTCCAGTGGTGTTACAATCGGTGGTGGTTCTGGTGGTGTTACAATCGGTGGTGGCTCGGGGAGCTCAATCGGTGGCGGTTCTGGTATTAGCGTTGGAGGTGGTTCGGGTAGTACGATTGGTGGAGGTTCGGGTAACACAATTGGTTCGGGTGGTGGTTCTGCTGGTGGTTGCAGCGGTGTGTCTGGCGGAGGATGCAGTGGTGGATCTAGTGGCGGATGCGGTGGAAGTTCTGGAGGCAACAATGGTGGAGGTAGTATTAGTGGAGGTAGTATAAGTGGAGGTAGTATAAGTGGAGGTAGCATTGGTGGAGGTAGCATTGGTGGGGGTAGTATAAGTGGAGGTTCCATTAGTGGAGGATCAATACACAGCCAACACGAACAGATCTGGAGAAAGCACCAAGAGCAACATCAGTTATGGATTAAACAACAGCAAGAATTGTATAACAATCAATTTGGAAATTTTATTAGTGGCGGAGGATTTGTATCGAACGGTGGTGTAACTGGAGGTAATGGAGGTAGTGGAGGTAATGGTGGAGGTGTTCGCCCACCTTGTGCAAACAAAAACTAAATATATAAAATATGTATAATGTATTAAAAGAAATAAAACTTTACCAATTATGTCGATTCACATAAAAATGAATTCTCAATATGAAATAGACTATAGTATATGATATGTTGTGATTTTAAAAGCTGCCATTTAGGAAAGTTAATATTTACATGCCAACATTTAGGGGAAAATTAAATTTTACATTTATAATCATTTTCGCGGCGTCACTCTATGCTAATATTTTCTATAAAGTGATATCATTATAGAATTAAGATAATATATTTTATTGCATCTTACAGTTCAGAAATCCACTAAGAAACCTTATCAAGAAATTAATTTGCACACTGATATTTGTCTAAGCCATCATTGTCACTGTGATAGTGAAAATTTGTTGTTTGTTTCGTTTTAACCCTACAAAATCTATTAAGTTTGAAATTCAAGCGAAACGATTAAAGATTTTTAATAATTAAGATGACACATTTGCAAAACATGTCGAAGCTGAAGAACAAATGACGAGCTAATTCACATTTCTTAGAACACTTATGGTGGTGTTATTTCGAATTGTTCCGTGACTACACCTCTTGCTCCATTCTTAAAACTCCAGAAGTCCCATCGAACATGTCATTTGACTACTGGTGATAATTCTAATGTGTAGGGTCACCCAAATTGTGTGAACATTTATAAGCTCCTAATCTTCGAAAAGTTGGCACCAAAAGGTGTTTTTCTACATCTAAGAATTTTCCAAGCTAAATAGTTTAAAAAATTTACATTCATCTTCACGTTGGAATCAGTGTGACGGCCGAAACCACTTAACTATACTATAGCGATTCAAGCCCGCACTTTTCGGCCTGAGATTGGCTTCCAGTCAAAATTATTCCTACTGATTAGTATTGGTGGGGTGAATGACGACATCTATAGTCTCATGCAGTGCAGTAGTCATTGGAAAGTAAACCAATGAGATGATACTCTTTTATCGAAATACTTACCACTCTTTATTCTCAAGAGTTCAATGCAACACATTCCGGTCTTTCCAGCCAGTTTACGATAATTTCAGGGTATGCACAACTATTTGCTATAGAGCTGATAGAATTCAGACCACCTTATGTAATTGTTATCCAGCAGAATCTAGCTGTGTCAATGTTATCCAGCAGAATCTAGCTGTAGTGCAAGCATAGCAATACTTAATGATTGGCTTAAAAACGTTATAAAGGCTCCTGTAACAGGAGATGATTGATTATCGAGCTGCCCTTTCAACCTTATTCGATTAATACCTTCCAAAAACAGTGATCGGGCAACACACAATTGACATTCTTACATTATTTGAGGAAGAATAACTCCTCTTGCAGACGTGATTATCAGTGACTACGAAGGAGGATTCAGCCCATATGCGGTGTGTCATGTTTTGCCATTGGAACACTAAATTCAGCTTCTGTTGGTATGAAAATCAAGGAATTCAGAACTTGCTTTGAGGGCAACTAAGGTTTAAATCCTCTAACTCTGAGGTTTCAGCAGAAATAGAAGATATAAAGACGACTGCCTGCAGCACAGCTGCTTTAAGCATTTCTTCCTCTCTATTCTAATGAATAATGAGAGATCGAAGATACTATACAAAACATCCCCTTGTTAAGCACACGACTGATTTCCACCTGCTTCATCATTATAAAATGGCCAATTACGTAGTGGACACATTTATATATTGGCTTATCTATCATTTTCCGCAATCTTTTTATGGTCCAATAGTAACTTCCATTGCCGAAATTGCCGAGAACTCCGCTGTTGAGCTAGGAATTCCAGACGATAATCTTTCAGTCAAGTAATGTCCAACGTATCACATTTTTTATGACAGCACGTGCTTCTTACAGTTCTTTAATCTAATGTCCAGTATACACAGACTTCCCAAACGGTTAAAACTATACTCATGCGTTTATAGACCCTTGTCTTAAATAGTGAGAATTAGCAGCAACCCAGTAATGCTTATTCTCACAATTTAGAAGTCTGAGTATATCTCAGAACGAATGAGTTGAAACACATTGCTAGTTGCTATAGAACTGACATAATTCAGGCCAACTTATGTAACTGTGACTGCTAATGCCCCCCATCTCAGTCAACGTTATAAAGGCTATAATGGAGCTCTAATGACTTATGGTACAAGCTATAACAGGTCATGTTTAATCATGGAGCTGTTTTTTCAAGTTAAACCTTCCCAAAACAGTGAACACTTGAACTGCGTGAATTATGGTCTAGCTCTCCTTTAGGCAGCACACAATTGGTTTTCTTATATCATTTGGTTAAGAATTTTGGGACCACTTTTGCAGAGGTGATTATCAGTGACTACGAAGGAGGATTAAGAACATATCGGTGTGTCAAGTTTTGCCACTGGAACACAATTCGGCTTCTGTTGGTATGAAAATGAAGAAGTTCAAAACTTGATCTCTAACTAAACTCTGCCCTACCGGCAATTTAGGTTAAAATTCCCTAACTCCACTTCTGAAATCGAAACAAGAATAAATTTGCGGAGGTTTGACGTGGCATATCTGGTTGTGAGGATCTAGCATTGCCTGTGAACCGATGAGGTCATATTTTTTTTTTAAAGTTTAGCTTTAATTGGGTGCAGGGCGGACTGTTAGACTGCCCTAGCTCCTTGTAACTGTCAGAGCTCCTACACCCAACGCGCGACCCTTCAAGTAAAGTTTGATAGCTGCCTTAAACTTGTGCATTTTATACTTCAACGGAAACTGATTTTAAATTGTTGCTAATCTAAGCACCAAGCAGACGAATTGAGTCACAACCCACGAGCACGTTGTCTTTTACCACAAAAGAGTATTCGTTTTGACTTCTTTTACAACTTCTAGCCGTTTATCGTTTAACTCTGAAGGAGTAGGCTCGATCTCGAATGAAATAGAAGACTGCAATGTTGCATCATCAGCAAATCTGTGGATAGGGTTCACAGTGCTATCCAACAAGTCATTAATGTATGACAAAAATTAAGTTGGTGACAAAAGTGATCCCTGATATTGTTCATCTGAAATTATTTTATTAATCTCAAGATAATGCACCAGTTGTTGGTTAATGCATTTCTCAAAAACTTTGGCCGCGGCTGACACAATTGATATTGGCCGGTAGTTTGAGGGGTCAGTCTTACCATAACCACGATTAAGAACCGCTTGCACCATCGCACTAGCCAAGTCACTCGCAAACTCCTTCAATATTTGAACAGAAATTCCGTCAGGTCCGGTGGCCTTATTTACGTTCATTACCTTCAGGTTCATGAAGACAATTTCCTCCGAAATGTTGAAGGATTCATTTTGGAACCACAATACGGAACTGACGGAGGCGTAACTCCATCGGGGACAACTAAGGTCGAGTTCGAATTGAAGACGTTTGCCAGTCAATATGGATCCACCACCAAAGCACCATCTGCACAGATTGTTGTAATTTTATATACTCATATGCCTCAGCCCGTAACAACCTTGAATAATTCGCAGAAAACTATTCAACAATGATATCGGTTACACAATCGATCGAAACATCTATACACACATCCCAAACGATACATGATAACACTTTTGAGATCGAAAATTGGTCCATCCATAAATCAACGATATTTCCGATTTTTAATATTTGGTTGGGATTATGACGTGCCGGGCTAAGAAGTCGATTACGACCTAGATATTAAAAGGAATTCCAACGAAATATGATTTATTGGTGTTATATTATCTCGGCTAACCCTTATACCTAGAGGGTTTTCGATTTTATTCCAAAAATTATTATTAATCGAGTATTCAAGGAATCCACGACTAATTAATTTCGATTCGTTGTAAAACCAAACATTAACTCACGCGTCTGTTGATTAACACAAATGGGTTCATTTGAAATAATAATCACTTGTGTATGTGTATATTTATAGAATCGTTAAGACGAACACACACACACCCAAGTACATAAAAAATATTATATTAATTTATGTTGTGTTTAACGCGGGATTATACTATTTGAGATGGAAACACATGTTTTGACAGAATTAATGGATTTTATGTTGCTCTCGGGTCGCCATACCACATATATACATTCAACATGTAAACAATCAGACACAATCAACAAGTAGTACCGATCCGACATCTATACATACCATATATCGTTTGTAATAATCACACCATTGTGTCGAATCGTTTCGATAACTATATACATGGAATGACTCGAGAATCATGTTTGCTCGTTTGGTTGGATTGCTTTAAGAATTCTCAACAAGAGTTGAATGTGTTAATTAATGTTTGTATATACGGCATAGTACATAAATATACCTCAATTTATGGATGATGTGTGATGTTCGTTGTTATATTGGAATTTTATATATGTCATTTGAATTATATGATCGCGGAGTGTACACCTCGGGGAGCTCTAATTGAAATTATCAATATGTCTTTTATATCCATGTTGAACATAAAAATTTTTGGTTTGTATTCGATAAGTTATAAACAAATTTTGAAACGCTTGACAAATCACGTTCCAATAATAAATAAATTCTGGGAAATGTCGCAAAAATAAAATCACTTCTGGTTTTGACGGTATCACATTTTAATGATTTACTTATGTTGTGGTTGTATATATAGCGATTCGATTCAAATAATGTTGCTTATATACTGAAATAGAACTATGAATTGTCACCCTCGAACTATTTTGCTTAATTCGGTTATTTATTTCGATCGGAAACCCTCCTTTTTGGAATTTATAGAATGTCTGAATTCTATTTATAAACCAGAATGTTTTATTTTGAACAATGACTAACTCTTTCCTAAATTATGTAAATCGCGCAAGTTATGTTGAAAGTCAACCGCAATCTCCAAAATACTTGTAGACTTAACATGGAGACGATACCTTCCAAGGCTAATAATCACGACATAGTGATACGTACCCACCTACTGGAGATCTCGTTTAAGAGTGTTAAGTAGATTTGAGGAAGTTCTGATATTTAGAATGAGTACTTTCCAGCTATAATATCGAATCTGCACTAAAGTCTAATCTGAAATTAATAAATAAAACGCCCTGATCGATCAAATGAATGCAGAACGCCAGAAATGATAAAAATAATCTACAAAATGGTGTTGGATGTGAATCGGTTGAGTATAGTCGAGTATAAGTTTTCGCACAATGGAACGTTTTCTTCACACCAGAGACAAAGGAACAGTCAAAATAATGAACTGGAATGAACGAAACAACTGTAAGGACACAAAACGACCATCTACCTACAAGACATTGTGTCAGATGTCTATAGGGATTTTAAAAAGGGAGAAGAAGCCAGATCGCTCTCTACGACGTGGAGCCATCGTCGCCGACAGCGACCGCTTCGCCTACCGAAAGGCGGCTCTCCCTTCAAAGATCGCTGTATCATTTGTTTCGGATCAGCACGCAGAATGTGACCGAGCCAGCGTACTTGCTGTCCTTTGATTTCATGCATTTCATTTCATGATTGAATAGAACTCGGTATGTGCCATCGACGTCGCGTTTTGGGCCATATATCACACGCATGATTCTTCTCTCGAATGTTAGAAGCCATCTTTCGTACTCATCCGTCAAGGTCCAACTCTCACATCCATACATGACAACGGGTCTGATCAACACTCTGTACAGTTTCAGCTTATCCGCAATGGCAAGATATTTTGATTTCCGCAGTGGACGTAGAGGATATAAAGCTCGATTACCCAATTGATATCCTCTCCCACACTATTATCGTGAGTAATTAGAGATCCAAGATACTTGAATCTCATCTCTCTTTCAAACGTGTGATTACCACTACTGAAATCACTGGCGTCTTGGTCTCTAAGACCAGATATCAGATATTTGGTTTTGGACTCATTGATTTTAAGACCAACGAAAGCTGAAAACTGTTCCAGTGGATCAAGTATCTCTTTCACTCCGTTGCCATTTAATCCAATCACACAGATATCATCTGCATAAGCAAGAAGTTGATTGGATTGTTGGAATAAGATATTGTCCTGGGTGTTTCACTTTTACGAAGGGTGTATTCCAACATGAGATTAAAAAGTATCGGGGACAGCGCATCTCCTTGTCGAACACCAGTAGTCATTGCGAAAGGTCTCGATAGCCTGTTCTCAACTTTGACACAGCATTGTGACTGCGTTACTGTCATTTTACAGAGATGTACATATTTTTTCGGTATTCCTAAATATTCCAGCGCATACCATAGCCTCTCTCGATTTATCGAGTCATAGGCTTGCTTGAAATCTAGGAATACCTGGTGTACATTGCGAGATGTTTCGTAATACTTGGAAGGAATCATCCGTAGCGAAAAAACTTGATCAGTGACTGACCGATTTGGACGGAATCCTCCTTTGCAGTCACCGATAATTTCCTCCGCCAGAGGAGTAATTCTTCCCAAGATGATGTATGACAGTAACTTATATGCTTTGCAAAGGAGAGCTATATCGCGATAATTCTCGCACTTCTTTAGTCTCTGCATGGCCATTGTGAATTCACCCATAGAGATATTCAGGGATACTTATTGGCAAATTTTCATTGGTTTTCAATACAAAAAGGGTATCGAAGCTATTAAACATCACTGAGGAGAGTGAATTGAGCTAACAGGAGACTTATAGAGATATATGGAACAAATCTGTAGCCAAATGTCGATAGACAGATTTAATATGAGAGATGGCTTCTAACATTCGAGACAAAAATCAGAATATCACAACTACTTAGCTACGGATAGTTTGGGCCATCATAAGAGGAATCCGCCTGACTTAGTTGCTCACATACGTACTTAGAATACGCAACCATCGATAAAGTATACATAAATCAATGGCTTTGAACATTGAGGGAAGCGAAGTTGAATCTGATTTGTCGGATTTCAATGACAGTTATTATTTGGTACTTGCGACCGTAAGCAGAGTCTCACTGAAGTGCATGTCAATCATTCTTCTATCTATACAGTTCGACAGTTCACGAAAGAGACTGAAGTTCAGAAATTTCAACACATGTGAGGTTTGTTTATTGAAAGAGAAACCGGTATTATATATCATTGTAGTCAGTAGTGCAGATAAACGATAGGAAGTGCAATCCAATTATTAAAGTCTATAAATAGAAGTCAAATATTACACTTCCTTATACTGCTAGAATACGAAGGCTTACAGCGACTCAGTGGATGAATCAAGGGCGAGAAAAGACCGTTTGCTTCTATATAACATCTATCCGAATTCAAGGTGGCTAGAATATAACGAAAAGAAGGTTAGAGCAGAGTTGCGGCAGATTTTAGATACCACAAACAGCAGTCAAACGTTTTGGTCATTTGCGCGTAAAGTGGAGGAAAACTTTCTGGAAAGTAGGAAATCGTCTATACCGCCTCTCAAAGATGGAGACAGTATTTGTTCCACTGCCCATGAAAAGGCTAATTTCTTAACGCTCGAAAATTTGCTGGTACCTCCAGCTTAGCTCAATCTTATTCAAAACCACCTGGTCAGCTCGTCAATGCGGCGCATTAGATTCCGACCTAGAGTTGTCGCCAAAGTTCTTGCAAACATTAACCCCAACAAGTCAGCCGGTCCAGATGGTATTCCCCCAATTATACTCAAATATTGTTGTAAATCCTTGTCAAAGTCACTTTCATGTTTGTTCCACCGATCTATGTCTTCTGGCATTTTTCCTTCCATTTGGAAAAATGCTAACGTACATCCTGTGCCGAAAAAGGGCAGTAGGTCGGACCCATCGAATTATCGTCCAAACGCTATTGTCTCCCTGCTTTCCAAAGTACTTGAGACGATAATCAATTTTCAACTGATGAATTATTTGGAAGATCACGCTCAGCCGGAGACTTAATTAAAGTCATCATTGAAAAATGTGTATCCATCAATCTGGTGTATCACAAGTCATTTCGCTTGATATTTCGAAAGCATTTGATCGCGTGTGGCCCAAGGGTTTAATGTGCAAACTGAGGGCAGTTGGCCTTCACGGTGTTTTAATCCTATGGGTTGAGAATTTTCTTTTCTCTCGTAAAATCTAAGTGGTGGTGGATGGCACGACTTCCATTCCACATTCTTTAAACGCTGGTGTCCTTCAAGGATCCGTCCTTTCTCCAACTATATGTCTAATTTTTATCGATGATCTTTTATCATCAACGCTCAATCCAATATAATCTTATGCTGATGACAGCTCATTCTCCTCCTCATACTGCCCTACCTTCTTCTTCATCGCGAAACGATGTACTCGTAGAAAAAATGCTATGAAGGATCGCCTAAAGCGTCATCTCATTACAATTCTGGAATGGGGTGAAGCCAACCGTGTTGAATTCAATCCCAACAAATTTCAATCCTGCGTTTTTCTGGCCGAAATGATAGCTATTCTCCATCTTTTCTGATAGGCGAATCCAGTTTGACTACATCTGACACATTTTCGATTCTCGGTGTGACTTTAACAAAGAAAATATCCTGGAATGAACAAATAAACAAAGGAGCGAGACCGGATTCTTTTTGGTACAGGAGACAGTGGAGAAGGACTGGTGAGAATGATCCATGCATCATTTTAAGTGCATTTGAAATCGTCCAAATGTAGGTCACCCAGCTAAGATTGCAAATCAGGAGCCAGATTTTAGCATTGCGAAAGAAGACATCAAAGAACACAGCGTGAAACATCAGGCAATTTAAACGCAGTAAAATTCACCGACAATCATTTATTACCGCCCGCACTGATCAAAATGAGGAACCTTAAAGCTAATTTACAATTTTTCAGGCCTTTATTAGACTCGGCATCCCAGACATCATTAATATGGGAGGCAGAATTTTTTTTAAAGAGTTTAGGTGGAAAAGCACTTGATACAACCAGAGGTACAACTGATTTCACAGTCACGACCATTGATGGGGTAATCACGTACACTAACAACGCAAGTTAACAATCAGAAAGAGCATTCAGCACTATTTTTGGATGGGCGGAAGGTACTTGAGAACATCTACGGTATATGTGGCATTTGAACACGTCTTTTAGGTTTAGGCTCCAAGTGACTCATACAAGCTTAAAAATAGGTCCAAGAGTCGTAATCTTGAGTTTTTCGCCACCCTTGTGGGATGATTTGACCAGAAAAACTTGATAGACAACAATTTAACTATTTTGGTTAACTATATACCTTCAATCGACGTTTAGTCTGTTAATTATGTGGTGTAATCAACTAAATACTTTTGATTGGCACAACATGTGACAGCCAAATAGTACATAATAAATTTTAACTCTACATACTATCAAAGACATGTGTCTTAGTTGATTGATAGGCTTGATAAGCATCTATTGACAGTTTCAAAGTGCTTATAGCTCGGTATAAAAATTTACGATTACAAACATATATTGAATACTTAGCTGATTAGAAGAAGGGTACGTTGTTTTAATCAGTTGATATATTGTTTGCCTAAGTACTCCCAACGTGGTTCGTTCATTTACATCCTACCTTACTAAACATCACTTACTTCCGATTTACATAGAACCTTCTACATACTACCTAACTCTATGCCACCTAATACGACTGACATGAAAGATGGATTGGTCCATGAATTCTGCACTTCAACATAAGTAATAGAAGTGTTCACTCACACCACCGATTGTAATCAGTACCTCCGCTAGAAATAACACAGCTTTAACCACTGTGTCATTTTGCCGTAGACCAATCCCCTAACATATCCTCAAAAAGAAGGAAACATAAGTTCTGTATCACATTAGGTAGTCATTTGATGTCCACTCCATATAAGTAAGTGATAGTACATGTACGAATAGTGTTTGTTTGATAGTATGCATGACGAATAATATTTCCAAGAGCATGATTACTATTGACTTGCTGGACATGATCAATGCAGTCGTGCCACAAAAAACTTAACAAAATTCTTATCCTTGTCTTCCGTTTAAACCATGTTGTATCATTTGAGACAAGGATGAAGGATGTTCTGTATTGAGACTAATCTGGTATTTTCCAGTATGGAGTGGAGTCTACGTTTTTCGATCAATGCCCTTAACGCACTAGGATTCTTTCTTATTCCACGGCCCATTCTTATACGTAGCTGAGCAATTCTTTTAGTGAGGAGAACTTGTAAGAGGCAAAGACCCCCTCCCCTGTATAATGTTAATTTAGTTAAAGAGGAATACCTCTAACTAAATTAAATCCTGAAGGACCTCTTTCAAAGAAACATTTTGACAAAACTCCAAATTGGATCCAATACTTCATGACGGATTAAGATACTTAAGTTAGGAAAACATTCACTTCAAACTGCATCATACAGGCGATGATAAAGGAAGAGAACAGAGTATGGTCAGACCTTCCACAAAGACCATATAGTATATACAGAACGATAGTATACGATAGTATGAAAAGTACGATATGAAAGGTAGGATCTAGCGGTTATGTTCAAGACAAAGGTGAAATTCAAACAAGTATATGACAAACTCGTTGGGGTAAATGTGTTTGGGGCGCAATCTACATTAAAGGAGTTCTTGGTGAAGTGGATAAATTTACTCGAATACACTGAGTCTGTTATGTTGTTTACAAGTATTCGGAAGCATGTCGTTTTACATCGCAATTGAAAAATGTTATCGAATAATGAACACGTTATAATGAAACTGGTAGCATTAAAAAACACCATGGAGATGACATTTTAAAACAGCAACATCGCCAGAAATGCTTTGAAAAGTGGAAAGCAACATCGCTAGAATAATTCAAAACGTATAATTCACGACAAAGTGCAATTCCATTGGTGAACATTCTTTTTAGCATGGGGCCCTACAAAATACAAAAAGTGCAAGATTTAACACTGGCACAAAAATCCTCTTTGTCAAGCAAGAGTAATAGTGTTAAAACGCAGTTGCACGTTCTTTGCGATCTTCAAAATTTGGTATTTTGATGAGTGCAAATTCATACGCGAAGCAAGCCTTGATGTCCTACACAGAATTTAACAATCGACGAAAATTACTGACCCTTTGAATCTGTTCTCTTTCCAAATGATTAAATGTACTTTTTCTAAGGCCCCTTTGAGACCGAGCAGATGTACGTTTGTGTAGACAGTAGATCTCTTAGCATCCATCGGTTAGGGTACGTAATAATTTTTATGGTCGTTATACCGTGGTTGTGTCTCAACTTCATTATCTGATTCCTGATTAGATAGATCAAGAACAGAAACCAACAAGGCATCGGTTACTTCGAACCTAAAGTCAAGTAGATCTTTTATCCAATGCTTTGGATTTTTCCGTTTCTCAATAAAATTCAATCTTATCGATATTCCTCCCACGAGTTAGCTCTTGCGAGATGCAGACATTTTTTTAAGTGTCCACGCCACCCATGAATTTACTGTAGATCCTGACTACACCTGGACAAGCAACATCTATAACATTTCGATTTTCTACGCCACTGAGAAACATTTTGAACCGATTCTTGACCTACTGCTCGTGGTAATATTATACCACTGAATTTATGTCCCTCCATTTACCAGCTACAATTTTATCGGTATGTATTCCAAAAGTTTTCCATGTCACCTCGTTCCACATGGCTATCGGTTTTAAAATAAATATTTTTAGAGATTATATGGTTCCGGAAGCGTAGAAGCCCAATTCTTTCAATTTTCCCAAAAGAGGAACCGTAGTAAAATAAATATCGAAAAACAGAAACGGTTCTGTTAATTTAAGGATAACTGCTGGCACCAAACCCAACGATATATCACTAAAGGGAGTGGCTATGGCTTGGTAGATCTCCAAACGAGATCAATTGCTCATCGATCGGATATAGGTCCAGAACTCTCTTTATTTCTCTGCATCGGTTTCGTACAGCGTTAACGTTTGGGAGAACAGCCTCAACTTAATGTAAGCAGATCTCGTACAATATGAAACGGTCTCTCTAGTAAGGGCTGACCTTATAGTTCGATACGACACACATTTCTCCAATACCAGAACACAATCATATTTCGAACGATACATAAGACCCCTAGAATACCACCACAGTATCCAGAGCTTGTCGTAGGAGGCGACTAAATCTGTTTGGTTCGGTGGGCTGACGACCCACATCCATAAAAAACAACAAATGTGTCAACAAGCAGAAAAAAAATCTAATACCGCCAAAAACAAAAATGACTCTCCGCTTAAGTACTCGGATACCGAGTCTTATCACACGTATGAAAGAGTAGCGGCTGGAACTCGCAACGCTCCAAGAAACTCGATGGCCTAAGAGTGGAGAGCATTAGTCTCAAGACTATAGATTCCTACACAGTGGAGATGACTTCGGAAATCTTGGAGTTGGATTTCTCATTGGGCCACAGGTAAAACAGCAGTGTTGGACTTCAAAGCAGACTACCCCAAGATAAAGACTCATTTTACAATAATTTAAACGATCTGTTGGGCTCTATACTTGAGCACGATGTGCGATCAGTGATTGGTGACTTTAGTGCTAGAGCTGGCAAAAGTTAGACCGACTTATATAGGTCCGTCATGACATATTATGACACGATACTGCAACTAAACATGGGAAAGAGTTATGTATTTTCACTCATGATCTCAAAGTGGCAAGTAAGACATTATAGAAAACTGTTAGAAGAAAAACCAATTTGTTCGATCTTATTTCTGGATGTGGCAGCAGCTTTCGATAAGGTATGGCACGAGAGTTTAATTCATAAACTTAATGCTATGCTTCCGGGACCATATATTGATCTTTTGAGTGGCTTCACCTAATATATACAAGTGATATACCCCTTTACGAATAAATCATTGGTTAATCCGCCGATAATCAGCTTGATGTGCTGGTGCCGAAAGTGAGCTCTTCTAAATACTTGGGTATGATTCTGGATGTTAAACTTAAATGGAAAGAGCATGTGAAGAAGAAAAGAAAAGAGCTTGATCTTAAATATAGACAATTGTACTGGCTAATTGGGCGAAGGTCAAAATTAAGCATATGCAACAAAATACTGATTTACAATCAGGTTCTTAAGCCGATCTGGCTATATGGCATTCAGCTTTGGGGCTGTACTAAGAATACTAACATTAAACTTATACAAAATTTCCAGAATAAGGTAGTTCGGAGTATAGTCAATGCAATTAGGAGACTTAAAAGAACCAAACCCTTCGAGCTCGTTAGTATGTGAGCAGCTACCAACCAACGAACAGGCACTGTGCATCGCTGGATCAACAGTGACCACAGATTATATTTTAATAGATAAAATTATCTGGTCACTGGAAAGCTACAATGGATATTTTTTTACAAATCAGGGAGCAGAGGGGGAATATACAACGCGATTCGCAAAACGCAACGTAAATATCATGATCTGATCTAGGTTAAGTTAGGTTAGGTTGAGTGGCTGCTACAGCACACTTAGACCGGCGACGGTCCGTTGTGATACCACATGATTTTACTCCCCTTTTACCCCTATGAGAACCAGTTTGAGCTGCTTACGTAGCGTAATAAGTCTCGCACATTACAGTTTTCGAGATCAGAAAGGCAGTCCATTAAAATTTTACCCAAATATTCATGTCTTTTGTGTGCCAAAGCCGGGCACGAACATAGGAGGTGGACTACCGTCTCTTCCTCCTCCTCCCGTGAGTATCCGGTATCCGGCATCCGGAGTATCCGGTAGCAGTTGGAGAGTTGTACCGTGCCTCGCTAGTTCGTCCACCCTGCAGTTTCCCATGATGTCTGAGTGGCTAGGGACCCAGACTACCGGGATGTTGAAATGCTCACTCATCTCATACAGAGACGAGCGGAAACCCAACGCCACTCTAGACGTTAGAGAAACAGAAACCAGCGACTTGATTGCCGCCTGACTGTCCGCATAAATTGCGATATCAGTCGAAGATACCACATTATGTCTCAAACAGTTCAGAACCTCCTCAATCGCTATCACCTCTGCCTGGTACACACTGCAGTGATCAGGGAGGCGAACTTCTATATCTTCCTCTAATTTATTACAGAAAACTCCAGCTCCTACTTTACTGTGTAGCTCGGAGCCATCCGTAAAGAACTGCAATGCTTCCGTTTCAGCTGCCAACCCGCTCGCCCAAGATAAAGGTAGTTCTGACCATAGTCTAGATTTGCCAGTTTTTTCCTCAGCGATCTGACTATCGTCGAGTGTCCTGTCTGAAAACATTTCCACTGAGATATGGCTGATAGTCGAGTGGCCGTAATCGCCGCGTTTCTCAATTGTACTTACCAGGGCATGCATAGCTGTGTCCACAGACTTCCCTTTACAGTAAGCGTGCTGAGTCTGAGCCCAGTCATGCTGAGTATGAGTAATAGTCCCTATCGATTCATCAAAGCTTCCTGGAAAGTGGGGTTTGATGAGAAGTTCTAAGGATTCCTCACTAGAAGCAGTCCAGGAGCCATTTGGTTTAATTAAATAACTGGGACTGGTAGGATTGGAAGACAAAATCTTCCTAAGACGAGAGGTCTCGGAGACTTCTTCCATTTTGTCGCAGAAGAGTCTTCATGATTTCCTCTGTGCCTTCCTTAATTCTTTTTTGTATACTTTGAGGTCCTCCTTGTAGGAGTCCCAGTTCTGAGCCTCTCTCGTACTTTTGGCTCTATTAAATGCTGTCCTACACGCCTTCCGGTAGGTCCCCAGTTCCTTGGACCATCATGCCGGGTTTTGCTTACCCTTGGGCTTAACTATTGGGCAAGCAGCGTTGAAGGACCGATTGCAGGCATTTGTGAAAGTATCCACTATGCCGTTCAGTTCCTTCACTGTCACTGGTGGCTCAGGGGTCTCTGGTAATAGTAGTTTTTTAAGCGTTACCTCATACTTGTTCCAGTTTGTCGTTCTGGGATTCCCGAAAGGTTTCCGTGTTGCAGGGGAAACGTTGAGACTAAATGTTATGTAACGATCGTCAGAGAAGTAGTGTTCCTTCACCACTCTCGAAGGTTACGTCTAGAACCTCCTGCCGATTTTTAGTAATAAAAGTGGGTTCTTGCCCAATATTACACACCATGAGGTTGTTATTTAAAATATAATCAAAAAGTAACTTACCTCTCTCATTGATATCAGTGCTTCCCCAGATTGCGTGGTGCGCATTTGCATCACATCCAAGGAGCACCCCAATCTTCTTCCTGTACGCTTCGAGGACCAGGTCCTCCAGGTTATGAACCTGTTTGTCCCGTTCCAAATAGACTGATACCAGCCAAATTATACTGCCACCAATCTCTAGGCTGACCGCAGTTACGTCACCATTGCTGTATGAGGAAGAAGGAACATATTTAACATTTTTTTCCAAGAATGCAGGATCTGATATTCCCCGAATTTCTTGAGTATAATAAGTTATACCTCTTTATTTTAAGGCCACAGATCCTGTTGGTGTTTATCCAAGGTTTTTGAATAAGGACCACGTCCCCCTCTGATCTAGTCAGTCTGAGGAGTAAGGCGGCCGACACCGCCTTTGCATGTTGTAGGATAATTTGTATGAAATTTAGCATAACCAGGTTGAGCCTACTTACCTATTTCACTCCCCGCTGCCGCAGTCTAGTGCCCTTCGGTTCCATTGGAGTCGCCGGTATCTCCCGTCTCCTCCCCCATGGAACTGGTTTCTCCGATGTTTGCAGTCCTCCCTGGCGGCTGTAAGCAGGGAAGGAATTTCTTCCCTGCTTACAGCCGCAAGCTTCGCGCCTTGCCACACCTCCCCTACCTCCGCTAATCTGGGATCAGAGCACGCTATAAGTTTAACGCGCCCTTGAAGCCAGCCCGCATCTTTGCAGGATGAAGGGGGCCCTGGATTTTCTCTCAGGACCCTTAGGAAAACGGAGTTTAGTGCATTGTACACCAGGCTCTATTTTCCCATGGTGATGCTCCCATCTTCATGACTCCGGTCAATGACGGCTAGCACTAACATACGCTCCTTTTACAATATTCCTGAAGGATTTGGGTTATTAGGAGACAAAACTTTGTTTATTTCTCCGCCTGCATTTTGGGCCGTTTCGTATCGGTGAGCTCCAGCTCATCCTGGGACCGCAGTCTTTTCGACACATGGTCCCTCTCTGAGTTGTCGCTGTCGACCATTTTCCTTGGCCCATGCCACGGATTCTTTTTGTTCATGCGTAAGCTGCCCCTCAGAGGTTGCAGCCCACCTGTCCAAAACCCTAAACGCTACGCGTCTATTCTTATAGCGCTGCTTTGATTGGTTGACGTTAGTCGAACCTCCCACAGCAGCCCTTAATTTCTTCTGAGTTCCGCTCGTCCCTGGCTTAGATGCCTTGAATTTGCTTCCCCCTGGTGTTTTTGAGGGAGCCCCACCTTTACCGTTTGAGCTCTCACCTTTTGTTTCCGGTCTTTGAAGAGTGCCGGTCTCGGTTTTGTTGTTGGTTTTTTTGGATTCCATGTTGTTCTCGCGAGTCTCGGAAAAATATATGGTCCACCTGCGCAAAGATCCGTTTACACAGGTAAGGCTACTTACAACTGGAAGTCGCCAGGTATCCAGAGAGCTTCGTTCGCGACTGGGCTTTGTTAAATAGGCCCCCAGCCTGGTAGTTTGTTGGCACGGGTCGCGTAACACCGTAAATCAGCCCATCTGCCGTCATTTAGCGTGACTCGCCCCACACCTAGGTCACTTTACCCACTCGTACTAACGAACGAGGACCCGGAGGCGACGACAATTATGAAGCAAGATCTGATCTAGCTCGGAACTAGCATTTTGATATCTAATTGCCAACCTGAAGAAGTGAACAGTATATGGGAAGTATTTAAAACCTCGGTTGTCGATGCTGCTCAGCACATTCTCAGTATAGTAAGAATTACGCCCAAAAATGATTGGTTTGATGACAAGTGTCGTCTTGCTGTTGAGCAACGAAATATGGTCCATAATGAAGCGCAGACTCGGTTTACAATTGCAAGAAGAAATATAGCAGTTCTTGGTAGGAGAACATAAACGCATTTGTAAACAGACGAAGTGCAAATGAAGGCAGGCTAAGGTCTTAAGAGTACAAGAACTCAGCAATGAGTGCAATTGTACCATAAATTAAATAAAACCATAAAATAAATTAAGATCTCGGTCAAATGTTATTCGAGATCAGGACGTTCTCTGCCCTACTTAATGTTCCACATGTCTACTAAAGATGTACCTGAAAATTGTTCAATTCAAAAACCAAGTTACCAAATTATGATTAGAGACTAAAGAGGAATTTGAAGATGGAATTGCCAATAACAACAATGCATGAAGGTACTGAAAACAAATTTGCTTAAATCTACGACATTATCAATGGACACGTATACGTGTACTTAATTAAGTCAACAACAAAGTACTTGCATATTTTGTCCAAATTCTTCGAAAAACTAACACAAAAAACCAAACCTGCTAATTCTAAAACACACGCAAAGCAAATACATTCCACACATAATGATTTATTGTATACAAACGCAACAATCTTCCAAATTTGTCTCCAAGAACCTATCAACAAAAAATTCTTAACTTTCTCACAACGATCGTTTCCGAGGCACACAAAAACGTATAAAATCGAACCACACCAAAACACTAACAACAACCGATAGTTTTTTGGCCGCCCGTGGCTTTAATTCTAGTTTGTTTGTTGTAAATTTTTTTTCGGATCCGAAACTATTGATAATCATGTACAACATGTCACGATTGCAAAAAACTACACATTTCAACGAAGATATGTATGTACATGTATGTATGCTCGCTGATTACGATAAAATGTGATCCAAAAATGTAAGTTTTTTGTATAATTCCTCAAATATTTGGACTAAATTTTATTCGTTTTGCCTTGTGTGCTTACATATAGGTGTGGTGACAAAGTGTCTATGGTGTGACTCGAACATAATGAATATAGGTAAGAATGACAACAAGAAGAAACACACATTTCTTAAGCAATATTTTATAGGTGAGACGATGTCGATTCCGAATCTAATGTGTGCTGTATATTATTGATGTCGTCATCCAGATAATTGATTATTAATTGACATCAAAATGGTGTGAAGATCTTAAATTGATTTTTGCTCTAAGCCCAAATTTGCCAAAATAAATTCGTGCGCGCACGTACATATATGTATAGTTGATCGCGGTTGATTTGTTAAACACATAAAACCGCGCTGAGAGATTATACAGCGATACCTTTGATACATTATTTATAGCGCATGATCAAACTTGACCCCGATACGGATTAAATCGGATCATTAATTTTCGTGACTTTCATCCATTTCATATATATACACATCATTAGGCCATAAATGGGAGTAAAATTGTTCCACAGCTAATTCGCGATATTGTTTGTCAAAATTCGTTTTATAGCCGTGTGTAATCCGATAACTATCTGTCCTCGGGGTAAATTTTATACGTGATATGTAATTAATTTTATTGGACCAGTGTGATCATTATAGGGGCAAGATCAATATTTGTTTTATACTTTATTCAAGACAACATTCGATTTATATGTATACACCTTTCTCTGAATCGACTTATAACAGAGATACACTTTTCAAGATTTTTGAGTCTACGGTCCATTATACTTAAATGCACCGATCACGTAGTGGAATGTAGGGCTACGTCACTTCGATGATATTTGTAAATAGATATGTGACTTCTCACTCAGTCTGGGTCCCGGCCACTCGGATGTCATGAGGCACTGCAGGGTGGACAAACTAGCGAGGCATGATACCGGAAAGGATAAAGTTGGGGAAGCCCACTAAGGCACTCAAGACTGTGCCTAAAAAGGAGGCAGTAGCCTCAATGGACGAAAGATGGACGTACACCCTCTCATGTAGAGTAGCAAGGCAAGTCTGGAATTTAACCGCTCAAAGACACTGATCTCACTAAAGTGAACTTAAAACGGCCGTGGGAATACTCACTGCCTATGCTCATGCCCAGCTTTGGCACACAAGAAACATGAATATTTAGGTAAAGTCTTAATGGACTGCCTCTCTGATCTCGAAAACTATAACGTGCGAGACTTATCACGCTACATAAGTACAGCTCATACTGGCTCGCATAAGGGTAATAGGGAAGTAAGATTCTGTGGTATCGAACGGATTGTCGTCGGTCTAAGTGTGCTGTAGGAGATTAACGTAGAACTTTACCAATGTTTTGGTTCTACGTTAATCGGACATCCTCGATTGTGCTATAAGGCGTAAATTAGAACGTAAATAAGCGAAAGCGTTAAGCCCTAAAAACGTGCTTTCTTGTTATCTACTGAATTGTATAATATTTTGATGTGCTGTCAATATTCTGCGGTCTTGCCGATTTGTAACTAAAATAGCTCGATAAACACGGAAATATCAACAAATCACTTCAAGAATTGGTTGAGTATACTTATAAAATTGATAACATAATGTCTTGTACGTAAATTATTAGCTTGTACGTACAAAGTACTTGTCCTCATAGATAAAATATACAATTATATATTAAAGACATACGTCACATTATTAAAATCATTTTCACCCTATGAATAACCAATATCCACCTTACAAAGCTCTGTCAAGTTGTGCGGGAGTTGAGACACTAAAGACATAAGTCTCTGTTGAAATCTGGAAAAAATGCTAAATCTGATGCTTACAAATGAGACAGTGTAAGACCAGACCTGCCCGGTTAAAACACTTGAAATTGGACCATCTGTTATGTTTACACTTCATTTAAACCAGAATAAATTATGTTCATGGAACGAGGTTACCAATGAACTGATTTGTAGGTGATATGACACTTTAAGCCATTATTGGACCCTACCCTATCAACCGCCACTGACCAGATCATACCAGCAAAAACTTGTCCAATTCTGATAAATTGAGAGAAATCAGTTTATCTTTATTCCGATAGCGGGTAATAGCTTACATGGGTACACGAAAGAAAGCAGACACATTGCCATGCTATATTCTCAAAACTTCGAAAAGACTGGTGAAGCTTTAAACATTCGAGCAAAAGTTCAAATCGATAACTAGTCGCTATCTCTACATGCATACTGTAAATAGAGGGCGTAGTATATAATGTCCTCTATAATTTGGTGCGCATGATTTTGACGGGACGTTCAATAACGTTAAGAAACAGACCATCAGGGATTGGTTCTTACAGAGGTAGACAACTCTGCATATGCTCTGATTGTCAACTCCGACTTGGAGGTAATGTGCTCTGAACTCCTACTGATTATTGATTTCTGTTGGGAACCAAAAAAAGATCTGATAGGATTGTTTGATTATGCCACAACGTTGCGTTATTTATCATATGACAGCACCTGGAAATAACTAATGAGAAAATGCTCTTTAAACTATTATGAAGTGAACCAGTAGTGAACCATTACTTTAGATTTTACTGGCGAAGCGAAATTTTTGGGCACCACCATAAACAGTAAGCTTAGCTTTGACCCGACTATTTGAGAAAGAATGGAGAAGGCCTTACATTGTTGTACTCATGTAAATGTAACGCTGGCAAGAGATGAGGTTTAAAACTGGAGCTGGTGCATTGGGTTGATTATAAATGAAGTTTGCGTATTGTGGCCATATATGAAGTTTGCTTATTGTGACCCACTCTTCACAAAGTAACTCACATGATAATAAAAGAGAAGGTACAAAGAGCAACCTTCATGCTTTTGAGCGCTCACTGAGGCTGCCATTAGAGTTTTTCATCTTCTCCCTGTCGATATCATATACCCCTCCTGGACATTGTTAAAGGATAGATCGGCATCGGAGACTGACGCATACCAATTTTTACCGTTAAGGGCTTAATATATGGTGACTGTTTCAAGAAGAGTATGTCAGTTCCACTCTCTGATTACAGTAGCATGTATCTATGACGCTAATTTGAGAGCGGTTGAAGGGGTCATTTGGTATCGCAACGTATATGTTGAGAGCCAGGCCAACTAAAAGTTTCACTAAGATGTCGAACTCTGTAACTGATGCCATTAAGCGCAGGCGATTTTAGTGTTAATATTAAGACTTAAAAAAAGGGATGATGCCTTGACGAGCTTTAGGTGACAAACCACTTAAATTGCAGTATGGTAAGACAAGCTTGGCAAAATCTGGCTTTGAGGCGCTCAAAAATACTGATTTAATAACAAATAGGCCAATGAGTACGTTTATAGGAATACTTACAGGATACTGTCCTTTTGAGAAACAAAGAAGAAGACTAGAGCTGGTCTTAATGACTTCTGTATGAACTCCACTAGCACACAAAATGCAATTGTATTAGATGTTGATATGTGATGGACTGCCATTTTGAGCAGTTTAATAAATCAAAGTTATGCCAGATTATCATAGATAAATAAACAGAGGTAGGTATTCATAGAGTTGTTGAAGAAGAGAACATGAAGAAATTTTAATTTTTAAAGGACATGGTACCAGCATATAGATAACCCACTAAAATTGCTACAGACGCAGAGTTTATTAAAGCGTTTCAAGCACACTGTTCCAACAATCGCTATAGACGGGGTATAAAAAGGCAGAGATGTAATCAATGCGAGCTTATGACCCGCAGTTACGAGGAATTTCAGGTTTATGTGAACAGATTTAGTCCTCAGTCCCCACAAACGAAGGTGATTCAGCGGTTTGTCATCACAGACCTGTTATTGCTCAATGTCATCATTGCTAGATTTGTTCCATCCACCAAAAGTGGAAAAAATTGAAACGACGATCGAGCTGTAGAAGTTAAGATCATATGACGAGGCGATTACTGTCATAAATAACGAGAACCAGAAATGAACGCATGATCGGCCTTAAACCGGCTTTGATGGTAACACAAAGGTTAATCAGGACTCTACAGATGAAAGGGCATCTAGTGCAAAATCGATATTATGCCTAGAAATTTAAAACTTAAATCATTGTTCACAATAAGTTGGATCAAATAAATCAAGTGCCATTAACACCGTATGAAAAAACCAACCAATTCTTTTTTATGTTACTGAAAGCTAGGTTAGATATTTCGAATAGTTTTTGAACCCCTCTAGTCAAAACTAACATTGCCAATAGCAGATTATCAACAATCGATTTGATTCACATTCTCATCCAACCACAGCAACATAGAAAAAAACCACCAAAAAAAACTGTATTAGAAAAAAATTGGTAACCACAAACCAATAATTTACAACACAAGTTTTATGTACCATATGATATCATAACAATAACATCAACCCAAAAGTTAAAAACTATAAAACGAACTTCCAAATGACTTAATAACATTGTGCTCTCAGTCTTTGACCAAATCAATTTTCTTCAACCAAAAAAAAAAAAATAAATCAAAACTTTATATATGTTACACATACGCTCGTCTATGTACCATACACACTCGTCTCAACATAAATAAGAAATTAATTGAAAATTCCCGCTCTTATGACCCTGAAGGACCAAAACAACTAAAATCATTACGATTTATATACAAGAAACATATACAACATCTTTACTATATACGAGTAACTATATACAACCAACTAACTATATACACAATAAACAATGAAAATTCATCAAGAAGAAAACTAAATAAAAAAAAACTTATTATTAATGCATAAAAGAAGTATAAATAATAAATAAGAACTAAAAAAAAAGTGTTGTCTTCTTCTTCATTCACGTTTTCTTGTTTAAATCACTTGAAACGACCTTAAAGAATAGAAATACGTCTTATATACCATATCCATGCAAGTAAATAACTTATACATACTCGTATGTATGCAATGCATGTGTGTACGTATATGTACTCGTACAATACTACTTGGTAAAAAGTATACTGGTTGGCTTCGACTTACGTCGTCCTCCTACCACTCAGTACTTATGTCGTTGCATTGTCTCACAATTAATTCCGATTCAAATATTGACAACACAGGTCGAATTAGCGATATATATATATATATATATATATATATATATATATATATATATATATATATATATATATATATATATATATATATATATTGTTACGGACACGGGTGACATCTATGATTGAATAGAAGTACTAAGCTCGTATTTGGAAACCAGCATGAATCGCAGTATACAGGCGAAATAATAAATAAATGGAAAATTCTACTATGACCGAGAAGCGGGTAAAATGAGTATAAATACGCGAGTAGAAAGCATAGACATTCAGTCTGAATTTGGAAAGCGATAAATTAAAATCGGGAAAAAGGAATAAGAAGTGAAATAGTAAAAGTAACAGTGTAAAAAAAGTACTGTGAAATTGAACTGTGGTGTTTTATAAATAAAGTTATAGTGAACAACAAGCAAGTAGTTTGAATTCACAATCCAGTGATCGAACCGTGGAGTGGTTTGAATCCCTACTAGGGTAAAACGTAACAATTGGTGACAGCGGTGGGATTGTGAATAAGTAGACATGAAGCTACTTGAGTTGAAAGTTTCGGAGCTGAAGACCAAGCTTAATGCAAGGGGTTTTCTTACAACGGGTAGCAAAGCAGAATTACAGGAGAGACTACAACAAGCTTTGCTGGAACAGAACATAGATCCAGACCAGTACGAATTTAATACTGGCGTACCTAATGCGGAGGATCCAGTGGAAGGAGCAACAAATGCTGGTGCAACCATTGCCCCAGCAGCAATAAATAAACCTACTCCAGCACCTACAAATTTCGATATGGGGCACTTAATGGCGGCGATGCATCAAATGATGACTGGCTTGGACAATTTGAAATCCGAAATGAGAACCGGACAAGAAAAATTGAAAACCGGCCAAGAAAATTTGAAAACCGGCCAAGAAACTGTGCTAGACCGGTTGGAAGAACAAGAAAATATTCAACGGCATTTTATATCCGAAGTCAGTGAAAAGTTCCGCGAAATGTCCATTTCTTTTGATGCCAAAGTGGATACAGTAAAATGTCAAATGGAACAACGATTTGAAGCGGCTGATGAAAGGTTTTTGAAATTGGAAAAAGAAATCATAGACATTAAAACTAATGGCGGTGCTACTCAAATCCTGAAATCAGTCAGCGGAATTAAATTAAAGCCTCCGACATTCGACGGAACAACGTCGTTCAACATTTTCAAATTACAATTTGAAACGGCAGCTGTAAGAAATAATTGGTGTAAGGAAGACCAAGTCGCAGCTCTCATAGTGGCGTTAAAAGGCGGTGCGGCAGATATGTTGCAGATCGTTCCAGAAACCGAACGCGGGGACTATGATCGAATAATGCTAGCCTTGGAAAGAAAATATGGTGCTGACCATAAACGAGAGCTATACAGGATCGAGCTCAAGGGTCGTTTTCAAAGAATTGGTGAAACGCTACAGGAATTTGCAGCAGACATTGAGCGATTGGTGCACCTCACCCACTTTAATATGGCTCCCGAATACACGGAAAGAATAAAAATTGATGCGTTTACTGATGGAATTCGTGACGTAGAAACCAGACGGGCGGTAGTGTTAGCATCAAAGACCACATTTGCGGAGACCATCGCTTGTGCCTTAACAAACGAAACTGCCTTTAACATAATCAAACCGGCAGTTAAAATGCGACGGGTCGAAGTAGAACCAGAGAACTACAGCTCGAGATATAATTTGAAAGGAGCAGTAAATGAAACTTCAACGAGGTTCCGGGATAGCAGCCATAAGATCAGATGTTGGGCCTGCGATAAACTAGGTCATATATCACGAGATTGCTGGGAAATTCGACGTAAGCGAACAAGAACACCGTCGCCTATGTATCGAAGGTCCAATGAGGACAACAAAAGAGTAGAAGAGAAGGCGAGTCCTGCAAGATCGCAGGCGAGAGTCAGCTTTAAGGAGCGAAAGCTGACTCCCACAACCGAATGCTCCATGACCTTCATCCCTGTTTCCCGATTGGCGAGGGGTGGAGATAGTTTGACAATACGTGGAGAAATTGATGGCAAATCTAGTGTGATAACGTTAGATACGGGGGCAACACGGACGATTGTGCGGGCTGATTTGATAGATAATGAACTTCATCCAATTGGCGGGTTAAAACTGCAAACAGCAACCGGCGAATGTGCAGAAATCAAAGGAAAAAAGGAAGTGACCATACGAATTGGAAACAGAAACTTCTGTCACGAAGTTTTGGTGGCCGATATTGTAGATGAAGTTATTTTGGGTATGGACTTCATGAAGAAGAACCAATTCGTGTTGGATGTGGGAAAAGAAACACTAAGTTTTGGTAATGTTGAGCTGCCGTTACAATTGGATAGCAAGGAGCCAATCGTCAGGCGAGTTATGTTGGACCATCGAACAAAGCTGCCACCACGCTCAGAAACAGTAATTTGGGGTAAATTGGATGGAGGTCCTGGGACACGAAAGTTGTGGGTTGTAGAAGCCAGTGACGAAGACCAACAAGTAAGAGAAATAATGCTTGGTAAAACATTGATAAAACCGGATCATGACAATAGAGTACCATTGAGGGTTCTCAACTTATCGGACAAGACTAAAACCATCAAAAAGGGGACTATTATCGGTAAATGCGAAGAAATATCCACTATAGTCAAATGTGAAGAAACGAATCCGAGTGTAAAGGCTAAAGTTCAACGGCAGCAGAAAATCGTGGAAGAATTGACACAGAAGTGGACGGAACAACTAAGTCCAAAACAAAAACAAGCTGCAAAAGTGTTGTTGGAAAAATACACGTCCATTTTCTGTGGTGATCCCGAAGATAATGGTAGAACGAACTTAGTTAAACACCGGATCGACACCGAGACAGCAATGCCAATTCGACAAGCTCCAAGAAGATTACCATTGGCAAAACAGTCGGAAGTGGATCGCATGGTAACGGATATGCAAACGGCAGGGGTGATTGAGCAATCGACTAGTCCATGGAGTTCACCTGTGGTATTGGTACAGAAGAAAGATGGCAGCATGCGATTTTGCGTCGATTATAGAAAACTCAATTCGATCACTAAGAAGGACAGTTATCCGTTACCGAGAATTGATGATACATTGGATACGTTGGCGGGTGCACGATTATTTTCCACTTTAGATCTACAAAGTGGATATTGGCAGGTGGAAGTTGCAGAAGGAGATAAAGAGAAAACGGCGTTCAGTGTGAGTAACGGATTATGGCAATTTAACGTTATGCCGTTTGGATTATGTAACGCTCCTGCGACGTTTGAAAGGCTAATGGACCGAGTGCTGAAAGGGTTACATTGGAAAACGTGCTTAGTGTACCTAGATGACATCATAGTTATGGGTAAAAACTTCGAGGAACATTTGCAAAACTTGGGCGAAGTGTTCGAGCGGATTCATTCAGCAGGGTTAAAATTGAGTCCAAAGAAGTTTGCCTTGTTCCGCAACGAAGTTAAATATTTGGGACACAAGATAACAAGGAGTGGTATACATACAGATGAGGATAAAATCTCAGCTGTCAAGGATTGGCCAAAACCACAGAACATACACGATCTGAGAAGTTTTATTGGGCAAGCTTACATGAATTAACGTAAAAGAACAAGCCATTCCAATGGAATAAACAGCATGAAGAAGCGTTCAGCGAGCTAAAGAAGCGGTTGTGCATAGCGCCAATACTTGCATACCCAGTACCAAATCGAAGATGCATCTTGGATACTGATGCAAGTAATAATGGTATTGGAGGGGTTTTGTCTCAAGAAATAGATGGGCAAGAACGGGTTATAGCATATTTTTCGAAAGTTTTATCAAAGCCAGAGCGAAATTATTGTGTAACAAGGAGAGAGCTGTTGGCCATAGTACAATGTATAGAGCATTTCCGGAAGTATCTTTATGGCCAGTTATTTCTTATAAGGACAGACCATGGTGCTCTAACATGGCTGTTACAGTTTAAGAATCCGGAAGGACAGATAGCCCGGTTGATCGAGAGATTGGATTGCTTCGATTATACCATCCAACATCGGAAAGGAAGTGCTCACGGTAATGCAGATGCTCTGTCAAGACGACCATGTCCCGTCGATTGCAAACATTGTGGTTGAGTGGAGAGTAAGGAACATGTCATTGATGTAAGACTTATGCAAGTGTTACCATCCGATGAGTGAACCAACGAGGAAATCAGAAAGGAGCAATCAGAAGATCCTGATCTATCGTTCATATTAAAATTCGTGGAAGATCAGCACAGACCATTATGGAAGGATGTAGCTGATAAGAGCCCTATAGTTAAGGCATATTGGGCTCAACGGGATAGTCTGGTAATCGAAGATGGTTGTTTAAAACGAGTTTGGGAAAGTTTCGATGGAAGAAATAGACAATCATTGGTGGTGGTACCGAGAATCCGAATTCCAGAAATTTTGAGGGAATATCACGGGGGAACAAGTGGTGGCCATCTAGAAATCAATAAGACTCTGGCAAAAGTCCGCGAAAGATTTTATTGGGCAGGATGCAGACAATCGGTCGCAGAATGGTGTCAAAAATGTGATCAATGCATGGCAGTTAAGGGTCCTGCAAAACGAAGCCATGGGAAAATTCAGCAGTATAATAGCGGAGCACCATTTGAGTGGATCGCTATGGATATTGCAGGTCCATTTCCTACCAGCGAAAGCGGAAACAAGTATGTTTTAGTGGTGATGGATTATTTCAGTAAATGGACTGAAGTCTATCTAATACCGAACCAAGAAACAACAACAATCGCTAACGCCGTGGTAAATAATTGGATTAGTCGATACGGGGTACCTATGGAACTGCATTCGGATCAAGGCCGCAATTAATTGGGACGTAATTGGGACAAAAATATACCACTGTTCCTAATGGCATATCGGTCAGCAACACATGATACAACGGGAACAACACCAGCTACCATCGTTTTTGGAAATAATTTAAGATTACCTGGGGACTTGAAGTTTGGGGAGATTCCAACGACAGCTTTGTGTGGACAAGCGTACGTCGATAAATTGAAGGAAGATATCGACGAGATACACAGATTTGTCAGAGAAAGGATACAAATTTCAAGTGATAGGATGAAGGCACGATTTGACATCCGTGCAAATAATAGAGGATTCGAAGAAGGGCAGTTAGTCTGGCTTCACAACTTACAACGGAAGAGAGGCTTATCACCAAAACTGCAACCTAGCTGGGAAGGACCATACAAGGTGATTACAGAAATCAATGATGTAATCTACCGAATTGAGAAGGGCATCCGAGGAAAACCGAAGATTGGACATTTGGAAAGGTTGGCTCTCAATATATTAATCGGCTACGCATGTCGAGGTTGAGGTGTACCGTAACTATACAGCTTTTGTATATAAAGTCTCAACACAAACACTTTGATAAAATTACCAGAAAACTTCAAAAAGAGATTCGTATAAGATTTTTTTTTTTTTTGGTTTTCTTTGTTTTATGATCATTTAATGATCATCATCGTCGTCTTGCATTTATTACGTGATGTTGATGTTTGATGATCGTGCCATGATCATCATCAGTTTTTTGTTTGTGGTGCGAGTAAGTTTTGGGATTTTATTTTTTATGGTTTTTTATAATACAGACAGAGTCAATAATTTTCTACTCTTAATCTACGAATATCACCCGATCAGAGCGTAGAAAAACCTAAGTAAGCAGAAAAGTATAAGTTTTGAGTTTTTTGTTTTGTTTTCTGCTTCTTTCTATTTATTGGCTTAAGTTAAACGAACTCAACAAGTTTTTTAAATTTTAGTGCATTGCACGGATATTTTGTCTGATATGTGGTTCGTTCACGGATTATTGGCAGCGTACAATAGTTTATTGTGATCAGTGCGGACTTTGAGATTTATAGTCGGTTTCAATTATTGGTATATGCTTCCTCTTGATTTTATACACTTACTTCCCAGCTGCTTTGTTGGTAAGATTGTCTAGATTTCCTTGATTAAGGTACTGGAGGTTACCTTTATTTCTTCACTGTCATCAGCGGTTTCTCATTCTCTGCTCAGAGTATACTGTTATTAAAGACTTGTCAAGATCTTGATAGCTAGAACCACACCCAAGTCTCTTTGGTGCTCATTACTTCGTCATTCAGGGTTGCTATATACTGTGTTTACCTTGCAGTACCCTCTTCTTCAAACTCTATGTTTTGTTGAGTAAGACCCATAGACCTTCGTGCTGAATATCCCAGTGGCCGCGTTTAGGTCTATCTTTCATGCTATTTTAGAAAGTTTTGAAACTGTCTGTCGATTTTCCATCATCTAATATTCCAAATATTCGTTACTTCACCATCAACGTGACTTAGATCACGTTGACTTTGTGTATAATATGTTGACACATAAGCAATTGATAACGACATTATCTTTGACAAAACAAAACATAGTATAAATTCGATAAACAACATTGAGTCAACAAATATGCCGATTGTAAAAATAAAATGTATGTTCTTAGAACCATAAACTTACTGGTTGCTCAAATTAAAAAAAATACCGATGTTTTGAATGTCCACTTGTTCTAATCTTAGTACGATAAGTATGGTAAATTTCAATTTTAACCTGTTATCAATTTTCGATATTAATGATTAATTGACAAACAACCTTTATCGCCTGCCTGATTATCGATGGTATAAATAAAGTAAATATTTTGATAAATTTCTATGTAATTAATGATTTTACCTTATCAAATCGTATAAAATTGCAGGTTTCTTACCTTAGAAAATTAAGACAAAATTACAACTTTTGAAAGCAAGACTGAATTCGCCACATTACCCTCAGTTAACTAAGCTCTCTGTGCCTCTTAAATTAAGCCGAGCAAGTCGACGGTAAATTGTGCTAATTGCAAAAATATAATTATTTATAAAAAATATAGAGCTTCTTCCTTCGGAAAATATCAACTAACTTTAAATAAAGCGATTACACAGTTGATATTTGATTTACTTAAAGAATGAAATGCAGGAGGACAGCATGATGAAAAACGCGCATCGAATGAAGCACCAGATTTCACACTGTGGAAAACCGATACGGTATTCAAAGGAAAGCAAAACATCGTAGTGCAACATCTGAAAGCCAATTGCCAATTAAATACAAAAGCCCGAATGTCAAAATAAATCATCAATGACAGGTTACATCGGAAAAAAGCACGAAGACCTCAGTGGAAAAATGATTAACTTCCGGATAAAAGTGTCAAATTTTTAACCTTCAAACATTTAATGCTTCCAAAATCTGACAGAGACTTGAAACAAGAGAAAACTCATACCCAGTTTATCACGGATTCTCTCGAAGTTATTTGAAATAATGCTCCTGCAAAACTTGAATTCTATCCAAACTTATAGTTATATCTGAAATTACCAATGGTCGTAAATCTCCCTCCCTGTAACTCCAACTTTTGAAGACTATTACAACTTAAACGATAAGAAAAGTCTTTTTTTCATATCACCTCTATTAATAATTGCATCTGATATCTTCGGTTCCAAATGTTACACGTTTATTCAATTAGATTATCATATCTAACAAGTTATTTCGTATACTATCTTAACATGAACACTAATAAAACGTGAACTAAATCTTATCGTGGGGCGCCTCAGAAAACGTTGAATACCTATTGTTCACATAATGTTGTTTAATGTTGTAGATCTCAAAACAGATCTACCACACTTAGTGGGCGACAAGAGACTTGGAAGCCATATTGACGAAGATACTTTCTATTGATGATGATGGTGAAACACAGAGAGCATTCTAGACAACGGATGCTCTATAACGAGCTTCTTTATAAAAAGAAAGCGAATTTAGGCACGCATTTAGAGGCATCTTCAACAACAACGTTGAAACAATACAGATCGTCAAAGTAATGCAATCAGCATCATTCACGAGAAGTTACAACTAGTGTTTGTTATCATCTCTCATTTGAATTGGTCGAAAATTGTCGAAACGAATTTAAGGGTAGTTTCAAGACAATCTGACATCCTGCAAGAAGAGCCTGACATCCTCCAAAAAGGCATCACAAAAAAACGCCAACCAATCGTGGTAGCGAAGGAGAAGTTGGGTGCTATCGAACTACCACCAAATATTCCATCTCACTTCGATGGCAGGAATTCTTGCTTAACATGCTGGCAACCAGGTTTTCAATGAAATTATAATCAATGACTTCTATTATCCGGTCATTTTTGCGACTTTGTCCACATGACCAAAGAATTTTAAACTGGCGAGCATCACTTCAATCAAAAATCTACCTAAAGAAGTCATTTGTTTTGGCCGAGTTCAATCAGGATTAAATTGAGCTTACACAAAATCTAAGATATGCTTCCTCTACACACAAGCACAAGTGATAGAGGAAAAATCATTTATTCAATAAAAAACGGAAAATGATGGTACGACTGAACGCTCATTTTGGTGCGAACACAGAATTCAAGGAATTATAACGGCGGCGATAGACCTGATCGTTCAATACAAGGTTTGTATGTTAGGGCTATGTCAACGAGAGTCTTAGCACATTAAAAAATTGCTAAGCGAAAGGTTGTGCCCGCACCAACGAATTGCTTGTGCATTCGTTTCACCGCTGCTTCATTACCAGAGGAGGACAACACCTTAATGCCGTTTTTCTTAAATCAAAATTTCAACATTTATTGTAAATTCGGACCATATAGCCTCCAGTAATTATGTCATATATCTGGAGGAGCTATAATGGATCCGTTTTTTGAGGACTTAGATCAATCAATTGTGTTCGGCAGAGACCTCCAGTAACAGGTTATTTTGGATTGAATAACTTAATTTTTCCGTGAATATTTGGTTGTCCATGTTGAATTAAGGCCAGTATAGGTAGAATTTCTACTACTTTAAGTTATCGTTACCATAGTGACCCTAATATATAGTGAAAAATTCTTTCGGTTTTTGTGTCTTATCAAAAAACTGTATTCTCATTTGTGGCAATGGGACTGAACAGAACATGATTAAACAATCGATCATAATCTATAGATGGTGTTAATCTATAGATGGCGTTAACCAAAGCACAAGCATCATTTAATGGAATTGCTTTAAATCCCTGGCTTTCCTACTCCCAAATATAATCTTTTATATGTTGGAAGAACGATAAACCCATCAAGAAGACCATCATGTCTATATATAGATTTTTTTGGTTTACCCGGACGAATAAAACTCGTCTTTGCCTAAACTATTACTAATATTGCTAAATATTGTTTGTCGCTCTTCCCATGTTTAACCGAGGTCTCTCGCTTCGACTATAGCACCGGTCTTTTCCTGGTCATTGTTGGGTTTCCCCTTTCCTTGACGATTCCATTCCATTGATATATTCGTGTTAGGTCGTTCAGAATATCTTTCAGTGGTTGACCGGTTCATTACTCTTTCCAGGCATTTCTTTGCAAACATATACAGCAGAACTCACATACGCATGCGTGCATACCAAGTCTTGTATTTGTGCCACCTGATTTCATTACCTCTTCGATTGACGTATTATTAATGGTGATTGGCGTGCTGTTCGTTGACAGCTTCTGTGATTTCTGTTCCATGTCGGCATTTATATGTTAGGAATAGAAGCGGAAATAATAATAAACACAGGATTGCTTTACTTTATTTCCGGCATCCCGATATATCTTTTTGACTGATTGAGCCAAACATTGGAACTCTACGAAAATTACACCGGTAAAGTCTATCTGTTTGACTGTTCTATGATGATACGAGTAGTGTTGATATGATCTGTACTACTCCTTCTTGGTCTTAAGTCAGCGCACGTTTCAGTCTCAATTGGTGGATTGATTAATCGGAATATTCGTTCAAGGATTATAATCGTTAATACGTACTTTTATTGTGATGTTGAGAAATTAGGCCACCTTTCTTATGGATCGTATTTCAATTAATAGTGCTTTAAGTATTCCTGCACTTATGCTCCTCTCATTGTCCTTACATCAAGGACATTGCAAATTTCTTGTTTACCAGTAAGTGATCAATTTGTTTCTGAAATCCCAACTATTCTCCCATCTTACCTCACAGAGATTGCGTGTTAGAACTCTAATGTTTCAGTTTCGAATTCGCGACCGAGTACCATAGGTACCGATTTGTGTTCCTTAGACTAATGAATGATTCAATCCAGTTTCCAGGACTGTAAAGCATACTGGTATGCGAGGATATTTCGTTATTTGATTTATTTATATCCTCTATTCTTCTATATGATGTTCTTCAGCGGTCATCCAAATTTGTACTTAACCTAGCAAATGTGGCTTGACGTATTAGTAAGTCTGTCATATGACATATGTAAAACCGTAGGATATGACGTTTTAAGATAGGGGAGCTCTATGTATCTTACTATACATACATTGTATCGAAACTTCTGAACATCATTTGAATGTGACTATCGTGCTATAACAGGCACGTAGTCTGAGAAGTCTGGTAAAATTGTAACAAAGGGCGCCACAATTGTATTCCAGATGTTATGTGTCAATACCATCTGTCACTAGACCAAATTATAATTTTAAGATAGATCTGTTATTTATTTCAGTTTTGACAGCCGTTTACAACAAACATGTGTTAAACAACCGATGCCGAACGTTCAGGACGCCCAAATGACGTCAGGACACTTTATTTGGGCGTCCTTAACACGCTACCCGCGCATTGTGTGCCGCGTGACACGTAGGACAACTTCAGAGGCAGGTTTGACTATGTTCAAACGAAATAAAAAAGAGTTATGTCATCGGTTAATAACTGAAACATGGATCCATCACTATGCATCGCAGTACGAAGCACAGTCTTAGCAGTACATTTCTACTGTCAACTTTGCGCCGAAGAAAATTAAGGCGAATTTATCGGTCAACAAGGTCATGACTACAGTTTTTTGGGATAGTCCACATCCATTACAATCAAAAGGGAAGAACAGTCAACAACAACTTATTGGACCGTTTCAACGACGTTTTGAAAGAACAGGGACCGTTTTTATCGAACAAAAAGTTCTCTTCCACCAAGAAAATATATCAATATTTTATCCCAAAGTGGTCTTCGTTTTCTGTATCAGATTGGATACTTCTGGAACTACCTTCGTAACTATATCAACTGAATAAATAAGTTCATTTAGATTAAGTCAACCACGAATAAACTCAAATCAACAAACACCTTGACAATTCCTAGAATATCATAGAAATTTAACTATATATAAGACATATCTTATCTTACATACGATATTATCTTGTTATGTCAATAAAATATCATATTTAACGTAAAACCAGCAAAGTACTAGAATTACAACCACATCACAGTTCGCACACAAAATGTTTTTTTTTTTTATTCACACACAGTTTTGTATTTTGTTTATACTTCTGAAACAGCCACAAGAAGTTTACTGTAGTGTGTAAGTGAAAAAAGAATACAGCAAAGTATAAACGACGACAAGAAATATATTTTAAAAAAATAATAATAATAATACATTTGTCTTCAAGACGCTCATGTCGTCGTATCGCACACGTGTTTTACTATTTTATTTGTTTATTTCGATTTTTATTCGATAATTTATAATTAAGTAATTTAATTAAAGAATTAATTTTAATTTTTTTTTATACGAGATAGTGCCTAGATTAATAAAAGTGCAGTAGTAATGAAATAACGATTAGGTCGGTGTTGTTGCATGCAAATAATTCAAAGCAATGTTAAATTAACAAAAGTATTTTCAAATTGATTATGTTTTGCGGTTAAATCGACAATTAATTGTCGATACGAAAATTATTAAATTGGTTATTAAAGTTCAGTGATTATAGTATTTTGTGCTGTGTTATTTGTTTTACAATATAAGATCCGTATATAAACAATCTTCAAGAAGTTAGGTTTTTTTTATGTTTATATATACTGTGTATGTGAGTGAGTGTGTGTGATATGTCTTTAAAATTTTTTGCTTGATCTTTAAACAAAAAAATAATAATAATGAAATAAAATTAAAATAATATTCATAACATATATCAAAAAATAAAACGTAGATCGAAAGAAGATTTGTGTGTAATGTATCTTTTTCTTGTGTTATATCTTTCAGCTGAAATAAGGAAAGAATCTAAATAACCAAAAAAAAAATAAGTGGAATATATTATGTTTTTGTGATCAAGGATTTTATTCAAATATAATAATATTTTTGGCGTTTCTTCGTCTATAATTATATAATTTGTAAGTTGTTTGGTGCTTTTAACAACAACAACAAAGTCGAAAAAGTTCGAAAAAAATATATCGTGGATATTAATTAAAATTAAATTAACTCTAAATGATATGATGACACAAAATAACAGGTAGGTTGTTAGTTTATATGGTTTCGTTTTTTATATATAGACGAAATAATTATATACAAAAACCGCGGTATTTTGAAGATGCCTTCTATATATCTACACATAAATCAAGTTGACATTGAGACACCCTCCATTGCCCTTTTTTATTGTTATAAATCGTGATCACAATGATCTACTCTTCAATCTCAAGTGGATATTGTCTGATTGGAGTGCGTCTAAGACGCGTCGATCGGGTTTGCTATTCCTTATGTAGATGGTTAACATTTGTTCACCAATTCTTGTTTGGCATATATTAACAATTTTAATTGCATTCGATCGGGGTTATACGTGTATATTATTTTAATGTTCACGCCTCAAAAGAAGTTAGCCTACAGTGTTGTTGTACTTTGATCAAAAGTATTGTATATAGTTTATCTTTACATATTGTGCTACAATTTGGAATGTACCGCACTGTATATTGTAAACGTTATCGACTACGTTTACTATTTCTACCTAAACTCGTGGAGCATAATTTTGCAAGATCCAAGTGGTATTCTGGCATTCTATTTAATCTAATGAGACAGTTAGTACCTCAACTGTAAAACACTGTATTAGTCAGGAATACGAAAAGAGTGGTTTAATATCGCAAAATTTTCGCAACCGATCTTCCCATCCATTTTTGAACTAACTGCTTCACAACAACAAGTTCTATTATTATTGCAGGTCCATAGAGATCCAAATAAGAACCTAATGACTATGAACGCCGCCATTTGTTTGTCTACCTAAGGGAGAGGGATGAAAAATGTCCAGGGGAGAGGGATGAAAAATATTTTCTAGAGCTTGAATAGGTGATGTGATTTTACGTGTCACTAATCCAGGCTTTTAAGATTGGCCATAATCTTTCGTACCGACCACTCATATAATAATAAAAGTTTAATGACTTAAGTATATTGCCAGTGTACAACTTGGAGTTCCAGTTTGAACTATCAAGTTACTGCTAATGATTTTTTAGGGTCAAGATTATTACTCGAAAACTGCAATAGCAATATCCTTCGCGTGAGCAACCACCATGAAGCCTTGTTCTCTTGCCTAGTTCAGTAACAGGTAATTAATGGACAAGTTCGAGATAAGGGTACTCCATCAAGTGGTGTATCTCCACTCGTCAACCTACGGAAACTCACCAAATATGTTAAATACCATCCGATATTATAGCATATATTCTATCTCACTCTCGGTTGACTCCTAACGCTTAAATGCGAGCCCTCGTATGTCTTCTCAAAGATTTGCAAACGAAGGGAGGATATTCTGAGAGAGTAACATAACGTTTATTTCAGTGCTTTAAAAATGCCAGTCATAGGACCTTACCTTGTTCAGGTCTTATACGGCTCGGAACAGGTTATTGGTCACATAGTTCATCTTCTATTTGTCATGCGAGTCATGTAGCCCTATTAACTCAAAAAAATGTGTATATAGTTGATTACTGAGATTCCCACTAGTAAAAATCCAAGTTCCATTCATTGGCGATCACTTCCATGGCAAAAACTCGGGGAGGGAGGACTGGATGCTAGTGGTTTGCGTAGTCAGGTAACATTAGAGAATTTTAAACAGTCTTCGACATTTTATATGGGAGTTTCGTAGTTTTTTTAGACCTGAATAACACAGTCTCACGAGCAGCCTGTGAACCGGGTATACATCTTACAAAGCTCTATTTAAGATATCAGGGAGCTTGTCTACTATGTTATCAAGCTCTTTGTTTGAACCGGGGTTTTATCGAAACCGGGATTAAATCGGGTTTTTGACAGGTTAGATCTTCAAAGTTGTTTGAGAAAAAATGGTTGTCAGACTAATTTCCAGTTCGGTAAATTGCGCTCAAAAGAGTCAGAAACAAGTGTTATGTCCAATAATTCTTGTATATGTCTAGTAGTTAAAGTTTAGACAACCCAACTATTACAGATGTTATGGTTACTACTTTGAATAAAATCAAGTCCTGGAACATCCTAAAAGATCTTTAAACTTCAACTTTTGAACATTATTATTGAACTTGCTAGAACTAAAAGAATTGTCACTTCTTCCTCTTCATTTTATCTATCGCTATCAGTCGCCAGTCTCGAGTCTAGTTATCACTATATTACCTTTTTATTTGCTGTTCTGAGAAGTATTACTCGGTTAGCGTCAACACGAGCTTAATGAGTCAAAATTGATCGTCTATCGCCTTCCGACCAGCTCCACTCCAGTATTAAACTTTATGGCTAAAATTGAGTTCTGTTTGTCCACGTAGCGCACTCTTTATATACCACGCCTGTCGACTCATGTCTTGTTGCTTTCGAGACCAGTCACAATTTAAAGATAAACCAGATTGAGGTAATACGTACACTTATGGAAGTTATCCTGGGCCTTCACTTGAACTTACAATTTACTATATTTTATATAGAATGACTATGTTGCTACTTCAATTTAACATTCAAATACGAATCCTTTCCTTCAAGTAATGGATACTATAATCAACATTAGTTTGGTGTATTGTACATCTCAACACTATAGAGTTGATGTAATGCAACCGGTGATTTAATAAACCACCAAACAATGAATTACCTTGATTAATTAAATATTATTTGAATTAGCCGCAAGCTAGAATTTCGTAATACTATATAGATAGTCGAAAAGGTCACGGAATTATTTCGCTTCCGATTCCGCATAAATGTACACCGTATGCCGTTTAAATACCATTCCTAATTATGATATATCTTATTAAAAATTAATAATGTTTAGTAATTAAATGTAAGTGCGCATTGCAATGAGTAATTAGACACTTCCATCTATAACTTTCATTTGAACACTTTATATGGAATGTGCTAATACTCGATAATTAGATTTACGCAAAGTGTTGTTGACTTTTATCATTTTCCCGGCGATATTACCCGGCTTGCTCGTAACAATGTATTTTCCAAATTGATTGTCATTAATCATGTATGATAACACGTTGTGTTAGGTTTATCAATATTGTACCCCGATTTTATGACGACGATTTAAAATAATTTCAATGACTTTTGATTAATTATCTTTCATACTTTGATCAACGACCATATAATTACATAATTACGATTCCATTACAATTTATGTATAAAACTAGACAATTTGTTGCCATTTTTTGTATTACATGAAAAAAAAATGTGCCCGGCTTATGGTACATCACAGGGTGAGGCGCGTCCCCAAGTAAATATTCTAATCTTTTGTTTTAGCGGTACATAATTAAGAAAAAAACCACATCTGGATAGGCTCAAATACTCGAATTACAATAAATTTATTGGCCATGAAAACTATATCAAAATTTTTTAGATCGCGATTACAGATGCTCGCTAAAATTTGTTAGAACATTATACATATAATTAATTATGTATATAACATTTTTGACTGCAACATCTGCTTTGTATAAACATATATTTATGTTTGTGATCTTTTGCAATAAACGATCATAATTAAATCAGTTTGCAATACATCTTTTATAAAATGCACCTGTCACACTCATTTAAGGACTACAAACATGATAATCGATAATGACAGATCACGACTTTATAATATATATGTATGTGTGTGTATTAAATCATTCTGAAAACCATTCGATCACGATCGTATCTCATTGGTCATGGCCGATCGTATGATCTAATATCGCGATCAATTTTATATATTTGCTCACCCGTACGGTTGATCACGGATGAAATTTATTTTCCACATACAAGATCGTAATCAGAATTATAATATCGGTGATCGCGCGATTTTTATCGCCCCACAATATAAACGATCTAGTATATTTGATAAATGATGTGTATATAAAATCTGCATGCCAAACCCATCGGTATATAACCATATAGACAAAATGTAACCCGGTTTTTACCCTCGCACTCATATAGCTCTATATATACAAGAAGCTGAATGTTATGTTAGGTTATTTATAATTTTAAGTCTTAAAAACAAAACAAAAAAATTTTAATCCACCACATGGTGATTTTTTAATATTTTATTTTTAATTTCCAAAATACTCGTACAAATATACAACAGCAGCAGCAGCATAAAATATCTTATATTTGAGTCATTTTCGATAATTTAATTTCTTCGAACCATCTAAGACGAAAAAAAAAAAAATTATACAGATTTCATTTCGAATGAAATTTGATGCTGTAATTTGTTTATTTTTTTTTTGTGCTAAGATGTTTTTAATTTGATCGGGTACAGAATGGTTGTCAAGCCGTATAATAACTTGCGTCGTGCCTAATACTATATTTGCGATACGCAAAGTATATCTCACACATTGAATCGAAAATCTTAATTATACGCGCCTTTCAAAAATTCGAGACTTAACAATAAATAATACTGTCATATGTGTGTGTGTGTGTATATAATATGTTGTTAGTTTTTCTATCAATAACTATTTTATTTATTTAAGTGACTTAAACTTTAAACCTAACGAAGTTATTTTGCCGCGTACTTTCACAAAAATAACCGATATATAAGAAACAAACAAAACAATGTACAAGCTTAAGTCATAAAACAAGAAAATTGCACACAAATTGAGGTATGTACATTGATAAGCGTCCCTGACATACACACTCGCGTATCATTTGGTTTGAATTTGGTCTTAATTTCGGCTGTCTTATGTACACATTCGTTAAGAATGTACGATTTAGACCATACGTTTGTATTTTAAACTATTGGGGTTTGGTTGGTGGATAAGGCCACTGTACCAGCAACATATTATTAATGAAATCATTTTCTCGACAATAACCAGGTTAGTGAAACTGTAATCGTTTTGATTGCAGCAGTGTATATACGAGTAATCCCGCCTGGAGGTGAATGAATATAGAATTGATATTGTGATCAAGAAGATCACGATCGAGTATGAAATTATAGAACTAAGCAAAAAAAAAATTATAATAATTTAAATGTCTATATGGAAATGGTTTATTAGGACGTATTTATGCTCAATTTCTACATTGGAATCTGAATAACGTTTAACGGGATATCAACATGTATACTATGATCGCAGTTTTCACGATCGAATGATTTTATGTTATTATCGTTCTATGATCGATTGCATTGGGGTCACCACTATTTAATGCAAAAGCTTACCAGCATCTCTAATATTACACTGATAGTGAACATAAAGCTTGTAAATAAATTGAAGCTCACTTCAATTGTTTAAAAGGCTCAAGTATTTCGATAACCAAAGTTTATCAAGATGTAAATTATATTAACAATGACCTGTGTTATTTTCAGTATCAATATGCTGAGATTTCATTCTATTATTACCGCATGCATGATCATCTAATTTATGATGATAAACTAGTTTCGGCTGTATAAAAGATAAACGCGTCGATGAATTTGGTGTATTTCCAACTCGTTTGAATATCAAGTTTTTAGTGAAGACGAGATTAATCACTGTATAATTAAATAAGAAATCAAATTTGATATATTGTCAACTAATCGACAGTATATATACATATATATATATATATATATATATATATATATATATATATATATATATATATATATATATATATATATATATATATATATATATATATATCCCAGGGGAAATCGTCCTCTTCCACAAAATGATCTTCCGGTATATTAAATGAATTCACGAAAACGGATCGTGGGACTTGATTCCAGGCTTCAACTATCAAAAATGCAACGTCTTTCAAATTAATATTTTTAATAGCTGAGACCATGTCGTTATTGACGTTTACACATAACGCCACGAGTGTTGAACAGAAGGTGCTTTCGATACCGTAGCTTAAGGGATTTTATGACATTTTGGTCAAGTGGTTGCAACAAGGGTGTATTGTTGGGTGAGAAAAATATAACCTTGAAATTTGCATCATGGGAAAAAGTGTTTGCAGTCCCATGACAGGTGGCATTATCGACCAATAAAATTGCTTTTACTGGTAAGCCTTTAGCTTCCAAGTTACGAGAAACTTCAGGGATGTAAAAAGTGTTGTACCACTCCTTAAAAAGCACAGAAGTTTGCCAAGCTTTTTTGAATGTTTCGTATTTTTAAAACACCGAGGATTTTTAGATTTTCCAATCATCATCAAATCAAGTTTATGCGTCCCACTTGCATTTACACAAGGCATAATGGTGACCCTTTCCTTCATGGATTTTCGTCTCCTACAACAGTGAAACCTTTGTAAACCAGACCGGGTTCGTCACAATTATAAATCTGTTCAGGTAAAAATCGGTTTTCGGTTGCTTGTAAATCTAGCTGCACTCTCAGCATTGCAGGAAAGTTTTTTTACCGGAAACCGTCAAAATTCTTGTGCCGTGTCATTTTTTGAAATTATCAAGCCAGCCATCACTGGCTGAAAATTAATCGTGTCCATTGAGTGACCTTTTTAAATCTAGTGCTTTTACTTTGAGCATCTCGTTTGAAACCAATTCGTTTGCTTTTATCGTAGTAAAAACCATGCGTATAGTTTATCACCAAGAACAGGATTTTTTAATGGCTTCATTCGCTTGATTTTCTTTTGATTAAGATCCGTTTTTGATGCAAATTCTTCCAAGTTTTCTTTATTATTTTTTATCCTCGTTAAAGTCGATTTATGGATGTTGTAGCTTCTGCAGATCTCTGTTGGTGTCTTGCCATCTTGGAGATCAATTAAAATTAATAATTTTTTTTCAAAGAATTGATACTCTGCCTTTCTTCTCCATTTTTACGGAAGAATGAAAATTAAAATGAAAAATACAACCATGGTTGCTTGTACAGAAATTTTTGAATCAAAAAAGTTGCTAATGCAGAGGTTGCTTCAATAGAATATTGCTAGTGTAAAAGTTGCTTATAAAAAATGCTGTATATACTGTATATATATATATATATATATATATATATATATATATATAAATATATATATATATATATATATATATATATATATATATATATATATATATATATATATATATATATAACCTCTTCTGAGAGTCCAAGCTAGACTTAGCCTCGTCTAGAGTGTTAAATCGGCTTCACATTACCTGTATCTTAATTGACATCTTAAGTACTCTTATATTCCCAACGAATGAATGTGATTAGAATGCCATTTAAGAAGTACATGCATTAATGCACGTACACGTATTTAAGTAGTACTGATTATATCAATGCTTTACGGTTGTGATAACATGTTGCTATATTTATTCACGATCGGAGTGGTTAACTTATAAATTATATAGATAAAATAAGTAATGTTTACAAAAATAGACTCATTTTTGAGCTTTTCCAGCTGGCCTAAGATGTGGCATATACATCTCTGCACCTTTAGATGAAATATAACTTCGCTCATTCCAGGAGATTAAGATTAGCTAAGGTTAGTGTAAAAGTTAAGTTTCCTATTCTGATCTTCCTTAGAAATTCTTTGGTGTAACATCACCCACATTGATAAAAGTCATCACACGTACCCCGCGTCTTGTACATATAACAATAATGTTCTACAGATAAATTTCGTTGCGGTTATAAGTCTACTAGCTGATACTCTTATAGTGAAATTACGAGACGACAGGTCCAATTGTTGGATTTTTGGATCATCTAGTCACATTTGTGATGCAAACCCGCAAATATAAACCTGCATCTAAAAATTGGAGATGCAATACAGTGAGCTATATCAAATTTTAAATTTTTTAACGAAGCACCAGTTGGGACAAATTAATATATTTAGTGCACTTAAGTAGAATTTTCTCATCAAATGCTTCGATAAAAACGCATGGGTTTTAATACGCATCAAAGAAGTTCATTAGTATTGATCGTAGCAGATATACAAATTTGGTTGGTTAAACCAGCCTGTCTAATGACATAGAAATTATATCCAAAGTTTTGTATGCCTGATCCATCTTCCACCTTTAAGGCGCTCGTATACTATACTTTAGACCTCTATTTCAATGAGGATCCACCAATTCAGTCTTGATAGGCATATAGTTGGAAGGCTGCCAGTTAATATGGAATTTTCATAAATTCTTCCAGAATTTTTAAAGGTTTGGGACACCATTTAGATAAATTTCAGTTGCCCGATTTTTTACATATTTCCGTTGACAGGTGCTTACGGAAGTTTACTGTTCTCGTGGTTATACTAACGATTGTTTGACTTTTTAGACCTAAACGGACTTATTTAGAAACGCCATTCATACTCTTAAAAGAAATGGTTCATTCCTATTCAGTCTACATTTATATAGGGACTAAATCGGTGATCAGGTTGAATCCGCTCTTGACTTAGTCGTGATAGGTTAGAAATTTCACTCCAATAAGAAATAGTTGGTTTAAAACTATATACACATTTGGAAGAAATTTGTCACTGTGGGCATTAAAATCACTTGTCACAACGATTTCAGCATTGGGTGATTTCTGAAGGATTTGCTCAATGCAATCTAAAGAGAGTATATTTGGAGACATGGATTTCAACACAAATATATCGTTATTCGCATTTTGGCCTAAATGACAAACTCACTTTAACGAAACGATGGATTAAGAACAACCCTTGATATCGCTGATTGTGTGGAAGCAATATGGTGTTCGATGGCTGCGAAGTTATCCGTAGTTCTCGAATTGATCCAGTTATTCCAATGCAAACTAGAATGCATTCAACTTTATTATTTATTGTTGTCGTATTAGTCTCGTAGGTCAATGTTCACCACACCAAGCCACGAATCTACAAAATAGTTAATACAACTGACAATATGTCGATGACTCATTGTATTTAATTCGAGTAGGTTCCATCGAACACTTTCCCAAATATATTTGGTCAGATCATTTACATAACCGTAAACATGAAAACCATAGCTGCCTCAATATAGCTTTTATCTTATCAGTCACTTAGAGTTAAGCTGGAAAACTACTATCTCGCTCAGGAGCTTTGAAGGGCTTAGTAATAAAGGTTCAATAATTTATAAGTTAATTGTCTATCTGAAACCCAAATTTAAATGTTTTTTTTTATCAGGCTTTGTATCCTACTATAAACTTTATAGTTTACCTGCGCTTCTGAAAAGGTTTATTTTTTGAGTACGATCCTTGGCTCCTCTTAGATCGTTAAAACTTGAGATTGTATATTCCCTCTATAATTTACATTTTATAAGAAGAGTCTAATGTATAGCCTCCAGCTCGTTGTGATCAGATAACTAGGCCGAATTAGAAACCTACAATTTACTAATCAGCATGCTGATAAGAGGACAAGTTACACATATTAGCCATCTGAGTATTTTGAGAATGTATATATATATATATATATATATATATATATATATATATATATATATATATATATAATTTATATATATATATATATATATATATATATATATATATATATATATATATATATATATATATATATATATATATATATATATATATGCATTCACATTATATTAGATACTTTTCCCGTTGAAAACTCTGGAGATAAAGTCTTAGCTTTTACTATATATCGTTTTTTAGCATTCGTTAGGTTTATCTGTATACACTTTGCATTGTGGTTCATTTGAGGTTGAGATCTCTACTGGCCCAACTTTCTCTTACCAAAGCCATGTCATGATTGTTACTATCTAGTGACCAATCTCTCTAAAATTCCTAGAATTGGATTGTCGTTGATTTGCAAAAAAATATTTTGGTGTTGCGTAGATTTCACCACTGAATCTTGTAAAATGTCACGTTTCTGTATATACAACGAGATGTGTGTGAGATTTGCGCGTTTCAAACATCAGATAAAAGTTTAGTAATCCCTGTTTAATCATCCATCTTTCTTGTATCCCTGTTACACCATCCATAGTTTCCACTCATCCGAATAAAGATTTTACAGTTAAAAAAAATGTGGAGGAATCAGTTTTAGTAGGCACATACAGTTAGAAGGCATACCAGTAGATGGGGCTTTCATAAATTTCTAAATAAATATCTAAAAGCTCATCTATCACTACAGACCAAAATAAAGTGAATTATACCTCTCTTGTCGACATGCTACCTTTAACCGATTTATAATTCCCTGTCTAATACAAATTTTATAAGCAGAGTCTAATATAGACTCCAGCTCGTTATGATCAGACAACTAGATATTCATAGAAATACTGTTACATGACTTTGTATCACTGCTAAATCCTTTTGCATAATTTCCATACACATAATATTTGCGCATCAAATTCCAGTTGCTGTTCCTTCTCGAATTTATACCTCATGTCTCTCTAAAATTCTGTTTTGGACTCAAGGCTGTCCCAACTTTTTCACGGTTTGACGGTTTGTTCATTCACTCCACCGATCGTAATCAAATGGTCAAAAATCTTTTTTTCATCCTGCCTCTATCGGGATTCAAATCCGGTACTTCCTGCTCCAATTCAGTCTTAACGTTTACCTGTATACACTTTGTATTTTGGTTAATTTGAGGTTGAGATCTCACTGTCCCAACTTTCACTATGAAAAGCCCAACCTTATTTATGCTGTCACATTTGTATACACCTATTTATGTGTCCATCTAGTGACCAACCTCTCAATTACTCATCACATAAAATTCCTTGAATTGGATTGTTGTTGATTTGCAACAAAACATTGTGAATTTGCGTTGATTTCACCACTGAATCATGCAAAATGTCACGTTTCTGTATATACAACGCGAGATGTATATAAGATTTGCGCTTTTCAAACATCAGATAAAAGTTTAAATATTTGTACAGTTAAACTCGGAATTTTAAGTTCAATAACAACAACAACACCAATACCACCTTTCATCATATATCTCAAATGCGAAACTATGCGGTTGGTCACACAATGAATTTATCGCGTCTTAAGTGTAGATATTAGCTAATACCAATTCGTAGAAACTCCAAGAATTTTATTTTAGCACCAATTTAAATTTTAATTTTAAATCTTTTGAATTAAATTAAAATTTGGAATAAATTTTAATTAGAATCGTTCTAAAATTAACTTTAAACTATCATATGTTCAAAACTATCCGCATAATAAAAATGGCGAAATTATAGTTGTTGTTAGTTTTATTGTATTATATATCGTTTTTGCACGCTTGCTTTCCGAAAAGATTAGAAAATAAGTAAATAAGAAAAGATATACAACAAATAAAATAAAAATACTATAAAAATAAGAACAACAACAACAATGGATAAACTATATAATCTTGATCTCCCACTAGCATGAAACCACTGTGCATACGTATGAATGTATATATTGGCGCGCGAAGAGTCTTTTGTCCAAAACCCAAAACTATCTTCCGAATGGCAAACTAAAAATTTATATACGCATTTAATTAATTTTAAATTATAATTTATTTATTAATACATTAAAAAATAGTTTATGTAAATTTAATTTTAACTATTAGGTAGGTATTTTGAGAAACGCGATGTGTGTATATAATTTAAATGGCGCCCAGGCGTACGACACAGATTTTTAATTTGTTTTCTTAAACGTTAAAGTTTTATTTTCATTTTTTTCTGTCTGTATATATAGATATATGTGTGTGTGTGTATGGCTCAACTGGTAAGTTGAAAGCTATACATAATAAAGTCAATTTCATAATCAAGTTTATTATTTATTTATAAATAGATCCACGGTGTGCATATATAGCGAACCGCGAGTCGAGTGAAAAACTGTATAGTTTATTATCAGCGTGCAGACTAAGTAACATTAAGATTATTAATAAGTAGTTAGATCGATTAAAATCTATATACATGGTGTAAAATAATTGTATCAGATCAGGTGTGGTGGTGCGGCGGTGATAATATATAATGTTAATATGTAAAGAGAATGTATATATAGTTTGTTTATATATATGTGACAATTTCACCGCTAATTTAAGTGTACGCTGTGATCGAGCGATTGGAAATTTATGAGACATTATTACTATTCTGTCAGCGGACTAATGAGGCCAATCATTTCTAAATAAAACCGGCGACTACAATAACAGTAATATTTAAAAAATCGTGTCTTAAGTCTTAAAAAGTTTCGAATCCTAATCAACGAAGATTAACCCGATGATAGTTGACGACACTGTTAGGCATGTAAATTACACGATGTAAATTACACGATTTTTTACATGTGAAAAATGTGTAATTTACACAAGGTAGTTTTTACATTCTATATGTAAAAAACGTAAAATATGATTTTATGTAAGAAAACTGACGCACCATCTCTTATTAAATCTAATTGTAACTAAAACACCATCTGTTAAAAAATCTTCTTACTATTTTCGAATAGACTTTGTGAAAAATTTACTCACAAAGATGGTACTCCGAATGATGTTGTCTTCGTTTTTTACATATAATTTACGTTTAATGTAATTTACGCTAACATTTTTACATGTAAAATACCAACAGAGGCTTGACGACGTTTAATTGGAAATTGGCTGGTACTCTCGGTGCACTTTCCCCATTGCTACACTTGAAACTCTGATTTTGTTACTGCTTTAATTTCTAATGCTACAGGTAACATTCATGACTGGGACTAAGTCCCCAGATGAGTTACTTTCGACTTCAAATAGGTGGTCCTGATTTTTTTCCCTCGAATATATTTTGTGTTTTGGTACTGTTCCACAATCGTGGAATCAGAGTTGAGTGGTTTTGATTCTATAAATGGAGGTTAGTCAGATTTCGTCCTCTATATAGTCTTTCCTCAACCTTTTTTAAGACCTTGGAAAAATTTATTACAGACGTTTACAGATCTGACCGCCTACGCAGTAACATGCAACATGTATAGCTCTCTGAAACCACAACTTATAACAGGGATTGAAAGATTGCTTAACAATGAAGTTCATTGTGGATACTTTCACATGAACTTTGCAGTAGATTTTGATTCGTTTTCTTCTATCACTAGGCGTGCAATAAATTTGAGATAAACCAAACCACCGTCTCATGGCTTCAATCCAATTACTTGATCATTAAAGTTTTAGATACACTTAAATATCTTATCTTACAGGGCAGTACACTCTAAAAAATGTTTACATGTTAATCCGTCTAAAACAAATCCGTCTATTAATCAGTCAGTTCACCCATTTTTTTTCGGATATGCTATTGTAGGATGTATGATAATGTTTATTCGATGCTCCGTATGGCATTGATTGATTTACCAGCTAAGGATGCTGAATCAACCAGCCGTTGAGAGTTGAAGGCGTATATGGTCTTTTGAAGTTATTTCTATAGCATCTTGTTCTATTCTGTAAAGTTTGTTCACTAGGCAGGTTTTGATCTGATGACGTCATTGAATGCCTGTGTGATCAAAAAGATCAAATCCATCTACAACAATATACGACCGGGCTTTTTGTATATTGCATTGTGTTTGTATATATGTTATGATTCTTTGTTGCAACAGTACTACCGAATTACAGATAGTTCGAACCGAAACTGTTTTTCGGTTTTAATAATTTTCTATTGGGGCGTGACTGTTCATGTATATGTGTGAATCTTGATTACTTTGTGTACTTTGCTGTGAACGTCACACTATCTCCAGTTCTGAGTTCGTCAAACATACCTTAAACATTAACCTTTGGCGCAGTGGTTAAAGCTGTGGCAGTTGTACCTGGTTCGAATCCCGAAAGGGGCAGGATGCAAAAGGTATTTTTCACCATGAGATTACGATCTGTGGTGTGAATGAACACAACTATGACTCCCTGTTGGAGTGCAGAACTCATGGGCCGACCCATCTTCCATGCTAGCACTATAAGCTGGCATGGAGCTATGCAATGTGCAGATGGTTAGGAAAATCTGACCTTTAGCCGTACGTTCTCAAATTGGCTGTAATGGCGTTAAAGTAAGGACGTAAATAAGCGAACCGCGAACAAGTAGGGAGTGTCTTGGGCCCCAAAACAGATTAGAGATAAAAAAAAATAAATAAAAGCAGTAACCTTGAAAATAATCAAAACAAACGTTATTCCATTTTTCATGTAGGCCAGGTTCCTGGAGGCTATGTAGACGACCATTCTTTAATAATAGGAAAATATTATCAATTTAGCTATCTTACGTTTCTGTTATTTGGTGACTTGTGCTTAGCTCGAATTTTGGTTTAGCAGTTACGAGTGGGTTATTCCTCGGCCCAAAGCTTGTTCTGCGAATTTGACCACCAGAAGTTGATACAATTATTTGACACTCCAGTACACTGCGGCAGAATATGAAGGACGTTTGATTGCCAGCTCTTTAACCAAATCGGGTTCTCGATTTGAACTGATTGGGCCTAAACAAGCAGCTTTGGCAGAAAATTCTATTGGTTACTAGGGTATTGCCATGCATTTGTGAATTGAAATAGAATGGTTGGTTTGCACCGTGAGCTTAGTGTAGCATTTAATATGGAACCTTTATAGGGTTCAGAAAGATAAATTTCCGTCCATATATCTGCAGGCATATACCTCTTCGATTTGCCTTGCAACTGCCTTAGGTTTAGTTTCAGACAGCAGGTGAATCTTTTATGACCGAGCTTTCATGACTCATCTTCTGTTAGGCTTATACCATCTCCTTCCTAATCGAACTCCCCTTCCTAATCGCAAAAATAAAAACTATCGAACACACTCATTCCCAACTTAACGCGATTCTTATAAATATGACCCGTCAGAATACCCGTAAATAACCTCAACTAGGATTTGGTCAGCACTAGATGCTCCTTAGTTCTATCGAGCAACTCAATCCTTTATATGGTTTTAACCGAGAAGTATTGCTTCAATATGAGGTCCAGATTGAAACCACCCATAGCACTGCCACTACC